>JAJOZX010005476.1:0-319391 GCA_023014485.1 Bathynomus jamesi | reverse complement strand
TGCAATTCTAAGTGTTTCGACTGTACGATCCCTATTATTGATTCCAGTAGCTACCTACAACAGACTTTAAACTGATTGGTCTATATTTCCAGCCGCACCTTTATCGCCTTTCTTAAAGATAGGTGTTACGTTTGCTAACTTGAATTATCTGGTACACACCCCTCAGAAATTTTCGCATTCAAAATCTTTGTTAGCGGTACAACAATGCTATCTTTTAATTCTTTTAGTTGTATGGGATATATGGAATCTGGATCCGGTGATTTACGCGTTTTTTCATTTTATCAATATAGCGCATTACTTCCCCCTCACTAACCACTATATTATCCAAATATTACCATTATCAAAAGGTATTATGTCTATGACCGTGGATATTCGTTACATCTTCTATATTAAAACTGACTGACGTAAAAAATTCGTTTAGCAAGGTAGCCATTTCTTGTTTTTAGAAACTAGATCACCGTTTACAGTTTTCAAAGGCCTCAACACACTTTTTACTGGATTTCCATTATTGACGTATTGAAAGAATCGCTTGGGGTTTTCTTTACCGTCACGAGCTATGAGATTTCAAATTCGCGCTTGGACTTTTTTTATTACACTTTTCGCTTCACGCCTTAGAGATATGTAGTTGTTTCGTAACCACAAATTGTCTTTATCGCACTTATGTAACCTATAAACCCTATTTCTACTCTTTATAATGTCTCCTACTCTAGAAGTAACCACAAGGGCTTGTTGTTTACTTTCGCACGCTTATTTTGTACGTACACATTCCCCATTTATAGTCCTAAATACCGTTTTTCGAACGATTCCCACATTAGTTTTGCGTTGGAGTCCCCATTACGTTTTCCCAATTGACGTGTGACAATTTATTTCGAATTTACTAAAGTCTGCGTGCGGAAGTTAGGAATTTTGTCGAGTTAGTTGGTTTCGAGTGACTTACTGAGAGGACAAACTCTACCATATTTGTGATCGCTATTGCTTAACGGTTCTTATTACTTGAAGATCACTATTAGGCCTTCATCCGTAGTTATTACTAAATCTAAAATACTTCCAACCTCGTAGGTTCCCCAACCTTTTGAATAAGAAAGCTGTCCTCGAGAAAATTAACTAAACGATTACCTTCCGCGTCTCCCTGCATTGTATCGTAATTCACGTTGGCGCAATTAAAGTCACCCATAACTAAAGCCTGCTCACTACCGATTATTCTCTTTAGTTCACAATATAACGCTTCGTCCGTATCAGCTGTTTGATTAGGGGCCTATATATACCGCAACAAGAAGTTTGAAATAATTTAATTAAGTTCTGCTATAGTCGAATCTATCGGTTCTGAATTGAGTGCTTTACTTCTATAACGTTCGCAATATTCTTTGATACAACATAACACCGCCTCCTCGCCTACCTATTCTGTTTTTAACAAAAGTCTATAACCTTTAATTTGATACTCCCCTACAATCACGTGTTTCAGTGCTAAGCCACAATTCATTTATCACAATTAAGTCAGTGTTTACAAGCAATTAAAGATTTATTTTTTTTTTTCGTAGGCTACGAGCATTTAAGGATAGAACCTCAAATTGTTTGTAATTGCGACACCTTCGCGAGCGCAGGGGAAATTTTGTGAAATTTACGCTGGGACCGTTCGAGTTACGCAGCCTCAAAAGAAGAGACAGTACTATGAAATAGTCTTCCTAAACGCGCAGCTCCAACGTCATTAAGATGAAGTTCATCTCCGAGGAACAAGTCCCTCCTGCCGTAGAAACTGTTTCCAAAAATTCACAAAATGCACTCCTTCCTGTTTGCAAAGAGCTTTAGGTTATTGTTAATATAGGTCGCCTTGCTTAGAAATCGTTACGATGGATAATTCGAGGAAGTTGTTATACCTGTTAAAACAATCATATTAGTTTTCTCCTTTAGTCGCTATAATAAGTCCCTGTACATAGCCAGCAGTTCTTCCGATCTAGAATTTAAAACGTTATTATACCGACATAATACATACGTTTGTGTCCCTCGGCGGTATCGTCTGTAAAATGGTCAACACTATAGTTTATATCCTCCACCCTTGCACCAGGATAGCAGTAACGGCGCCTACGACGAGGGTTTCTCCACAGAATTCCTCGAGCTGCCCTCGAACAATGGAATCGCCAACGAGTCGTATTTCCGTTCATCAGCATCCTCAAACCTAAAACAGAAAACTTATTGCTTGTTATTACTGGTAGACAATCTCTGCTTTTCTCAATGGGGCTTCATTTCGCACTCGAACGAGGGTTTGGAACTAGGGAAGAGAGGGGCTATTAGTACTATTTTATGTTTATTAGTAGAAACTGAGGCAGGAGGGGTCGTAACTGGAGTCTCAAGGGATTCTAATTTTGCCTTCAGGAGCATCACGCTTTATTCAAGCCTCAACCTGGCCTCCCTCTCACGTTGTAACTCATTCTTCAGCACTTCCATGCTTGAGCACCACCTGCAAACTAACTCTTCATTATTATTAGCCATTGTAAACGCGTAAGCGGCAAATTTCCCTTCACAGCGACTGCAAGTACTTGACGGGGGTGCCATGCTTTTAATTAGTTAAAAAAACAAACAAAAACAAAACGAGCGTTTGGAAATTTATAAATTACAACGCAGGTATATCGCGCGCTCTTTGTGCCGTCACTTGCGAAAATCGGCAAAAATGTTCTTGAAACGCAGAAACAGGTTCTTGTACCAATTTTATGCAAAATGAATATATAATTAAGCTACTGACGAAAGATCTGTTAAAGAAAAAGTATTAAATGGCACTTATCTGTCCGCTCTTCGACCGACTTAATTCCTTTTTTCCCACGGTGATTGACCCTTCGGGAGGTCAGGTAGTGTGTGAAGGAAATGAATCTTGAAAAACCTCGTTTCTGATAGATTTGAAAAACAAAAAAGACAAACAAGGGAATTTCAACCTTATGAAACCTCGTGTAGTAATAGATTCGGAAAACAAACAAAGCACTACCCTTGGTTTAGTCAAGTAATATAGTAATGATAAAGACAATAATGAATATATTTCGTTAATGAATGATTAGTAACACTAATTCAGTTAGTTAGAATGCACCAAACACTATTTTTTATTTTTTTTTTTGACACTTGAACGATAACCACTTATTCAATTGGTAACACTGGACACTCGATAAAACACGTCTGCTCACAAGGAAAGACTGATCACGACTCCTACAAAAGACTGATATATATATATATATATATATACTGGGTGTGTGTGTGTATATATATACACACTGTGTATATATATATATATACATACTGGTGTGTGTATATATACTGTGTGTATATATATGTTAACCCCTCCGTCTATGTCCCTGGGTGGTTCGGAGTCGACGGGGGTTCTGGTTAGGAGGCAGCAACGATATTTCTTCTCGCGATACTTTTCTTCTATAACATTCTAATTCTTTTCTCTCGCTATAGGGTCGACAGTTGTTAATTCTTCTCTTTCTATAATACTCTGATACTTTCACTTCGTACTAACTTATCGACTTTACAAAAAAAAAAACTGACTAAATTCCTGAAGAGAACAAGGCTCGAAGGAAAGATAAAAAACTTCTTTTACTGTAGTTTACTTCTAAAAATGTACAGGTCGTGCTCTGAATTTACAGGGGTAGAGGTTCGACCTCTTTCGACCACAGCTCAGGTCGAAATCTAAAAATAAGTTAAGGAGGCAAGTGGCCTCTGCCCCCTCCTCGCAGCGAGGCTGCTAACAAGGGAGTGTTAATCGAAGTAATCGAAGTGAAGTCTAAGAAGTGGTGACATTATTTTACAATTACATGATTTATATATTATCTAAATATTGGGGGAATGCAGTTGAAGGTTAAGTTTCCCCCCCTTTTAAACACATGCTCAGATGTTTGAAAGATTCCAAATAAAAATTAAAAAAATTAAAATATAAACTAATTGTATTTTTCGCCGTCAACATTTCTGAAGGCGATATAATTTCGTAGTAGTACATAAGTACAATTTGAGTACGACTGAGTACGTATTAATTTTGGTTCATTACGATTACAATTACCAATTAATTCATATTCACTTCTTATTGTTTAATTACACTTCTATTGAAGTACATTCTTACATTATATATTAAGGCATTACATTTAATTAGTTTCATTGAAGTACATTACGTTATATTAAATTAAAGTATTACAGTTAATTACAATTAAACAGTAACTATAACTTTGTTTTGTTTTTACAGTGTTTCATATTAATAGACAATTAAGATGTTAGAAATATAATACAAAGTACATGGGCACATACGGTATGGATTTATATACAACATAAGCGCACCGGACAAAAAATTAGTCACCCCTCTCAGAATGTACCTAATAACGTGTGACGGCGCCTCTGGCCTTGATAACCGCACGAATCCGGCGAGGCAGAGACTCTACGAGGTTGTGCATGTACTGAACATCGATTTGCTGCCACTCGTTCATCAGCCGGTCCCGAAGTTCCGCCAGAGTCCGTGGGTGTCTATTCCTGCGCTTCACTTTCTGTTTTCAGCCTGAACAACACCTTCGACGCATTCAGGATTAAAGGCTTCATTGGACCTGCGATGTACTCGTCGCCTCCCATCATTGGAGAACAAACAAAAACGGGACTCATCGGACCAAATTACACGTTTCCAATCTGCCGCAGTCCAGTTTTTGTGCCTCTGAGCCCATTTATAACGTGCCAATTTGTGACTTGCTGTTAACAGCGGCCACTTCCGTGGTACCCTGCTCCAGATGTCCATCGCATGCAGTTCTCGTCGCAATGTCCGTTCGGAAATTGGTCGCTGGAGAACCTCATTGGTTTCTTGGAGCAATTGTTCTCTGGT
Source organism: Bathynomus jamesi (assembly GCA_023014485.1). Taxonomy (NCBI): domain Eukaryota; kingdom Metazoa; phylum Arthropoda; class Malacostraca; order Isopoda; family Cirolanidae; genus Bathynomus; species Bathynomus jamesi. Next base: position 314,551 of record JAJOZX010005476.1, on the reverse strand, counting down.
TTGAAAACGATTTGCAGTTACTAGACGAGAACATGGCGGCGGCCCCTATTGTCGAGAATTGTTTTCCGGCCACAGTTACGCCGTCGATTGTCAGTTGATTGCGAACTACACCACTCTTTGTAAACTCGCTGGACAGTACGCGTTGACACACCAACAAATTGGGCTACTTCAGACATTTTGTGTCCGTGGGCTCTGCCAAACACGATGGCTCCTTTTTGCCACTGAGTAACGTCTGCCTCACGACCCATTTTGCAGACTATATCCAACACACACTTTGTTCTTCACCACCTCACGAAACAGATCTGATCCTGTGTGCTACGTCACCGCTACTTGTCACTTACCAATGCTACATCAGCGCCCTCTGTGTGACCTTGAACTTCCTACTATCGGTGCTATTAGGGGTGACTAATTTTTTGTCCGGTGTGCTTAATATGTTAATATGTTATATTATGTTATATTTATCTTAGAAGAATTCGATTTTGCTGTGATTAGCGAATTCGATCACTTACCTAAGCATTTATGAATATCTTGTGAGGGGTGAACGCACTTAAAAGAAAAAAAAATACATGTGGACGTATTTGACATGTACGTAACACAATAGGTTGTGTGCGTAATATAAACACGCGTAAAATATGGACTGATAGGTTAATAGGCATCAGTAGACAATAGGTAGGAAACAACATAAATAATGATGTATAGAGAATGAAGTTTTTTTTTTATTATTATTATTAAAGAATTTACCATACATTGAATACGGAAGATGTCCAAATACTAAACACGTGATTCAGTGTTCAAGGTATGGAAAACGTGAAGAGAATTAAGTTACTTTATGACGTCATAGTTATTGAATTTGTACGTATAGTACAAATCATTATTAGGAAGATTTACAAGAACGAATTAGAGACAGAGTGGGTATTAATGACTAAGAAGTACAACTACGGGTTCCAATCCTGTTATATGCAATGTGTATGCATAATCTAGGGTCGAGGGTGAGATGCAAGACAATCATAATTAATTATAATAACTTCTATAACAAATGGAAAATGGATACGATTAACCATAGAAATGGTAGATCGTAGGGTTGTGACACAAACAAAAATAGGAAGCTACAAGTAAAATTATTATCCAAACTCGCGTTAAGCTATTTTGGTTCTTATGTAAAAATTAATATTGATTATTCATACTGTGTGTGTGTATATATATATATATATATACTGTGTGTGTATATATATACTGTGTGTGTAATATACTGTGTGTGTATATACACTGTGTGTATATATATATATATACTGTGTGTATATATATATATACTGTGTGTGTGTATATATATACTGTGTGTGTATACATATATACTGTGTATATATATATATACTGTGTATATACATATATACTGTGTGTGTGTGTATATATACACACGGTGTATATATATATATATATATTGTGTGTGTGTGTGTATATACACACGGTGTGTGTATATATATATTGTGTGTGTATATATATACTGTCTGTGTGTGTGTATATATATATACTGTGTGTATATATATATACTGTGTATTCCCAAATTGAAGGCGAGACAGGGAACATCCTTAACCCTGAAAGAAAATAGTTTTGTAGTGAGAGGACCAAAACTATTTAATCAGTTGCCCAAAGACCTAAGAAACACGAAGGGAGTTGCAGTGAAAATCTTCAAAAGAAGACTTGACGCCTGGCTCAGAACAATCCCCGATGAGCCGGGCGTACCTGGCTATGTGAGGTGGAGAGCGCAAGAATCCAACTCACTACTTCACCAGGCCAACTCGAGAGGAGGGGCGACACGCTTGACCTTCGCGAAATGAGAAATCATCACGTGGAACCTTTGTAAGGTAAGGTAAGGTGTGTGTATATATATACTGTCTGTGTGTGTATATATACTGTCTGTGTGTGTGTATATATATATATATACTGTGTGTTTATATATATAGTCTGTGTTTATATATACTGTGTGTATATATATATATATACTGTGTGTGTGTGTATATATATATATATACTGTATATATATATATATATATAATATATATATATATATACTGTGTGTGTATATATGTATATACTGCGTGTGTATGTATATATATATACTGCGTGTGTGTATATATATGTATATACTGCGTTTGTGTATGTATATGTATATACTGCGTGTGTGTAAATGTATATACTGCGTGTGTGTAAATGTATATACTGCGTGTGTGTATATATGTATATACTGCGTGTGTGTATATATGTATATACTGCGTGTGTATATATATGTATATACTGCGTGTGTATATATATGTATATACTGCGTGTGTATATATGTATATACTGCGTGTGTGTATATATGTATATACTGCGTGTGTATATATGTATATAATGCGTGTGTGTGTATATGTATATACTGCGTGTGTGTATATGTATATACTGCGTGTTTATATATATATGTATATACTGCGTGTGTGTATATATGTATATACTGCGTGTGTGTGTATATATGTATATACTGCGTGTGTGTGTATATATGTATATACTGCGTGTGTGTGTATATGTATATACTGCGTGTGTGTGTATATGTATATACTGCGTGTGTGTATATGTATATACTGCGTGTGTATGTGTATGTATATACTGCGTGTGTGTGTATATGTATATACTGCGTGTGTGTGTATGTATATACTGCGTGTGTGTGTGTGTGTATGTATATGCGTATGTGTGTGTATGTATATACTGCGTGTGTGTGTATATGTATATACTGCGTGTGTGTATATATATGTATATACTGCGTGTGTATATATATGTATATACTGCGTGTGTATATATATGTATATACTGCGTGTGTATATATATGTATATACTGCGTGTGTATATATATGTATATACTGCGTGTGTATATATATGTATATACTGCGTGTGTGTGTATATGTATATACTGCGTGTGTATATGTATATAATGCGTGTGTGTGTATATTATATACTGCGTGTGTGTATATGTATATACTGCGTGTTTATATATATATGTATTACTGCGTGTGTGTATATGTATATACTGCGTGTGTGTATATATGTATATACTGCGTGTGTGTGTATATATGTATATACTGCGTGTGTGTGATATATGTATATACTGCGTGTGTGTGTATATGTATATACTGCGTGTGTGTGTATATGTATATACTGCGTGTGTGTATATGTATATACTGCTGTGTGTGTGTATATGTATATACTGCGTGTGTGTGTATATGTATATACTGCGTGTGTGTGTATGTATATACTGCGTGTGTGTGTGTATGTATATGCGTATGTGTGTGTATGTATATACTGCGTGTGTGTGTATATGTATATACCGCGTGTGTGTGTATATGTATATACTGCGTGTGTGTGTATATGTATATACTGGGTGTGTGTGTGTATATGTATATACTGTGTGTGTGTGTGTATATATGTATATACTGGGTGTGTGTGTGTGTTATATATGTATATACTGGGTGTGTGTGTATATATGTATATACTTGGTGTGTGTGTATATATGTATATGGGTGTGTGTGTATATATGTATATACTGGGTGTGTGTGTGTATATGTATATACTGGGTGAGTGTGTATGTATATACTGGGTGTGTGTATGTATATACTGGGTGTTTTGTGTATGTATATACTGGGTGTGTGTATGTATGTATATACTGGGTGTGTGTGTGTATGTATGTTATACTGGGTGTGTGTGTGTATATGTATATACTGGGTGTGTGTGTATATGTATATACTGGGTGTGTGTGTATATATGTACATACTGGGTGTGTGTGTATATATGTATATACTGGGTGTGTGTGTATATATGTATATACTGGGTGTGTGTGTGTATATATGTATATACTGGGTGTGTGTGTGTGTATGTATATACTGGGTGTGTGTGTATTATGTATATAGTGGGTGTGTGTGTATATATGTATATACTGTGTGTGTGTGTGTGTATGTATATACTGGGTGTGTGTGTGTATATATGTATATACTGGGTGTGTGTGTGTGTGTATATGTATATACTGGGTGTGTGTGTGTGTATATGTATATACTTGGTGTGTGTGTCTATATGTATATACTGGGTGTGTGTGTGTATATATGTATATACTGGTGTGTGTGTGTGTATGTATATACTGGGTGTGTGTGTGTATATATGTATATACTGGGTGTGTGTGTGTATATATGTATATACTGGGTGTGTGTATATATGTATATACTGGTGTGTGTGTGTATATGTATATACTGGGTGTGTATATGTATATACTGGGTGTGTGTGTATATATGTATATACTGGGTGTGTGTGTATGTATATACTGGGTGTGTGTGTATATATGTATATAGTGGGTGTGTGTGTATATATGTATATACTGGGTGTGTGTGTGGTATGTATATACTGGGTGTGTGTGTATATATGTATATACTGGGTGTGTGTGTGTGTGTGTGTGTATATGTATATACTGGGTGTGTGTGTATATATGTATATACTGGGTGTGTGTGTATATATGTATATACTGGGTGTGTGTGTATATATGTATATACTGGGTGTGTGTATATATGTATATACTGGGTGTATGTGTATATATGTATATACTGGGTGTGTGTGTGAATATATGTATATACTGGGTGTGTCTGTGTGTATATATATGTATATACTGGGTGTGTGTGTGTATATGTATATACTGGGTGTGTGTGTGTATATGTATATACTTGGTGTGTGTGTGTATATGTATATACTGGGTGTGTGTGTGTATATATGTATATACTGGGTGTGTGTGTGTGTATATATATATGTATATACTGGGTGTGTGTATATATGTATATACTGGGTGTGTGTGTATATATGTATATACTGGGTGTGTGTGTATATATGTATACTGGGTGTGTGTGTATATGTATATACTGTGTGTGTGTATATATGTATATACTGGGTGTGTGTGTGTATATATGTATATACTGGGTGTGTGTGTGTGTATGTATATACTGGGTGTGTGTGTGTATATATGTATATACTGGGTGTGTTGTGTATATATGTATATACTGGGTGTGTGTATATATGTATATACTGGGTGTGTGTGTGTGTATATGTATATACTGGGTGTGTATATACTGGGTGTGTGTGTATATATGTATATACTGGGTGTGTGTGTATATATGTATATACTGGGTGTGTATATATGTATATACTGGTGTGTGTATATGTATATACTGGGTGTGTGTGTATATATGTATATACTGGGTGTGTGTGTGTGTATATATGTATATACTGGGTGTGTGTGTATATATGTATATACTGGGTGTGTGTGTATATATGTATATACTGGGTGTGTGTGTATATATGTATATACTGGGTGTGTGTGTATATATGTATATACTGGGTGTGTGGTGTATATATGTATATACTGGTGTGTGTGTGTATATGTATATACTGGGTGTGTGTGTATATGTATATACTGGGTGTGTGTGTGTATATGTATATACTTGGTCTGTGTGTGTATATGTATATACTGGGTGTGTGTGTGTGTATGTATATGTATATACTGGGTGTGTGTGTATATATGTATATACTGGGTGTGTGTGTATATATGTATATACTGGGTGTGTGTGTATATATCTATATACTGGGTGTGTGTATATATGTATATACTGGGTGTGTGTGTGTATATATGTATATACTGGGTGTGTGTGTGTATATATGTATATACTGGGTGTGTGTGTGTATATATGTATATACTGGGTGTGTGTGTATATAAAATATTGCATGCAATATTGATCAATGTTGCAAAGGCTTATGCAACAAAGGGGGAAATGTTACAAAAGCAACAAGGGGTTATCTCCTGAGAGAAAGGAAGAGGAAAGGTGTTCGCCTGGCGGGAGCGAAGCACATATTAAGACTTCAGCCGAGCCGCTGTTGTCTTGTAGGGCGCCTAATCAGTCAGTTGGTTTATCTGGCTGAGTTACCAGATTGCGCTGTTTATTTAATTAAAACATATAGTCTGGCTTAATTAGCCAGTTGACTTAGAAGACTGAGTTCCCAGTTTGCACTATTTATTTAATTAAAGCATATATTCTGGCTTAAACAGCCAGTGCCTCCGGGCATCAGCAAAAAAAAAATTACGGGCTATAAAACCCTCCCATTCTGAACTTTCCTCATATATATATATGTATATATATATATATAGTTATATTTATCTTCGGCGCGTCCTCCGAGGTTGCTAGCCAGGGCGTCCTAATGATCCGCTTTGAACTGTAAGGTGGAGGCGGGAACGATACCCGGCGCGTCCTTCTGCGGTTGATAGCCAGGGTGACCTAATGATCCGTGTTAAAACGTAGGTCTAAGGTGGAGTGTAAAGCTTCGCCAGAATGAACAATTCGTACGGGAGCAAAGACGAGCCTATATATCCAAAATTCTGGAAAAAAGTTCATCTAAAAATCGTGATTGCTAGCCAGGACGTCCTAATGATCTGTGTTAAACCGTAGGCCTAAGGTGGAGAGTAAACATCTTTCCACGGTTCGTAGGGGCAGGATCCCGTTATTGCAACACGATCATGCTGTTTATTTCTCTCATCACCAGTTGGCGTATTTGATTGCGTTGCCAGTTCGCGCTATTTATTTAATTAAAGCATATATTCTGACAATCCGCCATTTGGCTTAGAAAGTTGAGTTGCCAGATAGCAATATTTATTTAATTAAAGCATAAATTCTGGTTTAGAAATCCGCTTTAGAAACCAACCAATTGATATAATTAAATACCGTGTACAAACAAAAAGGAATAAATTAAACGCCAATACATCATTCTGTTTATTTAGGCGAATTAATGGAAATAAATATACAATGGGTCATATATATGATAAAAAAATAATAGCATCACGAACGGGAAATATATACTCAAGAATATACCAAACGTTGTATTATCAATATATTAGTACAAGAAAAAATATAGTTATATTAAATAGTTAAATATATAATCAGAAATATACAAAACGTTGTCTTATCAAATGCATATTAGTAGAGGAAATATATATATATATATATATATATATGTGTGTGTGTATATATATATACAATTAAATAAATATACATCCTTTATGTTCTACGGATTATATTAAATAATTAAAATAATAATATACGAAACGTATAATCAGTTGCAAATTAGTACAGGAAATATATATATATATATATATATATATATAATATACATTACACAGTTAAATAATTAAATATACATCCTTTATGTTCTACGGTGCAAAACGCTAACTCACACGTAATAGTCTACATCCACATCGATATTACTTTGTAGGACGTGGTAAAACCGTCCAAGCATCACTTCACCGTTTAACTGATACGGGGGGCCTATACTCGACATAAATGGCTTTCATATCATTCAATACTATTTTTGTGCCTACTTTACATCCGGTTGGCAAGTTATCTTTAAACACGGCTAGAATACAATCAAAAGCACGCATAAAGAGGTCATCGTTAACCACACATCGTTATTAAATACAAGTTTAAAGCAAACGTTTCCAATCGAGGGTTTTTTTCTTACCGTCTCGAGCTTTTCAATCGTGAACTCTTCTTCACTCTGCATAACGGCAATTGAAATAATCTTCCAAGTCGTAACGACAGCTATTCATTATATAGAGGTACAGCTCTTCAGGGTGAACAATGTAGGTGAGCTCAGCTCTAGACCATTCTCGCCTTGTTCATTCCTACATTCGATGAATCCGTCGAGCAGAGCGGTGTCAAAATAAATCATATCCGTAACACGAGCGTCTAATATAGGCTTCAGCTTGCGGAATCCAACGATTTCAAACATTCTGTCGAGGATGAAATGGTTTCGCGTAGGGACAAGAACGTTATTATCGGATGCATTCTTCCACATCAGTCGTATATCAATGCATGGTTTTTCGTTATTTATACACATGTGCAAACAACAGCATATGAGGGGGCGTCACTAATCTGCTCTCTTCTTGTACCTACACCTGCAGGTATTTTATAACGGTCCTCTCCCCACTTCTCAACTATCACGAAGACTCTATTCATCTCCTCAACACAAATAAATAACATTACTTTTGCTCGCTTGCCTGCAAATCGTTTCAAGTACATAGTTAATGGTACCGGTTTCACGCCTGAACACGCGCAATGACTTCGTCACGGAGACATCGTACGAGGCGCTGAAAATGTTTCTCAAAGGAAGCTCCATCGTATTCGCACGTCCACTCGGTTCAAGCTCTGAGATGACTATGAGCCACAGGTGGACGGATCGGATCGACGGGTGGAGTGAGTCATGCTGATGAAACGTGTAGGGGCTTGTTCGAACTCGTGTGTTTCGTGAGGTACACGGGTGGGGGGGGGGGCTCGCTGGGGGGAACGCGTCACACTGCTAAAGCGTGTACAGGCTTGTTCGAACACTTATGCTCTTGGACAAACAGAATTTTCCGAAACAATATCGACTTTAATGTTTTATTACTCACCAGACGTTCATTTCCACAAACTAAACATTTTCACAATTCGGTGCACTATTTGAGAGAGACATATATCCATATTTATCCTTTTTGTTTAACAAGCGATACTCCTCTCTAAAGTCTGTTAAAAACTCACACAGTCCATTAGCCACAACCTTACTACAAACCTCATCATGATATATTTAATATAGTGGTAAAAGTACTTAAGATTCTCCATGATGACAAGATTTACATTTTCAACCGTAGGGTACGAGTAGTCGGTATAGTGTAACATGACATAATATCGCTTGTCACACCACTCATCAACAACACTCACTATCCATAACCGTTGCTTATCTTCTGAACGTGTTGCTTCTTCTACTTCGCGGTATATGTGAGCCTTTGTAAAGGTTATGTCTATAACATACTTCAATACATCGTCTGTACTACGAAGTCCTACAACGCCCTTGCCAGGATACCCGTAGAGTATTTGAACATCTTGGTCCTTCGCACGGTTCAATGTACCCTTAAAAGTGGCAAAGGAGGGGGGAATAGGGAGTTTTTCAGTATCCACCACATCTTGGCACTTTGCCGAATACCACTTCATAAATGTTGAACACGCAATATTAAAGGTAGCTATTACTATTTTTCTTCTACGTGGGAGAATACACGTCTGAGCTCAAGGGTATGCAGAGGTCAACTGAGCACGCAGGGATAGAGGCATGACTCACGTTACCGATCTTACAGTGGGCGGGGCTTAGCTTTTTACTGTACACTATTTAATAAACGAAATATTCAAGGTGTGTGTATATATATATATATTTACAAATACGTGTAATAAATAAGTTAACAATAGACATATCAGAGATAATGGTATCCAAGGGGCACGGTATCATAGGTACCAGGCACCTGGTAACGTTTCCTATAGGTGTTACGGCACACCTTTGTACCCCTAAGTTCCTTCATGCCCCTGAGCTTCTGCGCCCGAAAATTGTGGGTACCTACAGTCAGTTGGGGTAGCTGGTCATTCTCATCTTCCAAGCACGCTAGTTCCCTCAACGAATCAAAGTTAACGACCCGCCGATTCGCCTGGTTAAGCGTGATACCCTTAGCCTTCACGATATACTTCGTATCATCCCCCACCTTCACCCGTACCCCATAGGTTTTTGGCCCTGTTGACACAAACGAGTCTGCGTATGCGATGTCTCCATACTCATCCTTGATCTCGTCAGTTAGTTCTCTGAGGAACTTCCCAATAGCGGGCATGTATTCACCTTTCCTCGCTGTGAATATCACGCTATCTGTGTCAGCGTACAAAACCCGCCGCCCAAGAGAATGCAATAGGCCCCAAAGTTTGATGGGCGTAAGCTGTTGTGAAGCTGGCTACAGGTATGTTTGTGACCCGTGAGGTATCTGTAGCCAATTCGGTATCGTTGTACTTTATTATGTAAGTATTACCTACATTCACAATCTCCATGACCTCTTTATCGGGAGCGTTGGTATAATCCCAGACTTCACTATAACTTTGTGCCAAATGAACGTTCCCTTTTCCAGTATTTTGTGCAAATTTTCCCCAAAGACTGTTTAGACACAAATTTGCACTAAAGCGCTTGCCAGGGTTCTTTACAATTTGGGAACGGTCAAGCTGTATACCTTCACGGTAACGCTGAATTCTATACCCATGGCGAACGGCTAGGGCCAGCTCAGGGCTTGTATATACACCTCTGATCTTACGCTGGTGGGGTTTATGGTCACAATCACCATTGTTCTCTTCTGCGCACTTCACACACAGGGGAAACATGAGCTTGTGATCTATAACGACGGGTAAGATCGGCATCCATAAATCGCGAGGGGGGAGCACATCTACGAAAGAGAGCCCAAAGTAGCGCTCATTCAAGTTGGCTGAAAACTCCTCGATGGTTGGTATGGTGGGACCCACCATTTTTTCAGGTGCACCTACGGGGTACGAATTGTTCTTAATCACGTAGGGGTATAAAGAACAGAAGTCGTAGTAATGGAGTTTCACACCCTCCGTACGCGGAAAGTATAGCTTGAAGGGATTTGTACGCCCTCCGAACAAGCTATCACCGCATTTGAGAGGATCCTGCACCATTGAACGTTTGATCGTGTTTATTTCTTCACGGTAGTGTCCATCTGCCTCCATCCGTGCATCATACTCATGCTCCCACAAGACTTTGTGAGTGAACTGGGAGCCTATAAGTTCATCGATGGTGCAGGTCCACGCAAGACAGTCGGCAGGAGATCTACCGTGGATATCTCCTACGATTCCATACTCAGGACGGGGGCATCCGTGCCACCAGCAACCGTTAAAGGAGTACACAGTCTTCTCACTAGTGGCACGGTTTTCACTTCGACCATCAACCCAAAAAACACGACCATTAACCTTAATGGGTACTTCACCCGTGTTGCGGGCATGCTTTATGTATACACCTGTCTGCTGCTGTAGGTGTATGAGCCAGTAAATAGCCTTGTGCCCATAACTGCGGGGGTTGTTTCTGTGGATAATGGCTAAGGTGTCTTTATGCATGAAGTTATTCTTGAATACAGTAAAACATAATGAGGCGATTGTGGTTGCGACTTGCAACGGATCGCATTTGAAACGGCCTATGTACATCCTTCTAAAGGCCTGGAAACATACTCTAAGCACGCGCACATCATTCACGCAATAACGCTCACATTCATCAGCTATAATTCAGGGGTTCCCAAACTTTTACCACCAAGGACCCCTAAATATTAATTCCGTAAGGACATAGACCCCCCACAAAAAAAATTATGAATTTTGGTATGAGAAAAAAAATTAATGGAAATTTATTTTAATATAGTTAATGTTCCAAAAGCTTAGAGACCCCCTGGAAGCTTCCTACAGACCCCTGAGTATATTATAAGGATTACATTCATTAAAACTGTTGTAGTATCGGTCAAAATCTTCACGTTCATCTGTACTCATACATTCATAGTTAAAGTAATGTTTGGGTGGAGGTAGTCCTACGTAATTTAAAGTTTCGCTAGTGAGGAATGTGTAAGGGAAATATCCTTTTGAAACTTCAGCGGCTACGCCCATCACCTTGGGTAGCTTTGCTAATTTACAAGGTGTGAATAATAAAGTGTCTTTAAACTGTACATTACCTCTTATTTGCATCTGTATTAGTTTGTTGCCTCTTTTCAAGGGATCACCTGTAAATATCTCAGATGACTCGTGCTCAAGCAACTCCTTATAAAGGAACTGTGTGTCAAATTTCGCCCCGTTATGGGCAGAATATACACAGTCATTTTTTTAACTTGTCCGCTAACTTGACAATATAGGACACAAAGAGTTTCACAGGGCTATCGTGGCATTCGTTTTAAAAACGTTTGTCCGTTTACCACATTTGTGACACTCATCTCTCATCACAGATAGTCTGGCTCACAAGTAAATGTGGAATAACCTCTTTGGTTTCAGCGTTCGTGTATGTTTCTATATCGTAGTACACAGTTATACAAGGGCTGTTTTTAGGCTTGGCGTCTTTCATATAACATACATGCTTTACTCCAACCGCCTTATATTTCTCATGGCATGTAGAACAGTGAATTTCATCACATTTATGCTTGAATTCCCCAATTATCCATCATATGAAACATACCACATTCACAGCTCATTTTCCTGCACGTGCCAATTGATTTATGGAGCTCAAAACAGTTATTATTGAAAAATGTGCGTCTACACACTCACAATCCCTCTTCTCAGCTTCAACTACACGGCTTTCACATTTGGAGCTTTTACACTGCTCACATACCATGTGGCAATCTTTACAATGTTTCACTATATCATCCGCAAACTCGATACACCCCTTACACAAATCATGATGTCGTCCATATTTTCGACTTTTATCATAACTCGCGTAAAGGTCCCTTATATTACGGATGGGAGATACGTTGTCCCTGACAGTCCTAAAATAAGTAGGGGTCTTGTACGATCTCTCACACAGCTTTTAAAAACATACACAGTTCTACGACGATCATCCAGTCCAAATACAACTATACGAACATTCATTTCCTGTTCTACCCTTCTCAGCTCTTCAGGACCCATATTACAGTCAAACTTAAGTTTACAGTCTACAGCTAGTTTACGGGCACGCTCCACTACCGTAGGCAACCAAATTTTTGGGCCCGTGTATTTAGTACAGTAAACATACGAGCTAAGACTACTGCTATAAAGCCGCAACCACGATCGACGTTTATATGCCGTCTATAAATAGCCTGAGAATTGAAGTTAAGAGTATAAGGTGTGGCACTATGACCCGCAACACGGAATACACGGTCAATATTTACCGTGAAGTTGTCCATATTGAAGGCTATACTACTTTGAGAGGCCTGCATTATACGGCCTAATATATACTCTATATCTTCAGCTGCCAAACGTCTGAACGGTATTACTACCCAAAAATCATCTACATCTCCGTCATCTGACCCGAATCCGAAGGACAGCCTCGTCCTGACTTCACGTTCGTCGCGGTTCTGAAGGGCAAACTCTACAATACGTTCAACTATGCGCCGTAGTCCGTGTTCAACACCATTGCTATACATGGACCTAGGATCAACCCTGACTATATACCGATTTCTAGTCAAGGCCGGGGTGGGGGTAGCGGTGCGCACCAACTCGAATGTTATGCCATCCTCAACAGAACGGGAAGCTGCTGTGGAGGATGTACCCGGAATTGAATAAGGGGTATATTTGAGGAAGGTACTATTGTGGGGTTGTGTCGTAAGACGTTGAGGGTTGGGGTCTATTACTGTGGTCTAACAACCGGAGCAATCCTGGCGCGCTTTATACCTGACGTGGAGGGTTCTTCATCACGCCTCCGCTTTGAACTGGCGCGTGCTACAGGTGTCGCTGGTGAGGGCTCGTCGGCGGGGAAGGGTTCTGTAGCTGCACGGTCAACGGGTCGTCTGTGATATCGATGATGGGGTGCTGTACATCATCGTCATTCACGGTTCTGTGAAGAAAAAAAATATAAGGAGCAGCACTCAATATTTGTAATATTTTGTAAATGACCCACTTAGGAGTGTGACGTGTTAGAAATGGATTGTAGAAAAATTCAGGTTCACGAGCCCATCCACATGTATTATATCTGGACCTACAGGATGTGGTAAAACTGTGTTTATGCTTAAAATCATTAAAGAAAAGGGAGAGATGTTCTCAAAATTTGTGCATAAAGTTATATGGTGCTATTCGACGTATCAATCAGTGTTCAACGAGTACCAAGAGATATTTGTTCCACAAGGGTATATGACGTTAATTCGTTAAAGGGAAATGAACATACAGTCATTGTAATTGACGATCTCATGTTGGAGATGGATAAAACGTTTGCCGAGACATTTACAGTATTCTCCCACCATCTTAACATAAGCGTGTTCTTCATCAATCAGAATCTATTTTTCAAAAATAGATACATGCGCGATGTGTCGCTAAATACACAATATCTAGTCTTATTCGCGCAACGTAGAGATGTATCACAAATTGGGGTATTAGCCAATCAAATGTTCCCGAATCAGCGTAAGGAGTTTTTGGAGGTTTATAAAGAGGCCACAAACCAGCGTTATGGATATTTGCTTTGTGACCTTCACCCGCGAAACACGTTTAGGGTGCTTCTAAGAACGAATATATTCCCAAGCGAACCTGAAACGGTGTATATTCCAGAATGACAAATAGGCTAAAAAATACCGTGAATTAATAAAAATCTATCAACGATTGCCCCGGGCACTGCAACAGATGTTTGTTAAAAATATCGACTCTGACTTTTTAAAATGCATCTGTGAAATCTGTCTTAATGTTATAAAATGTAATGTGCCAATGAAACCCTCTCAGAAGACTCGCTTACGTCGTTACAAGAACATAATACGAGCGCTCGCTCATAAAAGTCAAACTGTGGGTAAGAAAAAGCGCATTATTGTACAAAGAGAGGATCATTCCTACCCATCTTATTTTCAGTTTTGGGTCCTTTACTGACTAGATTAATATAATGAAGAAGGTGGTTGTGATTCCGCACGAGGTGTATGCTTCATTGCAAAGTTCAAAGACTCCAGACACGGCTCTAGAACCCCGTAAAAGTAGGCTTAAAAGAATGGAAAGCGAGTTGCTAGCCCTATTAAACAGTGAAAAGTCACCTGATGAGAAAAGGATCTTGTACCAAGAGGCTTTGCAGAAATTTCTTCATGAGTACGAAGGATTATAAGATCCGACAGATCCCCGTGGTTATTAGGCACAGCGCGAGTAGTGCTGAGCATGGCGACACAGGACCTGGCCCCGACGTGACCAACCAAAGAGCAACGGAACAAACACATCGAACATGTGCTAAAAAACAGCCTCCCACATACATTGAGGAATAAAGGTCTTTATAATCTATTGAGTGAGGACCCCATCATACAGTGGACCGATACAGGCGAGGTCATTGTTGAAGGAACAAGGGTACAAGGATCCAATATCGTTGATATTGTTCATGATCTGGTGAGAAAGTGGGACAGACCCTCGCCAACAGGCTGGAAGCATATTAAAGCAAGACTACAACAAATAAATGTCCCCAAAACATTGATAGGTAATCTGAATAGGTTAAAAGACTTGGATCAAGTCTCGCATGTGTCACAACTGAGTACGCCATCGCCCCCAGCGGTAACACCTCTGAAGAGGAGAAAGAAGAGAACAAACGGTCAACCCTACCCACGTGCCTCTAAAATACGCAAATGGCTAACATATTAAGTAAACGCTATTATGACATTTCTAACCCCGCCTCCTATGGTGGCGTTAATAGACTGTACAGAGGTGTTTACGGTGTAAGGAAAAAAGATGTTGAGAGATTTTTGCGGGAACAGGATGCTTATACACTTCATAAACCGGTGAGAAAAAGGTTTAAAACGGCCAAGACAACAGCTGCTTTGATTGACTCTATTTGGCAGGCTGATTTAACAGACATGCAAAGATATTCAGTGTATAACGATGGTTACCGCTACATCCTATTCATAATAGATGTATTCTCTAGATATCTGTGGCTAATTCCCCTGAAAAATAAATCGCCTGAAACAGTTGCTAAAGCGACCAAAACGTTGATGTTGAAAGAAAACAGGATTCCTGGCTATTTTTTTACGGATATGGGGAAAATTTATAGGTCGCGCTTTTCAGAACATGTTGACAGAGTTTAATATCAGCTATTACACTACCAATTCTATACATAAAGCTTCTTTAGCTGAAAGAGTTCAACGTACCATAAAGAAACGCATGCACCGTTATTTTACACATAAAAACACACAGATTTCTAGACATTCTGGAATCATTGGCCTCATCCTACAACCGCTCACACCATCGCACCAGAGGTGAGAAGAGATGGAGCACCACCACCACACTGCGCGTTTCAAAATCGATGATTATGTAAGGCTGTCACGTTCGAGAAATAAATTCGCGAAGGGATTTGAGCAAGGATGGACACGTGAGATTTTTAAAGTTAGGGCTATGAGTAGTGATGTAAAAAAACCGTTTTTTTTTTTTTTTTTTTTTTTTTTTTTTTTTTGTTTTTTTTTAATATAGATATTGCCAATTTAATTATAAGGTATACTTTTGCAATGATATATATTATAAAAATAAATAAATAAATAATAAAATAGGCCATATGGTACCAGTATAGAATGTCCTTTTCAGCCTATTTACAGAAAAAACTGGCCTCTTTCTTGCACTGAAAGTCTTGTATCTTGAGATCCATTAAACTTGCGAGAACACTGGCTGGGAGCTGACTGCCCATTGTCCAACCTTCCCAGGACTCTCCATCCATGCCTCGGATTTTGAATCTCCCACTTAACTATCCTTTAGACCCGCTATGACATATTCCCCCCCCCCCACGAGACCATCCATATATATATATACATACACATACACCCATATACATATATACCAATATATACATAAATACTTATATACACATTTAATCTATTGTATACCCCATACACATGCATACATCCAGAATTCCAGATACATACGCATGCATACTCACATATATACCTACACAAACTCATACACCTCTATTTCGCCCTTTCATTACCTCCGAGATCATTTAGCACATACAGTAATATCCATACAGCCAAAAGAAACCAATTAAGCACACAGAGCAGCAAAGCTAGTATTTATATCCCAAAATGCAAAATTCCAAGAAAGTGAAGTAAAACATGGTGCTACATTGGCTTCGTCAACATCCAAATCTGCAATAAATACCAGTACCTGTGATATTGAAACTATTTGCTTTAATCAATCTAGTGATAATGATTCTTCAATGGAAATAGAATCAGATAATGAAAGTTAAACAGCATTAGGTTAACACAAAGGTTAAAGAAAGAGATGAATATTTATATTTTTTATATTTTTCTATTTGGAATATATATATATATATATATATATATATATATATATATATATATATATATATATATATATATATATATACACTGGTATTCTTGCCAATCACAATTATATCTATTGTTTTATACCAGTATTATGGATATTATACCAGTACCTGTGATATTGAAACTAGCATATATGCTCTACCCAATCTAGTGATGATTCTTCCATGGAAATGTAGGTTAACAAAAAGGTTCAAAAAAAGGTGAATATTTTCCTTTTCTATCTGGAATATATATACTGGTACTCTTGCCAATCACAATTATGTATATTGTTTGAAACGAGGAAGAATGTTTTATGTTCTAGTTAAAAATATATATACATATAAAAAATGAGGGTTTGTTTTTCCTTTCTATTATATACTTTTTGCGTGATTCAATTTTTCTAAAAGATGACTATATAGTATATATACTAGGTATAACCGTATAAGCATGGTAGTATAGTAAATTATAGGTAATACTAATATACTTATTAGATTAAAGGAA
Organism: Bathynomus jamesi; assembly: GCA_023014485.1. Taxonomy (NCBI): domain Eukaryota; kingdom Metazoa; phylum Arthropoda; class Malacostraca; order Isopoda; family Cirolanidae; genus Bathynomus; species Bathynomus jamesi. The sequence continues at coordinate 297,162 of JAJOZX010005476.1, read as the reverse complement.
AAAAAATATGGAATAAGTTTAAAACAATAAAAAACAAAAAAAACAAAAAAAACAGACTACCTTCGTTTTAAACAAAAAAAACGACAAAAAAAACAAAAAAAACGACACAATAAAAAACGACTCACATCACTAGCTATGAGACCTAAAGGTGAGATATTGATGTATTACGTTGAAGATTTGAATGGGGAAGAAATCGCAGGAGGCTTTTACCGCGAGGAGTTGCAGAAAGTGGCATTTAATTTCGGAAAAAAATGTTTAAAATTGAGATTTTATAGGAAGCAAAGGTTCAGGAAAGAGAAAAATGTACCTAGTGAAATGACTAAGGTACCCAGAAAGCTTCAACACCTATATAAAAGCTGATACAATAATGAAGCTTAAATAGTATGCAGCATGGCTCCTAACCATTTCTACGTCACACTCCCGTCCTCCTCGTCCCTATCTGTACATCCTAACAACACCCTCACCAACTTTGTGACAGAACTCCACGGGCCCATTGAATTGGAGCGTGATTCGTATGATGTGGGGTTATGTGAACTCCAGTTAGCCACCAAATTTTTAATTCTTGAAAATGAACAAATCATATTTCTGATCATTAGAAGATTCGATGAGTGCAAAAAATTAGGCATAACCTTAGACAATACTATGCGTTCAGTCCTGTTCGGTGAGGAACGGTACTATAGCACAAATGTATCGCTAGGAATTGGGCATTATGATAGAGCCATGGACATTGTGACGGATTTAAACAAGAGTCTTGAAAGGTCGTACCTGACATACGATTTACTTTTTGAAGTCGTAAACATAGACACGCCTGCATGCACATTGAAGTTAAAGTCAACGCTTAGTAGAAATATTAAAGATAAAGAGCTGTTCACAATTGTGGCTGAGGGCTGATATAGCGCAGCTCTCCAAAAAGATACCTTTCACGAGGCACAGCATGACTTGTCCAGCTTTATGTATCAAATGAAGATGGAGAAATTGGGTGAAAGCTCTCCGTCCCCAGACATGTGCTATATTTACAGCAATATTGTAGAGCACCAATTTGTTGGGGACACCCAGGCGCGACTGCTACGCATTGCACACATCCCCAACCATAGAGGGAAAAGTTTGAGCATTACTTATGACAAGCCCCATTATGTGAATGCTGCGACTAATCTATTAACCAACATCTCGATATATATAAGAACGATTGAGGGAAAAAATTCCCCATTCGGTGATGGGAGCTTAACAGTGAAACTACACTTTCATCGTTTATAATGACTCGAAGACCATTTACAGTCTACCGAGGGGTGAGGTACCAGCGTGGGAGTGGATTTGGATCCATTTTTTCATCCATACTACGCACCGCTGTCCCACTGTTGAAGAGGGGTGCCAGGTACCTAGGGCGGAAGGCGTTACAAACAGGTTTTAACGCGGCAGAAGACATAATGGTGGGCACTAAGCCTAAAGAAGCTCTAAAAAAACATTTAAAACGTACACGGGATGAAATCAACAAAGATGCAAAGAGAAAAATGCGTGGTGGCGGAAAGAAGAGATCTGCCAGGAAGAAGGGGTTACCATCACGTGGCGCTAAACGTAAAAGGAAATAAAAAAAGAAGTGCTCTAAGCGTATGAAACCTATAGCTGATCATTTTTTTAACTGATATAAGCTGAGGACACTACGCTCACGAATCATAGGTTGACTAATACTTGTCAAGGGAGGTGGCACTATTTCTGACTCGTCGTGGCATGTTTCATCCATCCGTGTAGTTCACAATGCTGTAAATCAGAAATGTCCCTCTTTGATATGCCCCCACTCAGGTCTCTATTGAGCATAGCGACTTTATTACAATTAACCCATTAAACACAATTAGTTCGCCCAGTGTCCCTATAGAATTCGTGGTACCTAGCTCGCTCAGGCCCTTACTTTTTTGACCCGAGCTGCATGCACATGTACGTTAAACTGCGTATAGCCTATTCTGGTGGAACGGACTGCGATGATAGTTACTCTGCCTACCCTGAAACCAACTTTTTACACTCCATATACAGCCAGTGTGAAGTGTATTTAAATCAGGTTAACATCTCGGCAGGAACGGGATACTACCACCTACGAGCCTACTCATCAGACGCTGTTCCCGCTCTGCGCGAGAGCATATAGTAGTCTGGCTCATAATACAGGCGCCTGTGACGAACTTGGTTTTGGTGTAACGCAGAAAGAATTTGTCGAAGAATTTAACATTTATTCATTTGATATCACACCTGACTTGTCTGCTGACGCAAATACGCATTTGAGTCCACAGCAGAGTGGGAATATCTCAGTCAGATTGGAATTTGCAAGCCTATAGACGCGCCCATAAGTGTACTCGTGTACCTCGAATCACAGGCATTAATAGAAATTGATCGTTTCAGGAACGTGGTCACAGACTTTTAAAATTGACGCGAATACACTCCAGAGAGTGATGAAAAGTGACCGTTTCACACGCTGAAAATTTATCGATGTGTTTGCGAAGAATGAAATATTGAAGCTGCCAAGTACGAGAAACTGGTACGGAATTATCGTTAACACCGACATTGTGGGGGGGGGGAGGGGATTCATTGGTTTGCAATCTATTTTAAAAATAGGGAAAGAATGTACTATTTTGATTCACTCGGATTTCAGCCCTGGAATGATTCGGTAATTGTACAGTTCATCGCGCAACTACATGTGCCTGAGATTGTTTGAAACCCATACCGTTTCCAAGGATATTACACTGAAACGTGCGGGTTGTATTGCATATCATTTCTCATGCACATGTCACGTGGGAATGGATTTATGAATTTTTAAAAATTATTCGATTTGTGCGACAGAGATAAACGATAAAAGTGTATGCAGACAGATAAAAAAAAGGTTCCCATATGTTAGCAACCCCTGTAATGTGTAAAGATGTATATCTATATTGTGTAAAGTTGTATATACATTTGTAAAATGCAGCAATTAAGACATTTAACGGACACTAGCTCCGCTTTGTACATGTTTTCTGCCATTTAATAACTGAAAATACAATGTGTTTTGTTCTTAACTTCAAAATACTTACATTATCTCCTCGATGATTTGACACTCGCTTAGGGGTGTGAGAGCCATTACCTCGACTTCTGTATTCAGGCCCCTGGGATGATTGTGCGGAGAAGCATCCATTTTATTTATTCCCCTTTCATCAAAAGTAGCTATAACACGGCCTAGCTCCGCTTCGGTCCTATAAGGTTAAGTAAATAAAGAGCTACAACAAGAGAAATGCCACGAGTTTAAATGCAGATAATTCTTAAAAGTTTTGTATCCTACAGCGGTGCTGAATTAACGAGAAAAATATTATTAAAGCTCCACCATATATATATATATATATATATATATATATGCAGATATGGTCGCGAAGGAAGCAGAGAATAATTAAGAACAATGGGATTAATTTTTACGTTAGAGTAACAACACATTGTAACAATAAGTAGATATCCTGACAGTTTTCAAAAGTAAGAATAGCTGGGTGTGCTATGCTCCATCTGTCTGCAGCGGGTCTCGAGCCCGCAGTCAAATCTTAATAGTTTTTAATATTTCTAAAAATCCTACAAGACATATACAAATAAAAACACACCATATATATATATATATATATATATATACTGAAATAATCCGAAGGTAACAGAGAATAAAAAATATTTTTGAAAACGCGTTTATTGCGGCCTTTTATAAGTTAACACCGGTTGAAACATTATATATAGACCGAGAATAAACACAAACTATTTTTCAAAACAATTATTATGGCACTTATAAGTTAACACTGAATGAACCGCTGAATATAATCACTTACATTTCAACAGCTTCTTCATTGAACGATTCTTGCATTTCATCACAATTTTCCATAACACTCTGGGCAGATAAAAGTTCACCCCGATCTATAGCGTTGAAAATTAGCCGTGTTGCTTGAGCGTAAAAGTCTTTATCTTCAATTAATTCCGGAGAATTGTACAAAGATAGCTGACTCATGGTGTATAAAGCACTAAGCTTAAAACACACGAACTGAGGCCCTGAGTTGGAATTCTCCCTTTATGAGGGGGCCTGTGACCAACCCACAAAGCACAATCGTTAGCTTCCTATTGGATAGCTGGGAATTTTGGGCGGAGTTTGATGCATAGGCCTGCATAGCGGCCAAACAGAGGTCCCGGGATCCGCCCACAGGGCTGCGGTTGGTTGTCCCGTGAAATCTGGGACGTGTCAGATGTCCCCATTCATGGAGAGACGTGAAACGCTTTGTTTTTTGATCTTGTATTCGAGAGAGAGAGAGAGAGAGAGAGAGAGAGAGAGAGAGAGAGTGAGGCAGGGAGAGGACGTTTTATGGCAGTAGCAGTTTGCCTGTACATTCTCGTTTGTTGGGAAGGGATTTCGTGATATTGGAAGATATATTCGCGTATGTTTGAGTGAAATGCTAAACTACGGTTTATGATTCATTGAAACATAAAAGTGGAAGATATTTAATTACCCATGAAGGCAGCCGCTGTAAAATTTCCGCGATACAATAAATAAATTTAAAAAACAAAGACGTGTGATGTAGTGGGTTGTTAAATACGATATCGAGCGAACTGAAATGGCCCGACGCTGGTTATTATAATTTAAAATGCGTATCTTATCTCAAATCTTGGAAACCCAAGAACATCCAATAAAGAAATAAAACAACAGATGTTTCAGATTTTATTTTTAAACGTGAACGAAGATAAATATAAATATATATATATATATATATATATATATATATATATATATATATATATATATAAATGAAAAGTTTAGAATGGAAATCCGTTTATAACCCTGCAATTAAATTTTTTTTGTAAAAAGACAAGAAAGCTATGGTGAGTAGGTCATAATTGCATCAGTGAGAGAGAAGGATAAACAGATAAACAACATGATCGAGTGTTGAGGTTGGTAATTGAAAACAGAGAACCAACAATGAAGAAATAAACATGTGTATATATATATATATATATGATACACACCGACAGTGCATGGAACAAGGAACTCTTCTGGGATAATTAAATCCACTATAGTCCAAATAAGTAATGGTAAATGACAAATACCATAGTTTTTCGTTTTCATGATGGTAGCCCGACGTGGGCAACGGGTCACTCGCACGTCGGGCTACCATCATGAAAACGAAAAACTATGGTATTTGTCATTTACCATTACTTATTCGGACTATAGTGGATTTAATTATCCCAGAAGAGTTCCTTGTTCCATGCACTGTCTGTGTGTATCATAAAAAAACTCAGGGGACCATTCTGAGTTCATTCCCATCTTGAAACGGACATGTTATGTGCCTTGAAAAGTGGACGCTCAATTCTGCCAGTTGAGGTTTAAGTTTTGGTTTTCGGCTAAAAATATAATAGTTACCCCTTTTTCTTTGATGTATTCAATCTGACGTGAAGGCAGCGAGTCTTTTGCTTATATTGAGGTTCTAAATGTAGCAGGGCTAGGCTGCTTTAAACCCTAGATCCATGTCCCAAAGCTGGATCCTGTCTGCTTTGCAGATAGCTGGTGAGGGAAGCTATATTTATGGGACGTCTTTGCGAGTGACCCGTTGCCCACGTCGGGCTACCATCATTAAAACGAAAAACTATGGTATTTGTCATTTACCATTACTTATTCGGACTATAGTGGATTTAATTATCCCAGAAGAGTTCCTTGTTCCATGCACTGTCTGTGTGTATCATAAAAAACTCAGGGGACCATTCTGAGTTCATTCCCATATATATATATATATATATATATATATATATATATATATAAGAGAGAAACGTGGAAAGATGTTTACACGAATTTTTAGATGAATTTACATATATAGGCTCGCCTTTGCTTCCCGTTCGAATTGTTCATTCTGGTGAATCTTTACACTCCACCTTAGACCTACTTTTAAACGGGGAAGTGTATACATATATATATATGAGAGAGAAATAAGCAGATAAACAGCATGATCGTGTTGCAATAACGGGATCCTGACCCTACGAACCGTGAAAAGATGGTTTACGCTCCACCTTAGGCCTACGGTTTAACACAGATAATTAGGACGCCCTGGCTAGCAATCACGATTTTTAGATGAACATTTTTCCGGAAATTTGCATGTGTAGAATCGCCTTTACTCCCCGTACGAATTGTTCATTCTGGCTAAGCTTTACACTCCACCTTAGACCTACGGTTTAACACGGATCATTAGGTCACCCTGGCTATCAACCCCGGAATGACGCGCCGGGTATCGAGCCCGCTTACACCTTAGACCTACGGTTTAACACATATCATTAGGTCACCCTGGCTATCAACCGCGGAAGGACGCGCCGGGTCTCGAGCCCGCCTCCACCTTACAGTTTAACGCGGGTCATTAGGACACCCTAGCTAGCAACCGTGGAAGGACGCGCCGAAGATAAATATAACTATCTATATATATATATATATTATATTTATATATGAGGAAAGTTCAGAATGGGAGGGCTTTATAGCCCCGTAATTTTTTTTTTTGCCGATGATGCCCCGAGGCATTGGCTGTTTAAGCCAGAATATATGCTTTAATTAAATAAATAGTGCAAACTGGTAACTCAGCCAGATAAGCCAACTAGCTGATTAGGTGCCCTGTAAGACAACGGCCACTCGGCTGAAGTCTTAATATGCGCTTGGCTCCCGCCAGGCGAACACCTCTCCTCTTCCTTTCTCTCCTTCTCCTCTCTCTTTTTCTTGGGCGATAACTCCACCTCCAAGTTGCATAACCCCTTGTTGCTCTTGCAACATCCCCTTTGTTGCATAACTTGCAACACCCCTCCCCTTTGTTGCATAACTTGCAGCATTCCCTTCCCCTTTGTTGCATAGCCCCTTCGCCACATCTTGCATCATTGATCAATATTGAATTGCAACATCTTCCAACATTGATCAATATTGCATTGCGACATTTGTAATTGCATTGCACTCTACCATTTTTCGCCCATACTACTAACATTACTTATTCGAACTAGGAGTGAATAAATTCTTTCCTTGAAGGTAGCAAGCAATTTTGACTCTAATTACACGTTCGAAGCACTTTTTAAGGTGAGATTTAATTAGCCCACAAAAATTCTTTGTTCCATGTGCATTAGGTCTGTGTATTCTATACATTTCTCATCTACCCTTTGAGCAGTCCAGTATGTTCTCAAACAGACACTTCTCTTCATATTTCTTACTACACATACATGCATCCTTCACATTGAATTTTTTAATTGAATTGAATAACCTTTATTATTAATAAAATAAATAAATTGGTTTTACAATTTACAATGACATAAATAATTGTGAATCTGGACTATTTATTTTATTTAACTTGGCCCTTAAGCTTTAGGCTTTACTGCGCTTTACACTACACAATCTCTTGAAAAAACAAAAACAAAGTGGCACTGTCTTTAAGGGCTTCGGAGTTCCTGGAGAGGGACCATAAATGTTCCCACCTTTGGCTCTCCCGCTGTCGGTATCGGGAACGCAAACCCGTGCAGCGAGGTTGGTTCTTCTACTACCCATTCGAGATGTTTTGGGCCTCTGTCTGAGTCACTTTTCATAAACTTCTACAATATTCGTGGCCTTTCCTCAAATTTCCAATCTGTTAAACATCATCATTCCTCCACTAAATTTCACCTCCTCACTGAAACTCCTGTCTCTGGGACGACTCACAGCAACCACTTTTCTGTACCCTCCTACGTTATACTCAATTTCATTCTAAAAGTGGATGTTGCGCATATGTACGAAACGACCAACTTGCTCTCTTATTTCAAAACTTGAATGTTTTGAATTTAATACCCTCTGGCTACAGCTTACATGCCAATCTTAAACTAAATATATCTGCGCTGTTTACCTTTCTCCTAATTCCTAATTCTACTGACTATTCAAAGCACTTGGACCACCTCACTTCCAAAGTGGAACACATTCTATCACATTCTCCTTTCGTCGAAATCCCATTTTAGGTGATTTCAATGTTCACCGCCATCTTTGGATTTCCTCCCATTTCACTAACATCCCTGGTAAACTAGCTTGCAATTTCTCTATCCTGAACGACCTAGAGCAGATTGTACAGCACCCTACTCGTATCCCGATCGCCTTGGAGATAGGCCCAACATTCTGCATTTATTTCTAATCACTCACCTTTTTCTTATTCTGTCAAACTTTTTTCTCCGTTGGGCTCCTCCGATCACTATCTTATATCTATTTCCTGTCCTATTACTCCAGTTCGGCCTTTTGGATCCTCTGAAGAAGAGGCACAATTGCTATTTCAACACCGCCAACTCGGGGGCCCTTAAGCAGTACTACTTTGACTTCCCATGGAATGATTATTGCTTCCGTGGCCGGGGCTGCTCCTAGTGCGATGAGCGCATCATGGAGGTAATTTTCTCGGGCATGGAGGTGTGTATTCCATAATCTTTTCCTACTACTAATGCAAAAAAACTTGCTTTAACTTTGCTTGTTCTAATGTTATCTGCAACAGAAAGGAGGCTTTCAGAAAGTACCGTCGCCATTCACCATTCGCCATTCACTCTCACTCTGCTTATATTTCTGCCCAGAATCGTGCAAAATCTGCTCTTCGACACGACAAAAATTCTTTTATCAGACAAAAAAGTGAAAACCCATCTAATTCTAATTCTTCTCGCTCTTTCTGGCACCTGCCGAAAACGTCTCCAATAACTTTACTTCGAATCATTTCCTCCTATTTTCCACTCCAACGGCACATTTGCCGCCTTTTCTCCTGACAAAGTTGAACTCTTCGCTCAAACTTTCGCCTCCAACTCAACCCCTGACGATTTCGGTGCTGTTCCTGCATCTCGTCCCCCTCTGACTTAATTGTGTCTGAAGTATGAATCTCTTCCAAAGATATTTTTCCTGCCCAATCTGGAAGCATACGATCGTGATTGGGTGCTTCCTGTTGTTCTCAAAAACATCTTTGTCTTTCATCTGGTACTTTTCCTTCCTCCTGGAAGTTCGTTCTCATTCAGTCTATTCCGAAGAAGAGAGACGCTTTCAAACCTCCAACCCTTGATTTCTTGCCTTTCTAAAGTTTTTGAATGTATCCTTAATAGGAAGATTCTTAAATACCTCTCTACTCACAATCTTCTTTCAGATCGTCAGTAAGAGTTCCGCAAGGGAAGCTCAACTAGCGATCTTCTTGACTATCTCTCTGACTCTTGGTCATCCTCCTTTCGGGATTTCGGTGAAATCTTTGCTATTGCGTTGGACATATCAAAAGCTTTTGAGAAAGTCTGGCACAAACCCTTAATTTTCTTTCTGCCCTTTCTATAGCTGCGGTCGTATATGGGCACTGTTCTTCTGAAGTTATTAATGGTGGCGTTCTTCAGGGTTCTGTCCTATCACCCACTCTTTTTCTTTTATTTATCGATCGCAGGGAGCACCGTCTTCCTGAAACAGAAGGCATTATCTGAAAGATTTGTTTTAGTTCAGGGATAATGAAATTCTACAGTATTTCAAGATAACTCTCACCATCGGCTGTTGGTTTTTCAAAAAGGAAAGGAGCACTAACGCGTGATTTTTGGCGAAGCATTTTCAAGTTGCCACACTTCGTGAGGTTTCTCTGCCGGGCAATTGTGGCTGCTGACTTTGCCACTAATGTGGAATGTTGCCTCATCATAAAATGTCAACTCGTACGCATGTTCATGCAATTTCAGTTTGAGAATTTTGCGCACTGTTGATTGCCAGATGTTTAGTTCTTCGGATGTACGTTGCAACAATTTTCATGGACTCCTCTCAAATGCCTCCTGTACGAAGCCTGTCATCCATTGACCCAGTTTCTTTAAACTTTTTCATCCAGTTATTAATTGAGTTCCTATGTGGTGCATTTTTCTGGTAATAAGCAGAGAACTTTCTTCTGTTGTGGACTTCAGTTCTGCTAGCCATAAAACACCGTTAACCCCTTCTTCTATCCTTAAACACAGCCCATGTAGTATGCCATTTTCAATCAGTTTCAGCATCTACACCTGACATGATGTGACCTGGAATGGAATAAAGAAAAACGTTAATAATTACATGCTTTCATTTGCCGTTTATAGTTTGTTTCTATCATGTGTACATCAAAAGTTGTTAAAATTTAAACTTGCACAAGGACTTTGTAATAACCATATATATATTGAGTGTGGGGTTTTTCCCGGAGTGAGGGCCCTTCCCCCTGTGATCCCGAATGTTATAAGATCCTCTCATTGTCCCGTTCGTAGGTGAATGGGTGGCAACGTGGACAATTATTATTAAATGCTCTGATGATAGCGCGGACCAATTTTGATGGTAGCGTAGTCAACTATTGGTAGCGTAATAGTTATTATGTTCACTTCACTCCTCAGCTAAGTAACCAAAGAACGTTTTGCCTTTTCAGAGTTTTCCACTTACTTTATATTAATGATCGTGTCTCTGTCACGAATTTTAAAACTGCAAATATGATTTCCACTGCTATTATGAAACACAACAAAATTTTAATAGTTAATCTTATGATTCACATATTAAAGTAGACTTCTTACGTTATATAATAATAAAGGGGAAGTAAGCCTTAGTCGGGAATGGAGTGGACGTAAGGAAACGGGAATATGGCCTAAAATGGGACAAGAATAGGCCTAGAGCCGAAAGGAAATTCCCTTTCAACGTCCAAGGAACGAATTGCATTGACTTTACTGGCCGAAGTTCATCTTAAAAGTAGACCCCATTTCCCACGGGCTGAGTGGAGATATTAAACTAAAAAAAAATAACAAGGGAGTGCAAATAAGATATTCTCGTCTGACTCGCTGTCACAGCTCCCTCTCTAGTAGACTGTTCTCGACTGCTTCATAGACTCCACTCAGTCCACTGACTCGATCAGTCGCTCTGCGCTGCACGCTGTTTATCCCATTCAGAATTCAATTTTCATTTTGCGTTGGGACAGTTATTCTTAATTCTTTGTTTTCATTCGATTCTGGAACTTACAAACAACTTTACATTACTTTAAGAATTTTTCAGGTTTCTAACTGTTTTATATTATTTAACTAACCTATGTGACCTATTTGCTAATATTATTTTTAATTAATAATATATTCCAAGCACTATTTGAACACTAAACTATTTACAAAAGCACAATTGGATGAAACAGAGGTGTGGCATTGCATGATCAGTTTTCTCACACCCTATTGGTTGAACAAAAACATCACGTGTTCCAGTAGGAACATGTTGAGGTAGGGCGGGTCGTACTCAGGTGACAACATGAATCTGAAGGAAATCCTACCATCAGGGGTGTCTAAATTATGTGTTTTTACATGGGAAATTCAAATATGAGCTTATTTTTTGGATAGGATAACTCTAACCTACATCATTTTGTATTTCTAAATTGCCAATTTTACCCTTTTGAACCCCTTTATAATATATTAAAAGATATAAGGTAAATCATTTATATTGACAAGGCCAAATCAACTTTACATATATTTATTAATAGGTGAACTGCATGTATATCACTGGATATAATTACAAAGATCATTCTCCTGACATCTTGAACTTTGCCAGGTTGCACAAATCCTCAGCCCTATGCCATACCTTACACTAGCAAGGGCAATGTTTTGAATCTCATCATAGTTTTTCTGTACCTTTGCCGAAGCTGCTGGCTCAGGGTCAGTTTGAGGGAAGAGCTCAACTTCAGGAACAAACTCATCTTCATCACCACTTCTCTCCAATTCCAGATCCTCATCACCATCTGCCAAAAATCTCTTAACATCCTTCCTGGCTGCCTTCTCTGCTACTGCAGCACTTTCCTCCTTGCTCCTTCTCCTTTTCTCTCTTCCTTTCCATCCACTGCCTTTTCAATGTCCTCACCTGTCTCTTGTGCTCTGGTAGATCAGGACCCCCTATTTGGTGGGGTCCCTTACTTCCAACCTTCTCTTTCTGTCCCTTGATGTAGGCAAGATCTTTCACAGGAATCTTTTTCTCTCTGCTGCAGGAACAGTTAATGTGGGCTTGGATAACACAGCCCTCACAGCCTCCCCCCTCACAACTTGTAATCTGACACTTGCAAGTCAAAATATCAAAGAACTTGTCTAACTTGACAATGAACCTCTCTTTGGCATCAAGTTTGCCCTTCCCAAGAGAAAACTTCACTGCCTGATTCCAGACCTCCTTGAGCTTGGCCATGATGGTCACTTTTTCATTGATAACAGGTGGCTTGAAAAGAGCATTAGCTTTGCTCCACTGACAAATCAGACCAGGGTAGATGTCACTCACCAGCTTGTCCACTGGGTAGTTCCTCCTGTCATCTTCACTTTGCTTCCTCAAGTAGATGCCATACCTCAGGATATCCCTCACAGTTGGCAGTTCAGACACCAACAGCTCCCGGCCAGTGCCAACAAGATTACTCAGATGAGAACTTGATTTCGTCCTTGTTCTGACTTGAGCCATTTTCTTAATGAGTTCACACTGAAATAAAAACAATAATACAACAGTTAAGTATCCACTACAGACAGGTATTAACTCTTTTCAGCGCAAAATTCTTGGTTAAAAAAAGAGCTGAAATGGGCAAGAACAAATTTATCTGCAAATGCTAAACACATTATGCTTTTTTGGTTTCAAAATGTTATAAAATGCTAATTTATCTGTTGTCTGTAATGCAAATAATTTGTTCATGTACTCTAAAAAAACTAAAGAAACATCCTAAAAATATTCTTTAGAACATTGAAATAGGCCTCATACTGCTCAGTTGTACTAAAAATGAACCACCTAATTTTAGCTCAAATCGAAGTTGTTAATTAAATTTTGCTCAATGTATCACTATAATATGCGTAGAAATAGCTTTTTCTAAAATATAACAGAATAATACTCACATGTGAACAGTAACAAAAAAAATATCAGTAGATAATCACTAAATCTATCCCCTCACTGCAAGCCGAGGTGGTAAAATAGCTTCATAAATCATGAGTCACTTCAAATATTTCACAAAACGTTTTAGAATGTTCTGAAACGTTACATTCTAGCCTCTGAGAAAGGTGGCTCAGAAAATGGCCTTATGCGCGCCAGAAAACCGTCAAAATATTTCATATACCAAACTGTATGATAATTACAATTAAGTGGAATGGCACACCTTTTTATTTGAGTATTTAAATATTATTATTATTATTATATGAATTACATTATATGTGTTTATATGAATTAGTTAGAACAATGCTCTATGAGAGATAACGTGAGCAGCCATGATAGAAAACGTGAGGACATATTCTGGGGTAACTACAATAGTAAAATAATCAACAATTTAATAATAATCAACTGCAAAATGATGTAGGTTAGGGTTATCACAATTAAATATTTTCTTCACAATTGTGTTCTATACACCAAAATATGTCATTTGAACACCCCTCTCCATTGATTTACAAAAAATGCATAGTATGACCCGCCCTAAATTGTTGAGGTCTATTTGGATGTTTTACGTGCAGAAAGTCGTGCAATCTTTCTGGGATTTACTTGAAATCTACTTGAAATTTAGATGATACCTCTGAAATCCCAATTTGTTTTTTTCATTTATGTCAAAATTTATATTATAAATTATACTAATAACCCCCAATTTTGCAAACCACCCAACACACACACACACACACACACACACACACACATATATATATATATATATATATATATATATATATATATATATATATATAAGTAAACAAAGAGAGAAATTTAAATCTAAATAATATTTCAACCTTCAATTTCTTCATTTAACAAACAAAACAGCTTCGGTCATACACCTTACAGTTGTTAGACAAAACTATTCTTACGTCATTTAAGCCCCAAGACACGTTGTTCTGGAATTATACGATATCTTCGTGAATAATGATGTGTTGGCACAGCGAGGCTTTTGAGGAAATTGAAACCAAAAAGCCAGGGGTTCGGCTCCCGATATTTATTGATGATGATGATTCAAAATGATCCAGGAGTTAGTGCAATGAGCTGCATTCGTTTGCCCTGAGCGATGTGCCAGTTTCTGTCCTTTAAACAAAACTAAGTGATTTTTATAAATTTGGATGCGCTGAGTTCAAATCTGATGTCAGAATACCTATGTCACCCACCATTTTGAAGGGACGTGTAATAAAATTCTTATATACAGATTAGAATATATTGAATACCTCAACATAATTGTTACAAGATCAGAACAACATTTAAAATCTTTTTGCTGATGTTTTTCGTTTGTACATACTCTCGGGAGTTTCCCTAATGAGAAACCAGCAATATTCAGCCAACATAGCGGAATTCCACCTTCCCTGGAACCGCGTTTGATATAATTTGGATAATTTTCGTTAATTTTAATGAAAATATCTCGACTAAACGTAACCAACCCGTCAAGGGCGTACAGTTGACCTAACCGGGCATTCAAATTTTATCCTATGTAAATAATGGTTCTTTATTTATGTTTGCAATAAATAATAAATTTGTTATTGTTTTCTTATCTTATTTAGGTTAATTTGCAGAGTTTAAACTTTGGGGGGGATATAGTTGAAAAGATCAACATTGGGGGTGGTGATTGTTGAAAAGAGTATGTTGGGGGGGCGGGGGAATAGTTTAAAAGATCCATTACTTCCACTCAACAAAAAATTAATACATATGTGAAATGTGAGTGTTTTTTAAATAAACTGTACTTATGATTTATTTGTCGTACTTGGCCATGAAAACTATCCCAAGTGAATGAGACATAATAAAATACTTTATAATACTTCTGTATATGTATAAGATACGCTACTAATATTCATTAAAAACATAATTATATACGAGTGTGTCATGATGTCACATAATCTGCATATTGTGTGATTCGTTTCTTAAACATATGACTAAGCCTTCACCGATCTGCCAAATTTCTTATTCTTTTTAATATACTTCTGAAAATTTTAGTAATACCTTTAGTATAAGGAGAATTAGGTTTATGTAGGTTGAATTAGATCAGGTTAGGTTATGTTCAAGGCCGGATTAACCATTAGGCTAACTAATAAAGCTTTAGCCTTAGGCCCTCATATTTTTTAGGCCCTCGAGTTTAGGTCCTAATTTTTATATCCTAAATCCTAAATCTTTGTCACAAGGTTGGTTAAGTAATATCATATGCATAATTACATCTTCGGACGTTATTATATCTGATAGTGTATTATTGTCGATATGTATATATGATTTTCATCCACTTTTGTATGATTGGCTTCAAAGGATTAATCTGTTTCCGAAATTTTTTCAGACATTGGGAATTTGGGCCTAGTGTAATGATCATTCAGCATATCGAAGAAATGGGGATGTTTTGGTTGATATCACAGTTTAAAGCCAGGAAGGAAGAAATCATTCTCTATTTTTTTGTTGTTGGCTATGTTGGACTTATTTTTGTATTGAGTTCAGTGTATACGTAAGACTGTAATTGTATGTTAGGTTAAGTGGCTATGGATTGTGAATGATACGCAATAAAGATGTTTTGTTTGTTTGTTTTGTTTCCTGTTTTTGCTGTTTGTTTTTTGTTAATGTACATAGCTTTGATTTTTGTTGTGTGTGTGTGTGTGTGTGTGTGTGTGTGGAGAGAGAGAGAGAGAGGGAGGGAGAGAGAGAGAGAGAGAGAGAGAAAATTTGATGATTATTTTTCTGTAATTAAAGATTCAAGGACACTTTATATTTCGTTTTCAGCTCCATCTAAATAATAAATATTAAATATTAATTAAGCGCTATGTAATACCAATCTTTGAAGGAATGAAACTAATCATTTACTCCGAGCATGGAACGACACTTTACTATAAAAACAAAAAGCCTTCCTACAATTTCGTATGCATTGATGCCCTTTGAAGATTGAATGAAACTATCGTAATAAATGTTGGATGAGGGTAGCACACTTAAATACCTCTGCAACTAACATTTGCTTATTTATTATATTAAATATAAACAAATTAATAATCCGCAAATGTAATGGAAAAATAGAAAAAAATAAAGAAATAGAAAACAAATTGGGAAACAAAATAGGTCCTGAAGGAACGCCGCGAGTCGCCGGTTATTAGATTGAAAGATACGTAAGAAATCGCGGAACAAGCGTTCTTCATCTGTGGCAAATAGATATTAAAGTTAAAGGATTGAAAGCTGTTTCGGAAGCAAATATATAACAAGGAATAACTTTACTAGTATAATGGGAAAATACAGTGAAATTGATAGTCCGATGAGAAATATATTTATTTACAGAACCATATCATAAATGTTGAAAATGTTCCCCCTTTCAATACAAAGCATATTAATATAATTAATTAATCAATTTAATTCCAACTGTGGAGACACGTTTCCGAACCTTTACGTGTATAATTACCAATATATTCATTCTCTTTCAATTATATTATTTCGTTAAAAATGAATGAATGACTGTCTGTTTGCGTATTTTACCTCAAAGACATTTCTAATGAAGCGAAATTGATGGGTTGGTAACTGTAGTAACTGGAACGAGAAGATAAAAAGCTTCAGAAGAAAATTAAACCCTTATAATTTTTTATTTGTTTACAAATATATATATTCAGTTTTCATAGACGAGTATAACTTCATTATTAAGTGTAAACTGCCTTTAGCAAGCGTGCACGCTTTACAGGCCGAAATCTACTAATTAAATATAATAATTATAATAATTATATAATAGATTACGAGATTTTTGTAATAGACTTCAAAGACTAAAAGGAACACTTACGGAGTAGGACGTATACTTATATTAGGAGCTAAATACAGCGAATAATGAACCAGTATCAAACTGTAAAGAACGTACAAACGAAGACACGTACTTTTATTAGACGCTCAGTACAAAGAATAAAGAAACGAGATGCGAAGTGTGATGAAAAGTGATAAGAAAGATTTTTAGAAGAAGGATAATGAGAATTTTAGCAAGGAGAAAGAAATGAGTGCCTTCAGTAACTTTGGAATTTAAATTTTAATCCCTTTATAAAATATGAGAGAACATTGATCGTTTTTAATTCATTCGGGACACGGTTCCATAACAAGACTAGGCTTAGACTACATAGTATCATAGAAAACTCCACTTCATTAGACCAAATCTTGGTGCGATTTTCCCTTGATTGTACGTCAGATATACTCCTAAATATTACACATTACGGACCATCTGCCCGCATACACAATGCTAATTCACCGTGTAACACAAAATTTGTCCATGAGTTAAAACTATTATTTTCTGATTTTTTAGGGCATAAATAAGTAAAAATGAGCAGTCACCAAGTTCAGACTTCGGTTCTGAGTTCATGAGATCGATTTATTGATTTTTTGCCATTTTTGCTTATTAATTTAAGGGTTTTTCACACAATCTGCTTTTAAATCAAATGAATCCTGTTAAGTATAATTTTAATTGATGTTAACACGATTATTATGATAAATCAATGATGAAAAATGAAGTTCTCCAGGCCCCGTCTTTAGAAATGAAAATAAAAAGAAGGAAACGAGTAGGGAATAATTATGTATTATAATATGTTAATACACAGACAGTGATACAGTGCAGTGATGCAGAGCGTTGATAAAGAGTATTGCTACGGAGAATTGATACAGAATTGATACAAAAATTCTAGCGTTATAGTTTAATCAAAAAGAAGTTTGTCTACGAGATTGGCGATTGTATTTCAGTTCACTCTCACGCAAAAGGTTCCAGATATAGTCCCCCATCATACTTTCATTGTACTGTCCCTTGTAGCGTTCCTCGAAAGAGCTGACATCCTGGTGAAATCTTTCACCTTGTTCTTCTGAGTAGTCTCCGTTGTTTTCTTTGAACTCATCAAGGTGGGCGTGTAGTACGTGCAGTTTCAGCGGCATCCGGCAGCCCATGCTCCGGTACGTGTCCACAAGTTCGTCAACGATTTCCCTGTAGTTCTCTGCCTTGTGGTTTCCGAGGAAACCTTTGACTAGAGAAACGAAGCTTGTCCAAGCTGCCCGCTCAACCTCAGACAGCTTCTCAGGAAAGCTATCGGAGTCAATAAGTCGCTTCACCTGAGGGCCCACAAATACTCCTGCTTTGATCTTCGCCTCCGACAACTTCGGGAACAGCTCCTGGATGTGCTTCAAGGCCTCACCCTCTGGATCCAGCTGTTTAACAAACTGCTTAATGATGCCCAATTTGATGTGCAGGGGTGGCATCAGCACTTTCGTTGGCTCCACCAGCGGCTCTTGCTTCACGTTATGGGTCCCAACCTCATAGCCGGTCCTGAGGGGCCAGTTCCTCTTCTCGTAGTGAAGGGCTGTATTTCGGCTATCCCAGAGGCACAGATAGCAAGGGAACTTGGTGAAGCCTCCCTGAAGCCCCATCAAGAAGGCCACCATCTTGAAATCGCCAATGACCTCCCAGCTGAATTGGTCGTACTTCAGTGCACTCAGCAGGATTTTGACGTTCTGGTACTCTTCTTTCATGTGCACTAAATGAGCCAGAGGAATCGAGGGTCACTGATTTGTGTTGTGCAGTAAAACAGCCTTGAGGCTTTTAGATGAACTGTCGATGAAGAGCCGCCAGTCAGAGGTGTTGCAGGGAATGCCCACAGCGTCGAAGAGTCCTCTGATGTCATGGCAGTAGCACAACCCATCTCTAAGAGTGAAGAACACTGAAAAGCCGCGATGCCGCTTCCTCTGGGAAGTAATTCGAACGCTGTCGTCCAGTAAGTCCCACTGCTTCAGTCTGGAAATGAGCAGCTCGGCGTTGGACTTTGTCAAGGCCATTTCCCTGATGAGGTCGTTGATGTCCTCTTGGTTGGGGTAGTAGGGGCACCTTTCACCGGCCACCCGGCGTCGACGGCGCGCAGCAGATGACGCACCTTGCTCCTCCTCGGAATCATCATAGCTTGCTTCTTCTGCTGGACAAGATTGATCTCTCAAGGGAGGCTGTGGCACAGGTAGGTCCGTCGCGTTATGGGGAACAGGTGCAATAGATGACGGAATGTCAGGGTACTCAATGGGAGGCGCATTCTTCCCCTTTCTTCGTTTTGTTGGGTCCACCATACAGAAATAGCAGTCCGTGAGATGGTCTGAGGGCTCACGCCAGACACGGGGGATAGCGAAACGCATTGCCCTCTTCTCTCCTCTAAACCAACCTTCAAGAGTGCTGCGGCAGTAGTCACAGATGACATGTGGTGCCCAGCGTTTGTCTTGGTCACCGACTGGCATTCCGAAGTAGGCATGATAGGCTTCCTTTGCACGGGTGCAACTGTCCAAGCAGTGTTTTTTAGCCGTCTTTGCGAAGAACTCGCCGCACACGTAGCAGAAGGAATCCGCTAGGTATTTGCAACCACGAGCAGCCATAACAGTAACTTCGTCACACGTCACACGTCACACGTCTGAAAAAGTAAAAATAATGGATTAATTTAACCCCTATATGGACATAATTCTTATTTTTGTCTTAAATTTTTTTTACCTATATTAAACATTCATTTAGAGTACTTTGAACATAAATATGTGATTTTTAATGTAATATATATATATATATATAATAATATATATATAAATAATATA
The DNA here is from genome assembly GCA_023014485.1 of Bathynomus jamesi. Lineage (NCBI taxonomy): Eukaryota > Metazoa > Arthropoda > Malacostraca > Isopoda > Cirolanidae > Bathynomus > Bathynomus jamesi. The sequence continues at coordinate 277,658 of JAJOZX010005476.1, read as the reverse complement.
AATATATAATAATATATATATAATGTAATATATAATACAAATTGGACAACCTTATACCACGTGGCAAAGAAGGCATGGATGTCAGAGCCATCAATATTGTTACGTTTCAATAAAATATTCTAGTGTTCAGTTTATCAGAATTGTTTTATATTACTTCAGCCACTCTAACAACATATATTGAGCAATAAAAAATTATTCAACTTACCTTTAATCAAATAAAGTAATAAAAAACGAACTGCGTAACCATACACTTTTACTTCTACTGACGCACTAACTTATTTTTTTCATTAAAGCTCGGTTTTCTGCAGTAGGAGTTGCCAATTCGTGATATAAACTCCTTGAACCGTTACAAATTTGACGATATCGTCATTTAAGTTAAAATGTACTTGTTTCGGTAAATATATAGTAAATTTTGAAGCGTTTACAGATCTGTCGCAGATGTCCATATAGGGTTAAAAAATAATAATATTCTTATTTCAACAAAATCGATGTACTGACAACAAACCCGAAGTTTAAAATCACTGACAGCTTTTTTCCAGTGATTTGAAGCATAATGAATCAGAAAATAAAGGTTATTGCCCAGAAACAAAGAAAATTTTTTTTTTTGTTACACGGTGATATATAATTAGCCATTTACAAATACAGGAGAAAATGAAAATTGACTATAGACCCTACACCTATAATAAGAAATTGAAATTTATTAGAGAAGTATCAAGTTTTGACTGGTCGAGAATAACTAAAAGACTAAAAGTAACTTTGAAATAGAAACAAATTTCAAACATTCTCAAACTCACTAATGGATATATTTAACGCTAATTTTCCTATAAAGTCGAAACGCGCGTCAAAAAATGACTAGAACAATCAGTGGATCACTCCAGCCCTCGTTGTAAGCATAAACTATAAACATTCTCTCTATAAACTGTGGAAGAATGATATTATCAATGAACAAACGTATACAAATTATTGTAACAGACTAAATTCGCTCATAAAAACTGTAAAAGCAGACCATTATTGTTTTAAAATTATCGAACAAAAATCTAATCCTAAAGGATTATGGAATACTTTAATGGTTTTAGTTAACCTCAAAAAAGGAAAAGACAAATCCCGTAACTTCGTTATCACAGGATGGAATTTCCTACAGTGATCCCAAATATATGGCTAATTTATTAAATAATTTATTTTCAAAAATAGGAAGCAATACGGCAGCAGCCATTCTAGAATCAGACACTCGCTACCAGCAATATATGCCACAACCCACACCAAATATATTCTTCTTTTAACCAATTCTGTCAAACGAAACCTCAGCTACATTGAAAAACTTATAAAATAAAAACGTTGCTATCAGTTCAATTCCAGTAAAAATATATAAACTAATATCAGATGATATAGCAACCCCACTCACAAGACTTACGAATGAGTCAATAGTACAAGGTATATTTCTTGATAACTTGAAGATAGCCAGGGTTTGTCCAGTATTCAAATCAGGCAGCCCTGATTCTCCATCCAATTACCGGCCAATCTCTATCTTACCAACTTTAATTAAGTAAAGTATTTGAAAGAACCGTACACAATAGACTAATCAAATTCTTAGCTAAATACGACATCCTAGCAAAATTACAATTTGGGTTTAGAAAAGGTCACACCACAAAAAACGCTATCAACATGCTATTAGAAAATTGTGTTTTTTTGTAGTTTAGGTTTTTATAGTTTATGTTGAACTGTCGAAAACCTTTGATACGCTCTCACATGATATCTTGCTAGATAAATTAAACACATATGGCATAAGGGGCTAAATATGCTAAATTGGTTGAAGTCATATATCTCTAATCGTCACCAGTATGTTAAAGTAAATGACACTTCATCAGAATATGCTGAATTGGAAAGTGGGGTTCCACAAGGATCTATCCTTGAACCCTTATTCTTCTTAATGGATATAAATGATTTTTAGCGATCAACAACATTAAATTGTATTCAGTATGCAGACGATACAACACTCATTTCCACACAACTCGATCAAATTGCCTGTTCACTTCGTTCATTAGGTAGTTGATATCAAGTCTATAAATGGATGTGTGCAATTAAGCTTTCACTAAACTTGACAAAATCATCATATATGCTCGTAACTAAAAAAAACTGCAATCGTGCACACACTATTAATAATAATTGGAAACACTCCTCTTGCAAAAATAAATGAAGTTAAAGTTCTTGGCATCAAGTTAGATGAAAAATCAAATTTTAAAAGCCACACACAACAAATCAAATAAAAAATATTTAGCTTACTGTACATAATATTTAAATTCCAAAAAACAATTCCCCAAAATGCCCTCCTCACACTATATTACTCATTTATTTATCTACACTTACAATATGGTATCGCAGTATGAGGTAGTACAAAGAATTATACACGATATCTGCTGGAAGTAATCCATAAAAAATGCTTACGAACTCTCTCAAACAGTGATAACAGACAATCTCAGACCTCTCCAATGTTCAGAAATTTAAATATTCTGAAACTAAATGATTTGTATAAACTTACTGTCGGTGTCGTACGTATAAAATTGCTAATAACAGAAACTATACTTTGTCCATTCACAGGGTCCCCATTTTGGATGCTGTTGATCTGTCATAGATTGTTAGATATAACTCGTATCTGTTGTTACAATTAAATTTCTCGACCGAAAAAACCTACATTTAGACACCATCTTCAGCACGCATACAAGCGAAGATATGCCAATATTGTTTATTGTGACTGCCCTCTTGGATTTCGCCGCCTAGCGGAGTTAGCCCACATTTTTGCGAGGGGTACTCAAGCTTATTTTGATCAGTATCCTCAATTCATCTAAAATTAACCTTCAAACATTGATCAGGAGAAATTGGTCACGGACTTTATTGGAGGTTCCTCTACTATCTGTCTACTCATTGCAATCTTCTACACGACTATCCCCTTATCTTCAACAATACACCAGTCAATCCTTTCTCTTCTTTTAACATTCTTGGCGTTTCCCTTTCTCGTGATCTTTACTGGAAAGATCACGTATATTCTCTTTCTAAAACAGTTTCTACGAGTTTAGGTGTTTTGTTCCGGCTCCGCAGTTTCTTCACCCTCTCTCAGTTGCTGTCTCTCTACAGGGGTCTTGTCCGTCCCTGTATGGAGTACGCTTCTCATGCGTGGGGTGGCTCAACCCACACAGCTCTACTTGACTGGAGTGAATCAAAGGCTTTTCCTCTTTCTATTTTATTACCTAAACAGGTGTTTGTTATGTGTGCAGATAGTGAGAACACATTCAAAATAAAAAATAACTCTTTGAAGAGAACTCTAATGGCCGACTTCTTGATGTTTCCCTTATTATCTTCATTTAGTGAAAGTAAATAAATTTTGGAAACGCCACCATGCACCTTCACGGCTGATGTCATTCTCTCGACGTGAAATTTAACTGGAAAGTTATTCTGAGCTGGATTTAATTGGTTAGGTTCTGTTAAGTTTCGTTAGTTTGTTGTTAGTTTTTTAAAGTGTCGTCAGAATGTCTCGTTAACCGAATAGATGTTCCACTTACATGCCAGTAGCATATATAAAGATTGGCTTTATAGCAATGTTTTAGTAACCACTGTAGTACCTCAAAGAATACGACTACAAAGTGGCCAGTGTCGTAACACTGCTTCCCGTTGATCGCGAAGTTAAGCGTCATTGGGTCTGGGTAATAATTGGATGGGAGACCGTTCTCTGCGATCAGATTATGTAGCGACCCGTGGTTCGGATCCCGCATAAAACCGTAGATCCCCTCTGTCATATGACCTTAGATGTTGCAAAGGTGGTTAAACAACCCCATCAAAACAAAAAAACACTCAGAGACTATTACGTTAATATATTTAATAATAAGATTTACGTAGTAGACAAGGGACATCATCAACACTGAAGGAAAATAGTTTTGTCGTCAGAGGACCAACACTATTTAACCAGTTACCAAAACAAACAAGAAATACAATTGGTGATCACGTGAACGCATTTGAAAGTTGACTAGACACACGGCTCAGGACAATCCCAGATGAGCCGGGTGTACCTGGCTATGTGAGATGAGAACTCAAGAAAGTAACTTTCTTCAGCAAGCCAATTCTAAAGGTAGGACCAACAGCTTGACTTCCGTGCGATAAGCGATCAACGCACGAAACTTCTACCCGATTACAGGGTATGAAAGCCACCGTCCATAGCTCAGTGGGTATTTCCTTATATAAGAGAATTGAAGACACTGCGTGAGCTCAGGGATTCAACCGACTCACGATGTTGCTTGTAACGATAATCCAAGACTTAGCGCAGTGGCCGCACTACTCTGGCTTGAGCTGTGTGCCAGTGTGCAATCCTTCTAATTTATTATAATTATTATTATTATTATATTATTATTATTATTACACTGGGGAACACAACTTTTGGTGACTTAGATGTTAGACCTGTTTCTGGGTATATTGAGGTCGCTGATTCTAAAAATGACATTAGTTTTTCTCCATCAGCTCTGCTTATCAAGATATGATATATATCTATATATATTTCTATATAATGTATATAATATTATATAATTGCTGACTGGCAATCACTGTTGTTGTCAATTGAATACAAAAGTATGATGAATGTCAGCAAAAATAGTGTATTAACATCAAACGAGCATAAGGTACGAAAAATATTTCTTAAATTCAAACAAGCTTGAGACACGAACGACAAAAAAAGTTCTTTCATTGAGACATCTCACATAAACAGCGTTTCTGAGATTTCTTGCGATGAGATGTGCCAGGACATTCGCATTGAATGCTCCAGCAGTAATCTGCCATCATGTGAGTATCCCATCGTCCGCGGTACCGTTCTTCCATGGTCCTTAGTTCTTGGTGAAATCGTTCACCCTGTTCCTCGCTTAGATCACCGAGGTTATCTGGGAAACGATCCAAATGACTGTGGAGGTAATGCAGTTTGATGCTCATTTTACAGCCAAGTTTACAAAAGAAGAGAGCATATTCTCCACTAGTTCACCGTAGTTATCGGCCTTATAGTTCCCAGGGAAATTCTTCACAACCATACTAAACGATGACCACGCACGTGCCTCAATGTTGTCCATTGAATCTTGGAAACGCGGGTCTTTCATGAGTTCCCGGATTTGCGGTCCATCGAAAATACCTGCCTTCAGCTTTTCCATGCTCAGCGCAGGAAATTTTCTACATATGTAGCCAAAACACGTCCCATCTCTGTTCAAAGCCTTTATAAATTGTTTCATCAAACCTAGTTTGATGTGCAGTGGTGGCAATATGATCCTTTCTCTGTCAACCAAAGCTTCTTTGATAATATTTTTTTCTCCAACCACCATGTTTTCTCTCAGAGGCCACTGTCTTCTCACCCAGTGTTCATCTTTAGCTCTACTGTCCCAGAGACATATAAAGCACGGGTACTTGGTGTACCCGCTCTGCTGGCCCAGGAGAAAATTCACCATCTTCAGATCCACACAGATCACCCATTGGTGGTCTCGGTATGATATATTTTCTAGGACTAGGGCGACTGTCCCGTGCTCTTCTCTCATACCGACTGAGTGACCAATTGGGATTGATCTGTATCTGTTGCCGTTGTGTAGAAGAACACATTTTAGGCTCCGTTTGGAGCTATCCATGAATAACCGCCATTCACTTGGTGTGTATTCCGATATGCCCATTTTCATCAGCAATCCGCGCACATTGTTGCAGAAAACTAAATCGTTCTCTTTTGAGAAGAAGGGCAGTAAATCCTTTTCTATGTCGCGATATAACGTGATTTTGGTTCCCGGCAGCAGTAAATTTTTTCTCCCAGCCTGAAAGCTAACAATTCAGACGATTTCTTCGAAAGACTTAAGTCCCTTATGAGGTCGTTTAATTCGTGTTGACTAAAACCTTCTGCAACTGATGACGGTCCTTCGAAATCACTGTCATTTTGCCCACATATGCTTTCTTTGTCAGTAGCAGATTCATCATCTTCTTGAGGGAGCTCTGGAAGATGGCTGAATGATGGGACAGGTATCTCATCTGAATGTGAAACAGGCCGTCTAGCTGAGTCTATGTCAGGATACGTCCATTTACTCCGGTTACGTCCATTGATGCCCTTTATATTCACCAAACAAAAGTAACAGTCATCACTGTGGTTTCTCTGTTCTTTCCATACCATTGGTATACCAAATTTCAGGCACCTCCTCTTTCCGTTGGTCCATTGCCGCAGATGCTCCGTACACGTTTTACACACAACATGAGGAGCCCATGGCTTATCTTGGTCCCCTAGTTGTACTTTGAAATAGGCAAAATAAGCTTTTTTCACAAAATCAGTAATAGTTTTTCTCTGTTCAATGAACGTGTACTCTCCGCAGATAAAACAAAACACATCTGGATGATTTAAACACTTTCTTCGTGATGAAGCCATGTCAACACCGGTTCTAGGACAGTTCATACCAGGACAGCTCATACCAGGACAGCTCATACCCAGACAACTCATACCCAGACAACTCATACCCGGACAACTCATACCTAGGACAACTCATACCTAGGACAACTCATACCTAGGACAACTCATACATAGGACCAGAAAAAAAAAAAAAAAAATTAATGAAAACATTTATTTTGTAAAATTAAAAATTAAATTTAAACATTTAGAATTCATGCAAGTTATTAATGAAAACATTTTGAAATGAAAACATTTATTTTGTAAAATTAAAAATTAAATTTAAACATTTAAAATTCATGCAAGTTATATACAGTATATATATATATATATATATATATAATATATATATATATATATATATATATATTATATATATATATATATATATTATATATATATATATATATTATATATAATTAATATATATATATATATATATATATATATTATATTTATATATATATATATTATATAATATATTATATATATTATATATATATATTAATATATATATTATATTAATATATATATATATATATTATATATATATATATAATATATTATATATATTATATATTATATTATATATATATATATATATATATATATATATATATATATATATATGATACACAGACCGTGCATGGAACAAGGAACTCTTCTGGGATAATAAATCCACTATAGTCTGAATAAGTAATGGTAAATGACAAATACCATAGTTTTTCTTTTTCATGATGCAAGCCCGACGTGGGCAACGGGTCTCTCGCAAAGAGGTCCCATAGATATAGCTTCCCTCACCAGCTATCTGCAAAGCAGACAGGATCCAGCTTTGGGACATGGATCTAGGGTTTAAAGCAGCCTAGCCCCACTACATTTAGAACCTCAATATAAGTAAAAGACTCGTTGCATTCACGTCGGATTGAATAAATCAAAGAAAAAGGGGCAACGAGTCTTTTACTTATATTGAGGTTCTAAATAGTGGGGCTAGGCTGCTTTAAACCCTAGATCCATGTCCCAAAGCTGGATCCTGTCTGCTTTGCAGATAACTGGTGAGGGAAGCTATATTTATGGGACCTCTTTGCGAGAGACCCGTTGCCCACGTCGGGCTTGCATCATGAAAAAGAAAAACTATGGTATTTGTCATTTACCATTACTTATTCGGACTATAGTGGATTTAATTATCCCAGAAGAGTTCCTTGTTCCATGCACGGTCTGTGTGTATCATAAAAAACTCAGGGAACCATTGGGTTCATTGAATGCCCAGTTAGGTCAACTGTACGCCCTTGACGATTGGTTAGGTTTAGTCGTGATATTTTCGTTAAAACTAACGAAAATATCACGACTAAACCTAACCAATCATCAAGGCGTACAGTTGACCTAGCCGGGCATTCAAATTTTATCCTATGTAAATAATGGTTCTCTATTAATTATATGTTTGCAATAAATAATAAATTTGTTGTTATTGTTTTCTTATCTTATTTTGGTTAATTTGCAGAGTTTAAACTTTCGGGGTGGATATAGATGAAAGATCAACATTGGGGTGGTAATTGTTGAAGAGAGTATGAGTTGTCCTAGGTATGAGTTGTCCTAGGTATGAGTTGTCCGGGTCTGAGTTGTCCGGGTCTGAGTTGTCCGGGTATGTGTTGTCCTGGTATGAGCTGTCCGGTCACGGTCAACACCTGTAACAGGAAAGAATTCACGTTAGTACATGTACAATACACATGCAAAACAGCAACATCAGCAAAATCATAGCTACAATTTAATTATACAGATGCATTTAGATTTACGAGCAACTCATAATACCGTTCCAGAAGGGTAATAAAGTAGGTAATGACGTATGCAATATCTCAAAAACTAGAGCTGCTAGAACAAAATGGGTGATATTTTCTGAATCAGTGGCATGGAAATATCCAGAATAAGGTCTAAAATATCAGTCACCAAGAAAAAAATGTTTTTTTGTTCCCCAGTGTTATCATTACCATTACCAGTTATGAATTAGGGTGAAAATTTAAATGCAACAAAGAGAGCCAAAGTATCATTACAATGTATTCGCATCTCACATACTTCGCATAAATATATATACTGTGTGTGTGTATATATACATATATATGATACACACAGACCGTGCATGGAATTTATCATAAAAAACTCAGTGAACCATTCTGAGTTCATTCCCATATATATACATATATATACCGGTATATCATATTAAATTCAGAATGGTGAGAGAAGCTATATTTTTGGGGCCTCTTTGTGAGTGACCCGTCGGGTTAACATCATGAAAGAAAAAACTATAGTGTTTGTTATTTACCATTACTTATTCGAACTATAGTGGATTTAATTTTCTCAGAAGAGTTCCTTGTTCCATGCACGGTCCGTGTGTATAATATATATATATATATATATATATATATATATATTATATATATATAGTGGCCTACAGATCACCAGTTTGATGTGGCTAGAAAGTAGGCTGACTATAATTACTGAATAAAATTGAAATTAATAATTAGGGGTCACCAGCTTGGGCCTACAGCCCAAACAACAATATTTAATAAGGAGAGAGAAATTACTTTGTTGTTTTGTGTTTAATTAGGAAAATAAATCAGTTATTTGTTCACAACGATTAAGAGTTCAATAAAGGTATTTATAATGATTAACAATGATATAACGGTATTTATACGATGCTAACGATGACTGATTCGTAGCAATAAAGAATGGTTATACAGTCTAATTGTTACGTAAGCACACAAACTCAGATAGGCTAATGAGATATGCAGAGGTGAACACAGAATAAATAATGAAGCCTATTGATAACTGAAATAATGCAAGTACGGTTGGTACAGTAAATGGATTAGGTCGTTAAGAATGAACACAATAAGAGATTGATACAAAATTACGGTATTGGGTATTGGTACAACACTTGAATAGGCCTACTGCGATCTTAACGAGAGAGTTAGTTTGAAACGGTAATGAAGACATTTTTAGGGCCTACGCGATTAGGCAGAGCTTGTGGAAGTACAACGTAACAAAAACACTGTAAGCCGAGTGAGTGCCGAAGAGGCTTACCGCGACGCTGGATAACTCTGGAGACTGAAGAAAGCTACGTGAAGGTTTGACCATATTGCGTTTCATCGTAGATGACTTTGGAGACTGTAGAGGGCCTACGTGAAGGAGGATGTGCTAACGGCCTGTTGAGATACTTGTTGAACAGGCACCGATCGAATTGTGGTGAAGGATGAGTGAAGAGCAAAGTAGGGTTTGTGGCTTGTAGCCTACTAGAAGGTTTACGGACCTGGGCTTCGAGGGACTGATTCTGTAGGCAGACTGGCCTTACCGGCGAGAGGATGAGTGTTGAGGGCCGGTAGAGACTTGTTGAAAAGGGATCAACGGAAACTCCTGCAGCAGTGATGTTGCTTCTTGCAGGACGAAATTGTAGAGGGCTTTACTTGATGATAGACTTCGTGTATGCTCGACCAGAGCCTTGAAGGAACAGTGGGTCGCTCTCCGGCCTTCGCCGGAGAGCTGGCGGCGTGACAAGTGGTGCTACTGACGAAGGTGCTGACAGTGAGACGTGACGACCAAAACAAGAAAATGGCAAGTGAGAGTGATTTAAGAAAGAAATCGCATTTTGTAGGCCTTGGTGACGTCCTCTGGTGGTCGTTTCTGGAAATACCACAAAATCTGTGTTTCCTCTGTGGGCCTGTTTCATGCCCACGTGTATAGCCTTTGTTTTGATTCCACGACTGATTGAGAACGGCGAGGAAAGGATTTCCGGTCGGCTTCTATATATATATATATATTCCAGTTATGATCGATTATGTGTGAATTCTGTGTAAACAAATGTTTCGTCGGATAGAATATTTATATTACAATTAATGAAGAAATTTCACAGCCTTTGGAATAAACGCACAATTCACCATTTTAGGTTTTTAATTTTACGGTTATTTAATCCTTGCCCTCACATTAATTTTATACGAGAAAATACACTTACTGAAATTATGTCTTCCATCCCCTCCCGTAGAAGGGATGGGGGGATTCCAACAGTTACGATTTGTAGCCCAATCTTTATTCGTGGCCCAACTGACTTGAAACATGGCAGGGATGTACCTTGTCCAATATGGTCAAACCAATTTGCATTTTCATTTCCATTTCATTGTATTTTTTAAAAACAAAAGATGAATGTGCGATGACACTATGCAAAATAGCTTTTCCGTAACAAACAGTGATGTTTAGAGGGATCGGAGGTCCAAAAGGGGGTATAGGAGTAAGCTCTTTCATTCGCTTGACAGCGTTAGATATATTGCTAATATAATTTCATTTAAAAGTAAATTGGTGTCTCTTTTAATAAATTAATAGTGATCTATGTAGTGATAACATTAACATTACTACATTAACATTAACATTACTACATACTGTAGATCAATGATCTATGTAGTAATGTTAAGCTAATTTATTATACACTGTATTATTATTATATCTCTCATATTTTCCTTTAAATTCTTAATTAACTTAATTGATATAATAATTACCTTTAATTATTTTCAATTAGTTTGATTTAATTACCTTCAATTTAACTTATATGTTTGTTACCTTTAATTAATATGAGAGCTCAGTAAAGCCCAATAAATGAAGTGTTTGCTTTTAAATAGTGACTTGTTGGCTATCTTCATATTGGTGACCTAACCATGTATAATCAAAGTCGAATAGGTGGTGCATATTTAATGAGTTTTTCTTTTGTTTCAGATGGTGAATAAATAAAATCAGAAGACGGAGATTGACCCAGTAGTTGTCTTGAAAAGGAAATCTACTACACTGATTACTGTGATATATGCCAAGACTCGAGTAAAGAACCATAAGAATTGCGACAAAGCTGAGGGTAAAGGAATGTGTACAGAAACGAAGAAAATTTAGAGACGCTTCCAATATAACAGTGCTGGACAGACTGTATGCATTACCTAAAAGTGAATGGAATGGTGACCTTATAGTGACATAAGACTTCTTACAGTTCTTTCACATCGGCGAATCACTTTAATCGACATCAAAAGAAGTTTGAAGACTCTTCTAATATCCCGTGTTCAGAGGATGAAAGTTTCTCACAAACAACTTCTCGTCGACAAACGTCCAAACCAGTTGATTGGGAAAAGTGGAAGTTCTGTCAGAAGGATGAAAGTACCATCTCAAATGTCTTTTTCAAATTTGAGTTTATTTGTTGCTTTCTAGTTCTGGAGCAACAAGTAATAACTGTGAAATGAGAGAATTGTGCACAAGTCTTGAAAATGGTTTAGCTCGTGGTCACGTTTATGATATGGGTATTTGTCCATTTGACAAACATTTCATGAAGCCATTAGAAAGATTCTTGGTCGCAAAGCTAATTTTGTCCTCCTTTTGGACCCTAAAGCACCTCTGTTTATGTATCCTGCAGACAAATCTGAGTTTATTTCAAATACATTAACAAAAGCTACGAAAAGAGAGACGTTTGCTGCTTCAGAAACAGTCTTCGGAAGATATAGTACTTTATCAGGCTTCAGATACCAGCTTCTTCCAGGAAATGGTCTACGTTGCTATCAAATTAAGGGCAGATCTTCAAGATACTCCGGGATATTCTGAACATTGGAAAGGCATAGACTAAGAGCACATAAAGAAGGTGATCCCGGATACCCTTTACTTGTTCCTTAGACTTCTCTTTGGGGGTGTATCCTTTTTAGAGGAAACAGAGGAAGACTTCGAGAACAATGATGTAAAGACAGTGGCGTATCAAGGGAGGGGCGAGAGGGGCGACCGCCCTGAGCGGCACTTCCCGAGGGGCGGCAAATTACTGTCAGGCGGGCGCAGTATGCAAAATTTTGGGTTTTTATGTTTTAAAATGCAACCCTCCAAAAAATTATATCTCATCATTGTCGCGCGTTATTTGTGTACAAAATATCCATGATTTTGATGAAAAATTCATCATTAAATGCTAAAATGCCACCTCAATGCCACTATTTCCACAAATAGTTGCGTTAAATTTTCACATCGGAAAGGTTGCCAGCCCTATTTTTCAGACTTTCCCTATATTATTTAGGTTAGGCTTTGCATTCTTTGAGCTTTGATGATGTTAATAATTAATGGTTGTTTTATTTTGCAGATACCCTACTGAATTAGCAAACATGAGCAAACGACAGAGACTGAGTGGTGCTGCATACAAGAATCTTCGCGAAAAAAAAGAGGAGGAAGGCAAGCGTGCTGCTAAGCGATTTCATCAGTTAAGGGGATTCTCAGACACACCTTCAGTGCCTTCTGGGAAGCAAGGAGATCAACCGCAATGTGATATATCTTTAGAGATAGATGTTCAAGCGGCAACTTCAAGTGAACCCCCAAATAATCAGGATCAACCCTCATCTACATCACAAAGTCACCCACCCACCCATCACCCACAGAGTCTGTTTAACGATTCTGGCAACTGGCCCGTTCCAATGACGGACAATTTGAGAATCGAACTCATTAAACGTGGACCATCACATTTGAAAAACATGAATGGACCCTTTCCAGCTGATTCAAACAATAGGTCAATGTCAAAAGTTTGGTATTTCAAAACTTTGGAAAATAGCAAAAAAATTGAAAGGTCACGGCTAATCTTCTCACCTTCAAAATGTAGCTTGCATTGCTTTTGCTGTCGTCTCTTCAACAACATCTCCAGTGCATTTGGAAAAGAAGAAGGATTTTTTGCCTGGAGGAAACTGAATCCAAGAGTACCTGAACATGAAAACAGTCCATATCATACCCGATGCTTTGAACAATGGAAAGAGTTGTCTATGCGCCTTCAGTTGAATGCTACAATAGATAATGCACATCAGTTGCAAATAAAACATGCTGCTGCTAAGTGGAAAGAAATACTGAGACGAATTTATGACTGCATCATGTTCTTGGCAAAACAAGATCTTGCATTCCGAGGGCACCGAGAGAACTTAAATGAAGAAGCTGGGCTAGCTGGCAATTCTGGAAACTTTTTGGAGTTAATAAAACTAATGGGCAAATATGACCCAGTAATTAGGGAACATCTTACAAAAATACGAATGACTGACAAGATATCCACTACGTATTTGTCACCTAACATTCAAAATGAGTTCATCACACTAATCGGCTGTAATGTTCGAAAATGTATAATTGATAATGTGTCTAGTGCAAAGTACTTTGCAATAATTTTCGATAGTACACAAGATATATCGCATATTGATCAGATGCCTCACGTAATTCGCTGTGTGTCGATTAAAGATGGTAATGTAGAGGTGAAGGAATCCTTCGTTGATTTTATTAAATTAGAGGGGAAGACTGCTGAGGCAGTTACTGATCTCATTGTCACTAAGCTCCGTGAGGATGGGCTGGATATCTAGAATTGTTATGGTCAATGGTATGACAATGCTGCTACGATGGCAGGTATTCATCTTGGAGTTCAACGCAGAATTCTTGATGTTAGCAAACACGCTGTTTTCATTCCTTGCAATAACCACTCGCTGAACTTGGCTGGAGTTCATGCCGCGGGACTGAGTCCTAATGCTGTAACTTTCTTTGGAACAATTGAACGAATTTTCGTCTACTTTTCTTCCTCTACTCGTCGTTGGGATGTCTTAACAAAACATTCCAAAATCACTGTCAAGCGAGTCTCTGATACGCGGTGGAGTGCAAAGTATGATGCTGTTTCTAGTCTTAAGAAGAACTTGACTCACGTTGTTAGTGCCTTGGAAGAACTGAGTGAAGGGGTCTCCGAAAATCTGGACACAAAGGGCGATGCTGAAGCTCTGTTGACCTCCATCATGTCATACATATTCATTGTGTACTTATTTTTCTGGGATCCAGTGCTGAAAGAAATCAATGATGCTCAGCTATATTTTCAAAGAAAGGGACTTCCTTTGGACCAGTGTGCATTAAAAATGAACTCTTTATCCGTGTTTTAACTAATGAACGAGAGGCAGTAGTATCAAACGCTGCAGATGCCGCCGAAGAGTTCTGTAATGAAATGGATATCAGTATAGACCGCAGAGTCAGGAGACGGAGAAGAATGCCTGGAGAGCAAGCTCGTGATGCTGGATTGACCGTGCAAGAGGATGTACGCAGAGAATTTTTTGAAATCATGGATCGTTTATTAGCAGAAATTGAAAAACGCACAGTTTGTCTTAAAAACATGAATGATCGCTTTGAATTTCTGTCTCCTTCGTACCTTTTGAATCAGTCCAAAGATGAAGAAATTAATACCAAGGTCAATAATTTTTCTTCCATCTACAATGACATTAATCCAGGAAGTCTACTGCGCAGACATTTGCTCAGTTTCGAAAGCATAAGCGTCGACGATGATCCAAAGAACTGGGATATGTTAAAACTACTTCAGTGGATCGTTAAATGGGATCTAGTGAAATCTTTGCCTCATATAACAATTGCCCTCCGGATCTGTCTAACTACATGCATGTCCGTGGCAAGTTGCGAACGAAGTTTCTCGAAACTGAAACTTATAAAAACTTACCTCAGGTCAACTATGAGTCAATCTAGACTGAGCAATTTGGCGATTATTTCAATTGAACGTGAAGTTGCAGAGACAATGGACATAGAAAAAATCATTCATGAATTTTCGTTATGAAAGTCCGAAAATTTAACTAGGCATTATACATTATATAGTTATTGTTAAAATTATGTAGTGTATTATGTACGGCGGTACATTATGTAGTATTGTTAAAACTGAAGTTGCTTTATTTAAGTTTTTCTTCCAATAAAAGTTTTGTTTAGAAGTGTATTTTTGTAAAGGAATTGTTTTTAAAATTGAAAATTGTTGCGGGGGGGGGGGGGGCGTTGGCATTTTCGCCCCGAGCGGCAAAAAGTATTGGTACGCCTCTGTGTAAAGAGAAGAGTATGCAGCATCGCATGGGATGTTGTATATGGCGTTTCAAACAACTCTAACTTAACACCAAAGCACATTGCTTTACATCAGGCACAAGGTCAGAAAATTTTGTAAATTTGTTTAATGCAGTCAACCATGTTATTGGGATTGAAACTATTCGCAGGTTTGATAACGCTATTGCCAACAATGTTCTAGACAAATATGTACAGAATGGATACGTGGATGTCCCAGATAACATGCTGTTCCCAAGGCATGCATATAATTGACAACTTGAAACGTCTTATGATAATAGAAACCCACTCTAATAGACAGAGTTTATTTCCACAACAATTTCGATGCCCACTGGCATCCTCTTCGGGTGGATACAGAAAAATAAATCTGTATCCACCCGAAGAGGATGCCAGTGGGCATCGAAACTGTTGTGGAAATAAACACTGTCTATTAGAGTGGGTTTTTATTATCATATTTTGACCTTCACGTAGAAAAGTGACGTTTTTGGCATTGAAACTTCTTGTTGCAAAACAAAACGCAGCACAGCCAGGTGTAAATGTTACAAATCAGGGCACATTTGTATGTATGAGTGTGCATGTGTGATGGAACTGATTGTGCAAATTCAATGGGGCTGCAAGCTGCAGTGGAATGACACTCTGAAATGAGTTCAAATATATCGTGAAGGCTAAAGGCATACTTTAAAGTTTAAACCATGCAAACCGCCAGATCATTAACTTCAACTCACTCAAGAAGCTAGTGAGTCTAGAAGATGCTAGAAATGATATTGGTGATGAGGATGCCTCGCCTTCTCACTTAGTTGTAGAGACTCATAACTTTTGCGCACAGAAGTTGGGTGTCGTGAGAAATATTACACTGGTATGCATCAATTTTGCTGTCAAGGGTTTTGTAAGTGATTCTTATAGAGTTTTTCCTGCTGATTTCGAATCTGTAATCCGTTTTCCTCAATCAGCTCAGGTTATCCGGCTATGGCCTCATAAGTAAAATAGAATTTTTCGTGATTTTGTCGAAGCGGAATTGGAACAGTAACATCTATCATCACTTGTTTCACTTGTATAATATCTTTTTTTACTTTTCAGGCATATAGATAAAATATTTCATAATGAATAGAGCGTGTAAAAATGATCCCAATAGATTCTGCTACATATGTGGGACGGTTACCATCAATGTTCCCTCTAAGGTGTGCGCGTGTGCGCGCGCACACGCGTTGTGAAACCCGCGCACACAGCAAAATAAAATGCGCACAGGCTCAAGCGTATCATGAGTCACGACAGTAAATAAAGTAGTGTCAAAAATATACCGTCACACAAGGTTAACTTTCATAGAAAAACTTTGTTCCCATTTGGAAGACAGGTTTCCTGAAAATGAAGTAAAAGAATGGTCTGCCTTTGATTGTTCGGCTATTTTACAGAAAGACTTTGACTTTGGCAGTGAGCATGTTAAAGCTTTATGTGCAAAATATGCAGATTTTCTTGGTGAAAGTTCTACCATAATCGAACAGTACAATGATTTTAAATTTGTTGTATGCGAGAAAATAAAAAGTAAGCTGGTTAAAAACTTTGATGATATGGTGACATTCGTCCTCCAAAATGAACAATTTTGTGACCTTGCTAAGTTGATGGATATTGGGGGAACTTTCCTAGCATCTAGTGTGGATTGTGAGCGTGGCTTCAGTTTAATGAATTCTATAAAGAACAAATTAAGAAACCGCTTGAAAGAAAATCATTTTGACATGCTCATGCGAATTAAAAGTTACCTGAATGATGACGGATGTATTAATCTTCATAGAGTTTATTTGAAATGGGCAAATGCTAAAGATCGTAGGGAGAAATCATAATCATACTTAAATGAAAGGCACTTTCATTAATGTTATTTTGATTATATTTTATTTTATTGAATTTTATTATTTTTTATTTTATTCCTATTTTGTGAATGGATAAAATCATGTATTAATCTTGATAGTCTATTTTAAATTGCTAAATGCTAAAAATTGTTTTGAGAAATGATAACTAAAATAATAATTTTCAATTAATGTTATTTTTATTTTATTTCTTTATTTTGTTGAATTTTATTTTACTATTTTTTATTTTATTCATATTTTTAGAATGGATAAAATGTTTTCTTTTTTAAGAATATATAATATTGTAAACAGTTTTTTAATATCTATTTAATAGTACCGTAATGATCAAGCTATCACCTTATGGAAATAATATTTATTAAGTATTTAACATTTATATATATTTAATTTTGAAGATAATATCGCTCAGAAAAGTTTGTACAATTTTTCACCATGAATCTAAATGTATGCACAACGGAAATTTCTTGCACACACGGACTAAAAAAAATTAGAGGGAACATTGGTTACCATGCCAAATAACCAGTCCCAAATCACTAAATTTGTGAAGACAATGTATAGAGCATACTTTGGAATTAAGCTAGGGGACCAGGACAAAAATTTCGCCCCTCATATGTGCTGCAAGACGTGCATTGAAAATTTGAGAAGATGGAGCAAAGGCAGAGCGAAATCTTTGCCTTTTGGAATTCCCATGATTTGGAGAGAAGGAAAGGATCACGTGACAGATTGCTATTTCTGCATGACAAACCTCCAAGGTGGGCTTATAAATTTATTTTTCTTAAATATTTTGAAATCCTCGTATGAAACTTGACATAATATTCACCATAATGTAATATTCACCATATATAGCATAATATTCACCATAATGGTAATCATACATTTACATATACATATTGTTATAGAAAATACATTTACACATACATATTGTTATACAAGTTACATTTACATATACAATGATTGTATATTTTCTTTCTTTTTCATTCATATTGTCCCCGAAGGGACAATATGAATGAAAAGAAAGAAAATATACAGACTCCATCGACCTATTTCATATCCAGAGCTGGGCAGTATTTAAATACATTTGTATTTAAATACGTATTTAAATACATTTGTGTATTTAGAACTGTATTTATAAATACATTGTTTTTCATGTACTTAAATACAGTATTTAAATACTTTAATGAGTATTTAAATACAATGTATTTAAATACTCAAAATATAAAAATGTAAATACTTTTACTGGTTTAATACACGTTCTGTACTAGCACAGTACGACGCGTCGACAGTGTAGTACAGCATGGTTCATGTTTCAACGTGTCAGTTCAATCAGTTGTGTGCCACTCTTTGTCGAAAGCGGTTGATTTCTTTATCGTGTGCGTGTCATGGCTTAGTGAATTAGTGAATGCATATGTTAAAATTTGTATGTATTTAAAATGTATTTACAAATGTATTTAAATACAATTGATGTATTTTGTATTTAGTATCTAAATACATTCGTAAAATGTATTTAGTATTTAGTATTTAAATACATTTCTCCCATGTATTTAGTATTTAGTATTTAAATACATTCAATGTATTTATTGCCCAGCTCTGTTCATATCTTACAGACTGCAGCCTTCCCTCACGAGCCGCTACTGTCTGAATGCTTCTTCTATTTCATATACAAGTTTTATATCCATGTTTCTGTGTTTCTATTTTCAGGAGTTAACAAGAAGAATAAACACATTGTTGTATACCCTGACATTCCTTCTGCTATGAGACCTGTACCCCATGGTCCTGGAATTCCAATACCCGACCCACCTCAAACCCTGGACTTCGATGATTCTGATGATGAATCAATGACCAATGCCAATGACCAGTCCCAGTCGTATATACCTCAAAATACCGCTTCAAATGAGCTGAGGCCTCTCAACCAGGCCAAACTTAATGATCTTACCAGGGATTTAGGACTTTCCAAATTAGCTGCCGAGATCTTGGGCTCACGACTTCGAGAGGACAACTTGTTGGCTCCGGGAACAACATTCTCCTGGTATAGGAAACGAGAGGAAGAATTCCGCAAGTTTTTTGCAGTGCACGAAAATACCTCTTCCTTAGTGTACTGCTGCAATGTTGAGGGGCTAATCGAATCCTTGGGCCTGCCATATAACGCATCAGAATGGAGGCTATTTATAGACTCGTCTAAACGAAGTTTGAAAGCAGTATGCTCATGTCCTAGGGCCATCATCAAACTATCAATGTCATTACGAAAAGAAAGATCACCAGTCCTAGAAAATAATTTGGTTATATTTTTTTGGCGTTTGCGGAAAAACGGATATGCTGGTATCCATAGGCGTATGAGGCTGACCCCCCTCCAGGTATCCATAGGCGTATGAGGCTGACCCCCCTCCAGGACTAGAGAACTGAGCATTTTCAGGGGAAATATTAAATATTGAGCATTTTCAGAGCAGATTTTTCCTGACAGTCCTGTTTTTTTTTTTTTTGCTTCTTGAGGTGAATTAATTACTTGCTACTATACTTGTAGTTAATAATTAAAACGTAAGTTGAGGACTTACTGAATTCTATATCAACTGCAATGTCGTAATTCTGCTTGTCATTTAGCAATGTTGTAGCAAACTTTTATCTAATTTTTGTAAATTGTAATGTTTTTTATATCAAAAAGGCTTTAATATATGTTACTCATACTCTAACCTTTGTGTCATTTTATGCTACACATAGTGCTTATGCGGAAATCAGGGCACCCTGAAAATTTTTAGGGCAAATGTTTTCCGCCCCCTCGTCCCCCCAGTAAAGTGCCATCCCATACGCCTATGCTGGTATCGTTTGCAAATTTGATTTTTCGATAAATTCAAATCTCAAACCAGATCATTAAACTAAGGTTGAGTTATCAAGTGAAGCTCTTTTACTTGAGTTTGTCGATACTCTTCATCTTTATCTGACAATTCCATAGGCTCATTTTCAGCAGGCTCCTCATCATCATCTAAGCTCCAAGATCCAGGGTGCTTAGGAACTGGTAGAGTTTCACAATATACTACTGGTCGCATTGCGGAAGGCAGATTCGGGTATTCAATTTTCTTCTTATTTTTCGAGGAAAAAACCACTGACCTTAGTTAAACAAAACTAACAATCTTTGAAGTGATCTTTTTGCTCTCTCCAAATCATGGAGACTTCAAATGGCATAGAGGTACTCGTACCTTTTAACCAATCCCTGAAGGTCACAGCACAACACGCACAGCATATATAGGGAGCCCAAACTTTACCTTGATTCCCGAGTTTGCAGCAGAAGTAGAGCTCATAAGCTTTTTTAATTAAGGGAGTAATGTTTCTTTTGTGATCTTGTATCACGTAATCACCGCACACATAACAGAAACTGTTAGGATTGTTTACACCAGTGTTTCTTAACCTGGGGTGCTGAAATCGATTTTAGGGGGTGCTGGAATGAACAAAATAAATTATCAAGCAGTACTCTACTTACTTTACTTTATCCCTGTAGTAGTGTAGCAACTGTAGTCTCTGTAACCAGGTGAACGGGGTGCTGGACTGCCTAGACCTAACTACAGGGGGTGCTGATGTCGAAAAAGGTTAAGAAACGCTGGTTTATACATTTGTGCGACATTTCAAATTACCTTTTTTTCCTTCAAGGCGCTATTTTGTGTAGCACATGCACAATAAATGATTAGGTAAATAGAAAAACCTATAAAATCAAACTTCAATGCACATGAACAGACCCACACCATGAAGCAGCTTGCGACAGACTGAATGACTCATAACTACAAGTTATCTATGACAGATAACACAGAAGGAAAATTGACATGTTACAACAGGTTTAAACGTGTCAGGAGCAGAAATTACATCATCCTACAGGGTATTCGAAAAGTCCCGTCCCCCCTCTACAAAATGCACATATTGTAATACCAATTTTATTTTTGTGTGATTAATTGTATTTATATGTGATAGGTGTAATTTAAGAAACAAGTCACTCGCAAAATTACTTGTTGGAAATTGGAATTGTTGGAAAAACGGTCAAAAACCGTTTACAGGCTTCATATCGTTTCTGCATGTCTGTATCGTTTAATTCATCAACAAATGACCGGCGGTATGGTTTCATGTCGAAATCTTTTGTCATGTGATCTCTCAATGTGGACATGGGGACTTCAAGTTCTTGTGATCGTTTCCGAAGTGATTTTTTTCGGTGAACGAGCCACCGATGCAATCACACCTTCACATTGTTCTGCTCGCGTTGTTGGTCTTCCCGACCGTGGTCTGTCCTTGATGGAGCCAGTTTCAAACAGCTTTTCCTCCCAGCGTAATACCATCTTGTTTGGTGGTTCAGCCTTATTGAATCTTGTGTTGAAATCATTCTGGATATTATGCATCGTTTTGCCAGTATGTGACCTTTCATGAGCCCATGTGTTCATCACTATCCTTTCCTCCAGAGTGTAAGTGGACTGGTCTGCCATTGTTCACACAACTCTAATACCTAGAAAAGAAAAAAAAATGTCAATGAATCGCATATAAATTCAATTAATCACACAAAAATAAAATTGGTATTACAATACGTACATTTTGTAAGGGGGGGGGGCGGGGTGACGGGACTTTTCGAACACCCTGTACATTAGCTGAAACATTTTCTGCTGGGATACTCTCAGCTTTGGGGTAGATGCAGTTTTAATAATTTGTTCAAGTTATCATTTACATACAAATTTGGTGAAGAACTGAGCCCCAAATTTCTCAAAAACGTGACGTGATAGCAAAATTTCGTTATCATTTTCGTAATCAGAGATGAAAAATGCGAAGGAAACAACAACTATCATCTGAGAAAAAATAATGTTGTTGAACAGTGTTATTAAATGTTTGCATATGGCCTTAGCCTAGTCTTGTTGTTCCTTATTCGACGAAGGTTTCCACCACAAAAATCACTTGGCTCTGTTAGAATAATAATAATAATAATAATAATAATAATAATAATAATTATTCTAAATATTTGTAAATAAAACTCGTCATTATCAGTATCATCATTGTCATAATGTTAAAGACTTCCTACTTAATAATAATAATTATTATTATTATAAATATATATAAATAAATATATATATAAGGTATATTAAAGTATATCATCATCTGAATCTGAAGTACGCAGCTCAGTACCACAAGGTACAGTACTGGCCCCACTCCTGTTCATTATCATGCTAACAGATATAGACAGCGGAGTAAACAGCAACAGTATAGTAATATCCTTCGCAGACAATACAAAGATCAGCAGAAAAATCAGAGCTGTAAATGAAGTGGAGGCCTTGCAGAGGGACACGAACAAAATATACAAATGGTCAGAAGACAACAACATTACATTTAACACCGAGAAATTTCAGCTCTTGAGATATGGTAGAAAAGAGGAACTTAAAACAGACTGCATATTATGCTCCAGATAGACAGGAAATTCAGAGAAGCACGAAAGCGATCGATCTGGGTGTAATAATGACAGATGATGCGAAATTCGAAACACAAAATCAGATAGCGATAAATAAAGCAAAAAGAGTCGCGGGACAGGTACTAAGAACGTTCAAAAGAAGGGACAGGACAGTAATGATTTCCCTGCTAAAAACACTGATTATACCAAAACTTGAAGACTTTTTAACCAGCTTCCAAAGAACCTCAGAAACATTACAGGGGTCAAAGTTGAAGTCTTCAAGAGAAGACTAGATGCCTGGCTCAGAACGGTACCAGATGAGCCGGGTGTAACTCGCTCCTCCACAAAGCCACACCTAGAGACGGGGCCACCAGCTTGACCTTCGTGTGAAGAGAGACCAACGCACGGAATAGAAACGAGGTATAAATAAAACTCGTCATGATCGTCATGATCATCATCATTATTATAATGCTAAAGACTTCCTACATGAAAGGCTGAGTAAAGAGCTATTTTACAGAATACTAATTAGATGTAGACAATTATTGAAAGATGGCGTTCGTTGCTTCTTACTGGTAAAAACGTTAATGATTTTCAATGTTTATATTTGAATTTTGTCGTGGTCTTTTCAAGGTCTTCCGGCAAAGATTAGTTTCAAAATGATCTTCAGCACGAGTATCCCCTGTATAAGAGGTCTATAAAATATTAAAACCAGTTTTACCAGGAAGACATTCCTTTTTGACCAATAGATACATCCCTGAAGGGAAAGATGAGTTATAGGTAGATAATAGTTTCGGAGAACGCGGTAAAAATACATTAGATATCATTAAATTGCCCCATTAATTCATCTCGGATAAACTTCAAATGGTCGAAGGAAGATAATAAAAAAAATCATCTTGGCTTTGCATTTCATTTTTTAACATAAATAAAAAACTCAATAAAATAAAAATACACTCCGTAAAAATAACATTAACTTAAATTAAGAACATACAAGTTTGTTAATAGTTAAAATCAAAGTGAATTAAAGTTTATAGGCGTGACTGCTCATAAAATTCGTTTAACGAACTCGCTAAATCATTACAACACCCTTTAATATTGTGAAAACCGACTCGAACGAGGAAATGAGTGTGGGCCTAAGGAAGTGGAGATGAAGAGCGACCTTCCTTGACGACTGACCATTGACCAAACGTACGAACGAATACACATTCCTTTTAAGGACGATGAACAACCTTCAATATAAAAGACTTACGGATCAGTTCGAGTTCAAACATTTTTCATTCAGGTGTACTCCTTCAACCAACACTCGTATCTCACTCCCGACATGAAGGTAGGATAATATATATATATATATATATATATATATATATATATATATATATATATATATATATAATCTTGTTACGATAAAAGTGTTTTTCGGGAATCTTATCTTCAATAGGAATATAAAGACGAGAGATACGTCTCTCTCAACATTTATTGGCCAAAACGTTTCGGTCCACTCAGGGACCATCTTCAGTGACTACACGAAAGCATCAAAACAAAGAAATCAATAATATAACTACAGAAACAAGAGTAAGTACAATAAGCAAAATAATTTTTAAAAAATAACTTAAAAAAAAAATTATCTGGATTGTAAAGATAAGAAAAACAATAGAAGTTAAACCCATTTTATTTTTAATAGGTTTGATTTTTATTGATTTTATTGTCTTTACAATCCAGATAATTTTTTTTAAAGCTATTTTTTTTTTTTAATTATTTCGCTTATTGTATTAGGTTTTATAACTATGTACAGTTGGACCGACACGTTTGCCCAATAAATGTTGAGAGTCTTATCTCTTGTATTTATATTCTTATTATATATATATATTATATAATATATATATATATATATACATACAGTGTGTGTGTGTGTAGTAGTGTAGTGGTTAGTGTCGCTGACTACGAATCCATCGGCCCTGGGATCGAGACCCGGTGACGGCAGGCGGCGCGCAGCAAAACCCAGCTGTTCATCTTTCCACACAATAAAAAATTTGGTTGGTAGATAAATGGGTAGCCTGGAGGTTAAGACGCTGGACTGCGGCAATCGGAAGATCCCGGGTTCGATTCCCGGGTGGTTACCTCATTTTTTCATTTGTTTCGTTCTCCCTCCTCATCTTGCGCGGAATATTCTCCTATACAAGCGTCGTTCTTTACGATATACAGTGTGTATATATATATATATATAAAACTTTGGTTTAGCTTTCGTCCGAATTGTTCATTCTGACCAAGGTCAAGCTTGTCACTCCACCTTAGACCTATAGTTTAACGTGGAATCCGAACCAAGTCCCACTAGCAGCCCATCGTCTTAACCATTAGGCCACTCAGGGTACCCATTTATCTACCAACCAATTTCGTTATCGTGTGGAAGGATGGACAGCTGGGTTTTGCTGCGCGCCGCCTGCCGTCACCGGGTCTCGATCCCGGGGCCGATGGATTCGTAGTCAGCGACGCTAGTCACTACACCACCATATATATAATTTAAGCTGAGAAAATTGCTTTATGTAAACAGCGGCAAAAATATTAAAGAAGATAAAAATATATTTAAAAAATAACAAAAACTTATTCAAGAATTGAAAAAAAAGGTTATGAAGAGGTTGGTCACAACTCTGGTTATGGAGATTTTTCTCTTTTCATTGTAAAAATGCAAAGATTAAGACTAAATTATCCCTCAGATTCGGTTTATTTCTATAAAGAAGGCTCTCATTGGTCTTAAAAGTTATACGTAATTTTTAGTGATTTACAGGGTGGCGCAAAAGTCGCGCATCATTAACTTCTGTACCGATTCATCGATTTGTTGTACCTGGTATTCCATACATTAAAACCAAGCTCACCCTCTCGTCTATCGTTAATTTCGCAGCCATCCCCTACCTAAAAGAAAAAAAATAAGATATTATAGTCAACACTGAAAATTCCTATGATGCGCGACTTTTGCGCCACCCTGTATATAAGAATATGGTTTAAAATCTTGCATATTTTTTTACTGAGAATTATAAATACATACGTAGTTAATAACAAATTGCGAAGCTATCTGAAATAGCGTGAGGCAATGTTGAAGCGATGTTAATGTAACTTGATTGTATATTTAAATGTCATAAATATTGAGTAAATTCTAAGTCAATACTGCAACACTTATAGAAGGATGTTGCTTTAATTCTTACAAAGCAGTTTTACAAGTGATGAAATGACGTGTTTTCAAAGTTAAATGAGTCTAGATTAAAGGATTAACGTGATTTGCTTTATTAAACAGATTTTATGTTCTTTGTAACAAATGATGGAAAATAGACACGAAACAATGAAATCTTAATAATTAATTTAATTACCGAAATTCAACAAAAATTAAAAATTAAAAATCGAATATATTTACGAAATATTTTTGTATTCCTTGTTGAAACTGTGACGGTATAGTGTTAACATTATATTATAGTATTATGAACTATATTTCACCTTTGTCAACATTATATTTCAGCAGTTGATCAATCATGGGTAATATATATTTCAGCTGATTGTGGTATTAGCGGTGCTTGTGGGCACTTCTTTGGCGCTTCCTGCCAAGTTGGACAAGTTGATTCCGAAACATGGATACAAATATACACCCCTTCTAAACCACCACCAGGCCTTTACCAGACTCCTACTACATCAACGACTACCACAACGCGTACCACACCTACCACAACTACTACTACTACGCCCCCATCGATTTATTTACCCCCAACTAAGTACACACACAAAACCACGCGTACCACACCTACGACTACATCAACGACTACCACCACAACTACTACTACGCCCCCATCGATTTATTTACCCCCAACTAAGTACACACACAAAACCACGAGTACCACACCTACGACTACACCAACGACTACCACAACTACTACTACTACGCCCCCATCGATTTATTTACCCCCAACTAAGTACACACACAAAACCACGAGTACCACACCTACGACTACACCAACGACTACCACCACAACTACTACTACGCCCCATCGATTTATTTACCCCCAACTAAGTACACACACAAAACCACGAGTACCACACCTACGACTACACCAACGACTACCACCACAACTACTACTACGCCCCCATCGATTTATTTACCCCCAACTAAGTACACACACAAAACCACGCGTACCACACCTACGACTACACCAACGACTACCACAACTACTACTACTACGCCCCCATCGATTTATTTACCCCCAACTAAGTACACACACAAAACCACGCGTACCACACCTACGACTAAACCTACCCCACCCGGCAACTACATTCCCCCCCGTGAAGGAGAATCAATTATTACAGAAGTCATCGTTCCGAATGTGCATCAAGTAAGTGTTGAATCTGAATTATCCCCTCCTCAACCATCAACCTCCTGATACCACAACAACTACCAAAACTACTACTACACCTCTCCCACCCCCTCCTGGAGTTTATTTACTACCAGAAGACACAATCATTGAAGAAGTCACCGTTCAGAGTGAGCATGGTGTTGAATTTGAATAATCTCTCTGCCTGCCTCTCAAAGAGCTTATCAATAATTCTTACTTTTATCGCTATTACATCATCAGAATATTGTTAGTTGTGTTACTTTATAAGTAACGTATCATGAAGGAGGTAGACCATAACAGTAGGTTCCCTGTATGACGTTTCATTTCATGACGCATTTATCCCATGAGCGTCAATGCCAAGTCTCGGAAAAAGTAGATTCACGTACAGGAATGTGTTAATAGCTTCTTAAAGGCATTCACAGCACTACGTTTTCTGCAGATATTTGAAGTATAACAAATACAAATGGTGATGGTATAAATGAAGTAGAATTAACACATATCAGGTAAATGCTAACTTTCAAATAATTGACTTGATAACTAACTTTATATATATATATATATATATATATACACACACACACACACACACACACACACGAGGTTTGTTCAAAAAGTATCCGGACTGATGCAATTACAGACAGAATATGGTACTTACAGGGTTTGGGGGTTTAATCTCCCTCAAAGTACGCTCCTTCTGAAGCCACACACTTTGCCCAACGATCCTGCCACTGTTGAAAACATTTTTCGAAAGCACTTTTCGGGATGGCCAAAAGCTGCTCCGTCGAATTTTTTATGATGGTCTCAACATCATTGAATCGGTGTCCTTTCAAGGTTTTTATGAGCTTCGGAAACGAAAAAAAATGTTGCATAGAGCCAAAGCCAGCGGATATGGGATTTTACATTGAAGGTTTGAGACGTCTACGTGAAGCATTTCGGAGGAAACGGCCGCAGAAGTGAGAGTCCGGAGACTGGATGCTTCATCACGATAACGCGCCATTTCGCTCGTCGCGAGTATCCCTCCAAGTACAGCAGCCTCCATATTCGACGGATTTGGCTCCGTACGACTTTTTTTTTTTGTTCCCGAAGCTCAAACAAACCCTGAAAGGACACCGATTCGATGATGTTGAGACCATTAAAAGAAATTCGACGGAGCAGCTTTTGGCCATCCAGAAAAGTGTTTTGAAAAATGTTTTCAAAAGTGGCAGGATCGTTGGGCAAAGTGTGTGGCTTCAGAAGGAACGTACTTTAAGGGAGAGTAAGCTCCAAACCCTGTAAGTACTATATTCTGTCTATAATCACATCAGTCCGGATACTTTTGGACAAACCTCGAGTGCAAATTTTGCATATAGGTTCGCGTAACAGTAATTTTGCATATAGTATGTCAGGGAAAGATTTAACAAGCGTAGCGCAGGAAAAAGATTTAGGAGTTATAGTCACTGGTGATTTAAAAGTAGCGAAACAAAGTACAGCAGCGGTCAATAAGGCGAACAAAGTGTTGGGTTTTATAGCTCGAAATTTTGAGTACAAATCGCGCGATATTATAGTTCCTCTTCATAAATCATTAGTTAGACCCCATTTGGAGTACGCGGTCCAATTTTGGAATCCGCATATGCGCAAAGATATAGACAAAATCGAAAGAGTTCAAAGACGAGCAACTAAGATGAGTCCGTCGCTTAGGTCAAAGTCGTACGAGGATAGGCTTAAGGAGTTAAAATTGACAACACTCGAGACTAGGAGGCTAAGGGGTGATCTAATCCAGGTTTTCAAAATTATGAATGGGTTCGATAACGTAGATAGAGATAGCTTTTTCGAAATATCTCAATATAATAGGATTAGAAATAACGGGTGTAAGTTGACAAGTAGAAGGTTCGAGACAGCAGTTGCCAAAAACATTTTTACGCATAGAATAGTTAATAGCTGGAATAGTTTGCCGGTAGAAGTAATTAGTAGCACGTCTATAAACATGTTTAAAAATCGATTAAACGCATATGTTGATAGATTGGGTATAGTTTAAGGTAGTAAAATTAAAACTTTGTGGTGATAGATCCCACAGCTCAACACAAGTGTTGTGGGATATAGGGAGGCAGCATCTTGGGTTAGGGGATACTCTCTGTCCTCACACTCCCATTTAAAGAGATTCCTCTGCCGAGCGGTGCCCCCCATAGTACTGTGAGGTATTGAAAACTCATGATCTTCACTTGCCCCACAAACACCTTTAAATGGGAGACCCAAAATGGGTGCACACACATTTCTACATTACTGTACAGTCTTTACAGCCACACCTACACTTTTCCTCCTAAGTATATATATTGTAATGTATATAGTTGTAAATTTTGACTTGGTCCGCAATCGATATGGACCGTGACTATTTTTCGTTGGCAAGGTACTAGTATTGATGGATACCGTAATGAAATTGACTGGATTCTTTGGATCTGATATATTTGCATGTCGGTTATAAATAGATATAGAGTGTAACATATTTGTGGATAGTAGTCTATTATGACTTGATCCTCTAGATCCAGAGATTGTATCTTTAGTTTTAAATCGATAATTAATTAGTTTCAAATTGATAATTATTTAGTTTTGTAATAATTGGTCGTTGCCAATGTACAGGCAGTTGTTACATAAATTTCTTATGTCTTGTGGTTCGGAACCCACGTAAAATTGTAGGTCCCCTCCGCCACCACGGAGGACATACACAATTACGAACTCAGTTAGGTAGACCAGCCATGAGTGGATCCTAGGGTCTTTGTTGGTCTGAAACATTATAACATATATAATTTTGAACGATGTTCGTTTAGAGTCGGGATGGCTCGATGCATTAAAGTGATAGCTTTGATAATGTGGCGAAGCGCATTCGAGATAGCCTCACTGGTTTCTAAATTTTCAATAACTGTATGTTCATATATATATATTTGGGATGAATTTCACAATTAAACACGTGAAATGAATAAATGATGCAAACCCACATAGAAAAAGAAAAATGATTCCAAGGCCTTTCGTGTATTCAGAAGTACACCTCGTCAGGGAATGAAGGGAGAAGGCGAGATGACAAAAATATATACATATGTACAACGGGACGAAAAAATAAAAAGATTAGCACATGATTAACAAGAGTCAATTAGAAGCAAAAGGTATTTTAACAGGATATTGTCCATTTTATACATTCCCGCACTCTTACTGAAATTATTTTTAAAATGGATAAATGCACATTCTAGAATATTCTTTTCAATTATATCTGTTTTTTTAACGAGCGCTTTAGAACTATCCCACTTGATACTATGATTACATCTATACATATGGTTAAGCAATGCATTAGAAATATTTGCTGTTCTACACGCATATTTATGCTGTTTTACCCTATTTTACCCGTTTGGCCTATATATACTGAGTTACATTGTGTGCATCCGATCAAATACGCACAACAAACCGCATTATCCGGGCTATTCTTTATTAGGCGTGATTTAACAGTATTATTATACTTAAAGACTACGTTGATACCAATTATTTTAAGTAAAGTCGGAAGATATTGAAAATTAACATGGTAAGGTAGGCTAAGGATATTTTTACGCTCAAATTCCTTTAGAGTTACATTATTATAATACCTATTCTTGGCTTTCTTAAGGCAGTTATCTAGAAATGAAATAGGATAACATAATTTAGTACCAATATTCATGATATTGCGTAACTCGGAATCTAAAAATTCAGGACTGACAACTCTCAATGCTCTAAGAAACATAGCAGAGAAAATAGATTTAATCGAGGGATGATGGTCAGAATAAAAATGCTCATACGAATTATTATTAGTAGGCTTACGAAAAACTTCAAATTTGAACTGATTCAAACATCCCCAAATTTTTAGATCCAGAAAAGATAAGCTTCCATCATTTTCTTTTTCAACCGTGAACTTAATAGATGGGACTAAATTGTTGAGCCTACCAAGAAATAAGTCAACATCCAAATTATTAGGCCAAAGGCATAACATATCATCTATATACCTGTACCAAACAAGGTTAAAATTAACAATAGTAGGCAACATTCTACTTCAAAAAATTCCATATATAAGTTAACTAATACCGGTGAGAGGGGATTACCCATCGCCAATCCAAACGACGTAGCATAAAACTTATTTTCAAACTGAAATTTACAATCTTTGACGCAACGCTTAATTAACTCAATAAGAGTGTTTTGTTGAACAGGGAAAGAATATTCAGAGATCTTATCTTTTAAAATATCAAGTAGGTCATCAACAGGGACTTTTGTGAATAACGAGCATACATCAAAACTTACCAGTTTCAAATTAGGGTCATTAGGAAACTTCAGTTTGTCAATAGGATCATCCGTGCTTTTACAATATGTGACTTGGAAATAGAGCCAACTAACGGCGTTAATAAACTAACTAACCATTTAGATAGCTTATGGGTTACGGAGCCTACTGAGCTAACAATAGGTCTCATGGGATTATTAACTTTGGGTGTTTTTTACTAAACTGTACAAATATGGTAGTGACGGATTGATACTAAGAAACTGCTGCGAAAGCCCATTATAGTTATTTTTTAATATTTCTCTTAATTTTCTGTTAAACATTTTATTAACATCCTCCAGTGGGTCTCTGTTTAGAGGTTTGTACCTTATCTCGGTCTCATCTTTCCAATGTAACTGTTTTTGTCCATGATGACGATCGAATTAGATTTGTCCACTTTAGTAATATGTAATGAATCGTTATTTTTTAAGTGTTTTTAGGGCTTATACAATATACAAACCTCAAAGGATAATTCGATTCATACCTCGTATTAAAAGCACTATACACACACAACCTTTGGCTAAAGTCATCTCACTTTCGGATATATTACTATGTTTTTCAAAATTGATAAAAGATTTAGCAATCAGTAAACTGCTGGGCTTTTTTGGGACAGAATCCTAAGCCATAACCTAAAGCACATTTCGTATTGAAGGACAAGTTAACAATATCATTAAAATCACTTTTTTTAGTCCAGTAACTATTACGAATTAAATCGTCCAGTCTATTGTTTAATTTTCTGTTCTGAGTTCTGCCTTCTACGTAAGTTGTTGTAAATATCGTCCAAAAGTGTGCTTCTCCAAGCAAGAGGAACGGTGGAAAAAATATATCCTTTCTTACTTTGGACTCTGTGAAGGCGTTCTTCACTTCGATGCGGGCTATATTAATATGTTTCTTTAAAATAATTCTTTCGGTGTCACCAAACGGTGTAACGTCTAACAAACGGTATCGTTTTGCAAGCAGGGATTTTGGGATGACTTTTTCACTGAACACTTCCTAAGGAAATTGAATATTCTAGAATGTGCATTTATCCATTTTAAAAATAATTTCAATAACAGTGCGGGAATGTATAAAATTGACAATATCCTGTTAAAATACCTTTTGCCTCTAATTAACTCTTGTTAATCATGTGCTAATCTTTTTATTTTTTCGTCCCGTTGTACATATGTATATATTTTTGTCATCTCGCCTTCTTCGTTCATTCCCTGACGAGGTGTACTTCTGAATACACGAAAGGCCTTGGAATCATTTTTCGTTTTCCTTGTGGGTTTGCATCATATATATATATATATATATATATATATATATATATATATGTGTGTGTGTGTGTGTGTGTGTGTGTGTGTGTGTGTGTGTGTGTGTGTGTGTGTGTTTTTTTTTGTTTTAATTCCGTAATCATAAATCCTTAGCGTCCAGTTAGACTTTAGTGGTTGCATGTATTAAAATTCAAGGAAAATTGCTTTAAGAAAAAATAAATAGGTATAGAAGAGGCTTCATCCGATCTTCCTCATTGACCTTATTATACTTCCCAACTAACATTTAATTTATTGTTTATTACACCAAAAACTATAATGGACACCTGAAAAATTATTTTATTTTGTATATTTATTACACTCTAATTAATATTATTATTATTATTATTATTATTATTATTATTATCATTATCATTATTATTATTATTATTATTAACTGCCTAACAATGTTTTCACATTAAACTCTGAAATAACTGTTTCAAACTTCGTATCACAAAACACAGCCATTATTTATGTTTTCATAATTTGTAAGTGTTAATCGAATGTTAAATGTTTATATATTTTTTGTGTTGAGGAACATGTGGCCACATCTTTTTCTAGAGATTAAACATTCCAATTTCACGGAGCTAATAACAACCTATTTTCTTTGTTTTAAATTATCCGAATATTATTAAGTTATGATCCCTTAATTTGGTTAGATAATAACCCTCTTTTTAAATCTATTTAAAATGTTAAATAAAACAAAAAAGTTGTGCCATAAATGGTGGACAGAAGGTCAGTTACATCGTTTGGGGACTGTAACTCATGACATAATAATCCCTTAAGTTAAATTTTGTTTTGGATGACGTTTAATATTTCAATAAAAGTACGCGCGTCTTACAAGGATGCAGTAAAGTTGGTATATCCCTTCAGTATCCCTAATTAATTCAGGGATTATCCCTCGCTGACTTCTTAAATTTGGCCGATATTTCTAACCAAATGATTTAATATAAAATTTGGTCGAAATATGAAATCTGAATTTAACATAATACCATTAAGTAAAAAGGGGCGGATGCAACCATACTACTACTACTACTTTAGTCATACTCTATCCGACGCAGTGGTTCCCAACCGGTTTTGGCTTATGGCCCCCCTTAGGAACCTTATTTTTTCCCGTGGCCCCCATAAGCATTATTTTCAGTAGGTAATATGCAGATTTAACTCTATTTTACAAAATAACATTTTCCTGTGGCCCCCTTCAAATGTGCCATGGCCCCCAGGGAGCCATATGGCCCCCGGTTGGGAAACACTGCGTCTATCGTACCCACGACCCAGAGGTTGTAATTCTTTTAATTTATATAATGTATTTAAATTATGGATGATAATTTATGAAGTCTAAAAATTTCACGAAGAAATATGTCCTTCATGATGTATTTAAAACTAACGCAAGAAAAATCTAAACTTTTAGCATTAATTATCATTAATAGCAGGATAGAGGTAACAAAATATTTTTTGAGCAAATTTCATACAGGATTTTCTGTCCTCCAGGCGTTAATGCCGTACGAATTCAGATTCGACGTCGATGACTCGGACAGTGGCAACAAATTCGCTCATTCAGAGAAGAGTGACGGACAGCATGTGAAGGGCGAATACAGAGTGAGGCTTCCCGACGGTCGTCGGCAAATTGTGCGTTTCTCTTCGAGTCCCGGTGTGGGTTACGTAGCAGATGTCACGTACGAGAAATGAGAAAAGACTTTTGCGCAAAGTTTGGAATCATTTATTTGTTAAAACAAATGAAATGGATTATTCCAAGTAATAAATTTATAACAGAAATGGTGTATGAACTGCGGAATGTAGGATTTCGCTCGTAACCCAAATCAAAACAGAAAACAATGAAAAATGGAATCTTGCAAGGGACATTTTAAAGCTCTCTCTCTCTCTCTCTCTCTCTCTCTCTCTCTCTCTCTCTCTCTCTCTCTCTCTCTCACAGAGATATAATTAAGTATTGTTAACAAATTGGCAAACATGAATTAAAATAAAAAATTAAAATTTAAAAAAACGAGATTTTGTTTTTTGTTGTGCAACTCTCATTTGATCTTAAAACCCAAGTCACGTCAAGTTTTCCCATTTATCAGTTGTTCCGAGACACGAGCACTGCACGAAGTTGTTGCTCTATTGGCTCTGAAGGATTCGATAAGGGTTGTAATTTTCATCTCATTTTAGTGGCTTGTCAGATTTTTAAAATCTATGTTGTGGCATGTGCACTTTCGGAAAAAAGTTCGCCTAGAAACAAACTTTCTAAAAAGCATAAAAAAATCAATAATTGGTAATTTTAATTTTTTTTTTTTTTTTATAAGAGACGGGGGGGATATTTTATTCTTTTTAGTGACAATAATAAAATTTAAAAAGCCAATTGGTAAATTTTTATGCTTTTTAGAAATTTTGTTTGTAGCCGAACTTTTTTCCGAAACTGTACAGTACTGTATATAAAGTAAATTAGGCATTACTCCTCAAACGTATAAAATACTTTAATGTAAACTTTCAAACATTTTTAAATAAAATTTGAAAAATAAAATTTGAAAAAAATGGGTTAAAACTAAAAAAATTTATTTTCCATTTAAGGTTTCATTTTCGTGACTTCGCTGAAACATATCAAATATATTGTAGCAGTTAACCATTTTAAAAGTTCCCATTTTGTAACAAACTTTAAAATTAAATGTTTTAAAAATTTTTATGTATATACCATGATGAATATTCCGTAAGAAATGAATTCTTTTTATGTACAAAGTGGCCAAAAAGTCCCTTTGCAGTGATACAACAGCATTACAGTAAATTACAGTATGTTGCCTTTGTTTTTCACGCAAAGGGACTTTGTGGCCACCAGTGATGTAGTCGAAACTACCGAGCCCGAGACCCGTTTCGAGTCCTATATCAGTGGTGGCCACCCAATATGAAAGTAGGAAATTAAGACTTTATAATTTACTTTCAAAAGTAAAATATATTTTAAGTATAAAAAATAGTACTGAAATATAAATAGTAAATCCACATACTGTAAATATTACTATTATGATTGATAGTATGTACCTCAATTATATAATTTGTTTTGATTTGAACAACGAGGTATTATAATTTCTTTTCATAAACGAGACATTATAATTTGTTTTAAATCTAATAATTAAAAAAAAGAGTATTATAAATTTTTATTATAATTAAATTATATTTTTATAATCTTTTGAGTGGAATAAAATTTGTTAAAAATTATTTTTAATTTTGGTATTTTGAAATTTACTCTTCAAATAACAAAAGAAAGTGATAGAAATTTTTTATTTTCCCAATCAGAGATAGGCCTATTTGTCGAAAACCAAAAATTCAAATGAGAAAAACCATTTTACTTACAGTTAATAAGATATTAGATAAACACTTTGAATTAACATAAGAAACTAATTATTTTATTTATATATATATATATATATATATATATAT
Source organism: Bathynomus jamesi (assembly GCA_023014485.1). Taxonomy (NCBI): domain Eukaryota; kingdom Metazoa; phylum Arthropoda; class Malacostraca; order Isopoda; family Cirolanidae; genus Bathynomus; species Bathynomus jamesi. The sequence goes on along the minus strand of JAJOZX010005476.1, from coordinate 241,700 downwards.
ATATATATATATATATATATATATATACAGTGTATATATACATATATAGGTTAGCCCTAGATTATGGCGAAGTTAGTTAATTGCGGAGACAACAATGCCAGGAAAGTAATACAAGAAAAACTGGAGAAAATCGATTGGGAAATACAAACTCTGATAAAGGGCCATACAGAGAGGGAAGAGGAAAAGGCGGTAGAAGCAATGAAGGAAAATCCAAAATACTTCTACAGCTATGCGAAAAGGAAAACAAAAACGCGCACTACTATCGGGGCCTTAAGGAAAGGAAATAATGAACTAACAGACGATCTAAAAGAAATATCTGAAACATTGACAGCCCAGTATGAATCGGTATTCAGTACCCCAAAAAATGACAAAGCGGTACCTGACATAGATGCATTCTTCAAAGAGAAATTGCAAGGAGAATGTATAACAGACTTTGATTTAACCCAGAAGATGTAGCGACAGGTATAGGACAAATGAAATCACATTCAGCTGCAGGTCTGGACAAATGGAACGCACTATTAATTCAAAACTGTAAAAATGAAATAGCTACACCCTTATACTGGATATGGAGAAGATCATTAGACACTGGGGAAATACCGAGCATCTTAAAAAGATCAAACATCGTCCCTATATATAAAGTAGGAGATAGATCTCAAGCAAAGAACTATAGACCAGTGTCCTTGACGTCCCACCTCACCAAAATTTTTGAAAGAATAGTCAGAGAGAAAATCTATGACTTCTTGGAGACATTGGAAAGATTCAACGAAAATCAACACGGATTCCGATCAGGAAGATCATGCCTATCACAACTTATAGAGCATTATAACAATATCCTAGATGCACTTGAAGGCAATGAAAACTATGATGTCATATACACGGATTTTGATAAAGCTTTCGACAAATGCGATCATGGTATAATAGCACATAAAATGAAACATATGGGAACAGCAGGCAAAGTGGGAAAATGGATCTACAACTTCCTCAGAAATCGACTACAGGTGGTCAAAATTCAAGGTGTATCATCATCAGAATCAGAAGTACGTAGTTCAGTACCACAAGGTACAGTGCTGGCCCCACTCCTGTTCATTATCATGCTAACAGACATAGACAGTGGAGCAGACAGCAACAATATAGTAACATCATTTGCGGACGATACAAAGATCAGCAGAAAAATCAGCGATGTAAACGAAGTAGAGGCCTTGCAGAGAGACACAAACAAAATATACAAATGGTCAGAAGACAACAATATGACATTTAACACCGAGAAATTTCAGCTCTTGAGATATGGTAGAAATGAGGAACTTAAAAAGACTGCATATTATGCTCCAGATAGACAAGAAATTCAGAGAAGCACGAAAGCGGTCGACTTGGGGGTAATAATGACCAATGATGCCAAATTCGAAACACAAAATCAGATAGCAATAAATAAAGCAAAAAGAGTCGCGGGACAGGTACTAAGAACGTTCAAAAGGAGGGACAAGACAGTAATGATTCCCCTGCTGAGAACACTGATCATACCAAAACTTGAATACTGCTCAGTTTTGACGTCCCCATATAAAAAGGAAGAAATTAATAAACTAGAAGAAACGCAGAGACATTTCAAGATTGATGGCTGCAAAGAACTCAACTACTGGGAAAGACTACGTAAACTAAATCTATACTCCATGGAAAGAAGAGAGAGGTATACTATAACACTGGGCAACACGTATTTTATTGAATGATATCTGACACTTGATTCTAGGTAATTTGGGTGCGCTGAATACGAATTTCAACTCGGTTTGGCTCTATCAGGTCCTGATTCTTGTCGACAGCCTATGTGCCATTTTCCAGATTTTCAAATTAGGACTAAAAAATTAAGTCATGTGTTAAATTTTTTTTTCAAGTTTCATGAATACAAGCAGTTCAAACTACAGTAAAATTACATTATAACGATAGAAATGACTTAAAATAAAAAAACAAACAGATATGAAGCTTTCACTGTGGCAAAAATTTTCTTTTGTTAGACTTTCTAGCGTATTTGCTTGTTGATGGCAGGTCTCTTTTCAAGCACCAGCAGTAATCAGCCATCATGTGGGAATCCCAGCGGCCTTGGTACCGTTCCTCCATAATTTTGATATCTTGGTGGAATCTCTCCCCTTGTTCGTCACTTACATCACCTAAATTACTTGGAAATTGGTCAAGATGGCTATTCAAAAAATGCATTTTTATGCTCATATTGCAACCTAACTCTTTGTAGTCCCTTAAAAGTTTTTTTACGATTTCTTCGTAGTTATCTGCCCTATAATTGCCTAAAAAGTTTTCTATCAAGTCCACGAATGAGAACCAGCCATTTTTTCGCGTTCATTCATGACATTAGGAAAATTGCTGTCTTTAATCATTGTTCTTATTTGTGGACCGTCGAAAATTCCCGCCTTAATTTTTTCATAACTTAAACTTGGAAATTTTGAAGTTATGTATTTGAAACACTCGCCGTTCGTATCTAAAGCTTTTACATATTGTTTAATGAGGCCTAGTTTTATATGCAGAGGAGGAAATATGATTTTATCTCTGCTCACTAAAGGTGGATTAATTACGTTTTTTTCTCCGACAGTAAGTGATGTTCGTGCTGGCCAGATTTGTTTGAAATAATGTTCTTCCTTGGCTCTGCTGTCCCATAAGCAAAGGAAGCAGGGATATTTAGTATACCCTCCTTGTTGTCCTAGCAGAAAATTAACCATTTTTAAGTCAACACATATGATCCACTCGTGCTCCCTATATTTGATAAGATTTAAAACCTTTTCTATATGTTCATACTTTTCTTTTAATTTTGTTGAGTGCCCAATCGGTATCGAGCCGTATAGATTGCCATTATGCAACAACACACACTTAAGACTTCTTTTCGAACTGTCTAAAAACAAGCGCCAATCATTTGCATCGTAAGACTCAACCCCCATCTTCTTTAACAAACCAACTATGTCGCAGCAATATACTAAACTATCCTCTGTTCTAAAATATTTAACAAGTTCTTCTTCTCTTTTTCTGTAAAATGAAATGTATGTGTTTGAAGTAAGCAAGTTTTTCTCTTTAAGTCTTGAAGCTAAAATTTCCGCAGCCTTTTTTGGCAAATTTAGATCCCTTACAAGATCATTCAACTCGGCCTGGTTAAACTTTTGCGGATCGTTTTGACTTTCAAATACGCTGGGGTCAAAATCGGTGTCTGACTCCTCAAAGTGCATAACAATATTTTCAGGAACATCTTCAACTAATTCTTGAGTTGGCAGACCCTTAAATTTTGGAATGGGGATCTCATTTGAATGTAGCACAGGTCGTATCGCGGTGTCGAAATTTGGGTACTCGATACAATGTTTATTTTTCTTAGTGAAGCCCGAAGTCTTGACAAAGCAAAGGTAGCAATCGGTCTCGTGGTTAGTAGGCTCTCGCCACACCTGATATGGAAAAAAAATTGTAAAGCGTTAACAAAAGCGACGAGAGACTTGTTTTTATGAATTTTATCAAAAGTTATCACCCAAACATTTAACATTTCTATGTGTTTCAACCTTATGCAATATTTGAGATTCTTATAAACATTTTCTGTAAATTTTTGTTTATGTACCTAAGTTACAATTACATTTAGGTAAGTTACAGTATACTAGTGATTAAATTACGTAGTTTTATGAAATCATAAACTTACCATCGGAACTCCAAAAGGTATTTTTGAATCCGAACCCTTCGTCCAATGTCGCAGTCTTTCAATGCATATAGTGCAGGCTTTATGTGGAGCCCACGATTTATCTTGGTCCCCCAGTTTTATGCCAAAATAAGCTAAGTAAGCTCTTTTTACGAAGTCAGTTATATTTGCTCGTTGATGTGGAAGTGTAAAATTTCCACATATATAACAGAAGGAATCAGGGTTGTTTTTGCATTTGAACTTTCTAGTGCTTGATGACATATTGCTTGATTGTTCTGCCAATTTGTAAAGGTATTTAAAGCCCTTAATTCATATAAATTTAAGAAAATCTGAAATATAAACACAAAAATTAGTTTAAATAGGTACTTATTATGAAATAGGTACTTACAATCTATGAAATTAAACTAGAAACACGGATGAGTAGGTACAATATAAATTACGTCTAATTAAATCAACTATATTAAATCACGATGACAAAATTACTCACTAAATCATATGCCAATTCAAAATTATGTTAATGCCCAAACTTAATTAACTAACTCAACTGACTGACTGACTGACTGACTGATTGAATTGACTGATTAACTCTGGAAACGAGTCGCTTTTATATATTTTAGTTGTCCCTCTAGAATACTCTACAGAGAACAGGAACGCTCGAGAAAATTTTAGAATTCTATGATATTTTTAGCTTAATTTACTAATATTAAAATGGGTTAAAAATGACAAAATTAAAAATATTTTTAGGGTGTTACATATAAAAATATACATAATACAACAATACCATAACAATAGGTACAAATACCTAGATAAAAACCTAGTTGCATAATGTGTAACTGCAAAAAGACAGCGAGTATTGAGAAAAAAACCTTTTTATGAATACGACGAAAGAGGAGGGGTGTTGAGCAAAATCAGGACCTGATAGAGCAAAACCGAGTAAAAATTCGTGCTCAGCGCACCCAAATTACCAAGAACTAACTGTCAAATCTTATTCAATAGACAAAAAGTTGAAATTTGTTCCCCAGTGTAATCTACATATAGAAAATTATCGAAAAACTGGTACCAAACCTCAAACAAAACCCAATTACCATCCAGACAACGCTGGAAAATAGGAAAGACAGAATATGTAGTGTTCCCAAATTAAAGGCCCGACAAGAGACCTCCTCAACTCTAAAGGAAAATAGCTTGGTTGTCAGGGGGCCAAGAATTTTCAACCAGCTTCCAAAGGACCTCAGAAACATTACAGGGGTCAAAGTTGAAGTCTTCAAGGGAAGACTAGATGCTTGGCTCAGGACGGTACCAGATGAGCCGGGTGTACCTGGCTATGTACGACGGAGAGCGCAAGAGAGCAACTCGCTCCTCCATCAAGCCAGGCCTAGAGGCGGGGCCACCAGCTTGACCTTCGTGTGAAGAAAGACTGATGCATGGAACCCATACAAGGTTAACAAGGTGTGTATATATATATATATATATATATATATATATATATATCGTATACCTTTCAAATGTTCCGTGCGATGATTCCTCATTTCACGAAGTTCAAGCTTATCGCCCCTCCTCTGGAGTTGGCCTGGTGAAGTAGAGAGTTAGTTTCTTGTACTCTCCACCTCACATAGCCAGGTACGGCCGGCTCGTTTGGGATGGATTGTTCTGAGTCAGCCATTTAAACGATAAATAAGGGATAATATATGCGCCTAGGTGGTGTAGAGGTTAGCATCGCTGACTGCGAATCTATCGGCCCCAGGATCGAGACCCGGTGACGACAGGCGGAGCCCAGCAAAACCCAACTGTTGCTCCTTCCACACAATAAAAAAATTGTTTGGTAGATAAATGGGTACCCTGGGTAGCCTAGTGCAGGGGTTCCCAAATTGTGTTCCGCGGAACACTTCTCACGGTATACAAGTGTTCCGCGGAACACCAATTTGGGAACCCCTGGCCTAGTGGTTAAGACGCTGGGCTTAAGACGCTGGGCTGCTGATCGGGAGGTCGTGAGATCGAGTCCGGGCGAGGACTTTGTAATTTATAACCACCCGTGCTGGGGCGTGGTTCGGATTTCACATTAAACTGTAGGTCTAAGGTTGAGTGACAAGCTTGAACCTTCGTCAGAATGAACAACTCGGGCGGAAGCAAAATCAAGGTTAACCAAGGTTTTATGTATACACTGTACTGTACAATGAAATAGACGAAATCATCCAACCTTATTACACTCTCGCATAAGATCTAATTTTGCATATCCATCAGAAGATTCTCTGGTGTCTGGATAACTCGAGAATGGAAGCTTAGCATATTTTTTACTATTCCTATCGGTGATGCGAGATACCATATCGCATAATTATAAAACCTGAATAGTTTCTCAATGTTCATATTTGGCAGTGGTGTGCGCGTTACTTTCTGTAAATAACGGCGTTACCGCTACCATTACATTGATAAAAAAGTAACGTCATTACCGTTTCAGTTACTTCTATGAAAAAGTAACGCGTTACCGTTACCGCTACCGTTACTTTTAAGAAAAGACTAAAGATTAAAAAAGCTTTAATAATACCAAATTATATATGACAAAATATCAAAATATGAACTCAAATAAAAAATTGGCTTGTCAAAAAAAAAAATCTTGCAGTATTTTTAGGAGTGTATTGTTCGATTTCAAGAACACTAGTTTTTCAAAATTGGCATCTGATATTCCTCCTCGTTTGGGTCGAAGGATATCTTTGCCAACAAAAAACACTCGTTCGAGGGCTCCACTGGATGAGATTGGAGTATTAAGAGCTATGAATATGAATCCATCCATCCATCGTGTTCTGCCTATCAGGCAGGTCCAACTCATGTGTTCCGCCAAAGTGTTCTATCCTGGGCTATCCTTTTCATCTCATGGTAGCTCCTGCCTGCCTTCAAATCATCCCCTCGGCCTTCTACCTTCATATCTACCCTCTATCACCTCCTTCAACAATCCTTCTCCTCTCAACACATGTCCGATCCATTTCTTCTGTCTTTCTCTTATCATCTTATGTGAGTCTTCTTTCCTTCCTCACCTGTTACAGTACTTCCTCATTACTTTGGTGTTCCCTCCAGCTTATCTTTAACATTCTTCTCCAAATCCACATTTCAAAACTTTCCAGGATTTTCTTTTCAGTTGTTTTCAGTGTCCATATTTCTACTCCATACAGTACCACACTCCATATCAAGCGTTTTACTAAACTTTTTCTCAGCTTCAAGTTGAGTTTACCCGTAAGTAGTCTTCTCTGTCTCTCAAAAGCTACATTACCCAAACCAATTCTAGATCTTACTTCCTTATTGCAATCTCCATTGTTGGTTAATAAACTTCCCAGATATTTAAACTGCTCAGCTTCTTCTAAGGTCCGATTTCCTATCGTTAGGTTCATTTGTGCTCCTTTCCTTCTCGCAATTTTCATTACATTTGTCTTGGTCTCATTAATTCTCATTCCGACTTCTTCCGCCGTTGTCAAGCTATGACCATTCTTTGCAGTCCTTCCTCGGTACTACAAACAGATGCTTGTCATCTGCAAACCTTACAGAGTTTAAATTTTCCTCCCACTCTGATTCTCTCTTCCAGATCTGAGAGTGCTTCTATTACACTGGTCAACAACAATTTTGTCACAAGGGTTTTGATGGGTGTTCTAAGTGTACTTTTTCATGCTGAATCTAAATATGAAATCAGATTTTTTCTATCAGGCTTAGTTTACTTGTGACGCTATGTTCATTTTTTCCTCATTTAGCATGATCACCGGATAAAAAATAATAACATTATATATATTAAGTATATAACAATATTATAATATAAAACATTATAAAAATAATAAATATAATAATATATTATATTAATTAATATAACTATAATAAAATATATTAATATTAATATATATGTTGTATTAATTTTTCTGTAAAATTAGTACAATTTATTCCTTTGGGGAGAAAGTTCTGATAATGCTGGCAGGATAAATTTGGTCGGAGCAGCAGACTGTGCAGGTTGAAACATGTTTGTACCTGTTCAGACATGAGCTTAGTTTCTGTGTGTAGAGCAGCTCCAGTCTGCTTGTAAATGTCACAGTGTTAACAGCTAGTGTCTGTTGCTTCTTGTTAATTTTACACCAGTGTTGTATTCATATAGATGTTTTGTAATGCCGCGGAACTGTCTGAATCATCCTAATTCCTTTTGTTATGTATGTGGTGATCTAACTTTAAAATCCCAGAAACGTAACTTTACACCATTAGTAAAAAAATGCTATGAACTTTATTTCGAATGTAAAGTAGGCGATCAGGACAAGAGTTGGGCCCCTCACATTTGTTGTGTGACATGTGTAAGACTACTTACAGGATGGCTAAACGGTTCACGTCACATGCCATTTGCTATTCCAATGATTTGGAGGGAACCCAAAGATCACACAACAGACTGCTATTTCTGCCTGGTAAATACAAAGGGGATCACTTCAAAAACAAAGAGCCTTATGAAATACCTTAATCTACCATCTGCAATGAGACCAGTTCCCCACAGTGCTCAACTTCCAGTACCAAATCCTCTGAACATGTAAGTTTAAGTGATGAGGAATTAAACGTAGCTGTAGCATATCACGAGGAAAAAGATGAAGACATTTCTGATCCAACATTCCAGGCTACCTGTTCCTCCAATGAACCACATTTACTGTCACAAGGAGATCTAATGACCTAGTTCGTGATTTGAAATTATCTAAGAAGCAGGCTGAACTTTTAGGTTCAAGATTAAAGGGTTGGAATCTACTGCAATGTGACACTAAAGTTTGTTTTTTCCGCAGCCGCCATGATGAATTCAAAGAATGGTTCTCCCATGAAGATGGACTTGTGTTTTGTAAAGATGTTAATTCAGTCATGGGGGCTCTTGGTCATGAACATAACGTGGATGAGTGGCGATTGTTCATCGACTCCTCAAAAGTCAGCTTGAAAGCAGTCCTTCTTCACAACGGAAATAAATTTCCTTCTGTACCTATTCACATGCTGCAAACATGAAAGAGTCATACGACAACATGAAGTTGCTTTTAGAAAAGTTTCAGTATCAGAAATATAAGTGGAATATCTGTGGAGATCTGAAGGTCATTGCACTTTTGCTAGGGTTGCAGCTAGGTTACACCAAGTACTGTTGTTTTTTATGTGAGTGGGACAGTAGGGACAAGCAAAACCACTACGTTAAGAAGGATTGGCCAAAACGCACCTCACTTGTTCCAGGCAAGAAAAATGTTGTGAATAGTTCACTTGTTGACCCTGAGAAAGTGTACCTTCCTCCTTTGCATATCAAGCTTGGACTTATGAAAAACTTTGTTAAAGCGATGGATAAAGCGCAAACAGGATTCACATACTTGAGAAATAAGTTTCCCCGGATCAGTGATGCCAAGATTAAAGAAGGCATTTTTGTAGGCTCTCAGATCAGAGAATTGTTAAGAGATGAGAGATTTGAAGGAGAGTTGAATGAAGTTGAGAAAGCTGCGTGGCAGAGTTTCAAAAGTGTCTGCACAAATTTTTTGGGAAATCACAAGGCCGAAAACTATCCTGAAATAGTAGGAGATCTTCTTAAGTCTTACCAAGCAATGGGGTGCAATATGTCATTAAAGGTTCATTTCTTGGACTCTCACTTGGACTTTTTTCCGGAAACTGGGTGCGGTAAGCGCGAACATGTGAGCATTTTCATCAGGATATTTCTGCCATGGAAAACCGTTACAAGGCAAATGGAGCCCCAGTATGCTGGCTGACTATTGCTGGACTCTTAAGAGACATGCCTGAGGCAAAGCCAGCAGAAAATCAAAACAAGCTACTTTTTAAACTAAAGGTATATCTTTTCGATCATATTTTAATAAGTATGTAACTATATGGGTTTTAAAAATTAAATTGCATGTCACACAAAAACCGACCTGAGGAGAAATTTTACAAAACTTATTTGGATTCAGCACAGAAAATACTATAAGAATAAGGTATTTTCATTCTTGGGACACCAAAAAAAATTTTTTTGTTGCCCAGTGTTATCATTGCTTCCGCATAGATGTTAAATAACACTGGGGAGTGGGGACAGGAATATGAATAGAGCTATAAAATTAACAGCTAATAAATGACACTAGTCAAATGACCAAATTTGAAAGTAACGAGTAGCGAGTAACGATTGAAATCGCTCTAAAAAGTAGTGCCGTTACCATTTTCGTTACATCATCTCGGAAGTAACGGCGTTACCGCTACAGCTACCAAAAAAGTAACGCCGTTACTCCCAACACTGATATTTGGTTTAAGTCGTAAGAAGTTGACGTTCAACCCTCACATTACTGTAGAAAGTCGTCAGTTCTTCCGCCTTCTCTTGAAGAGATTCTCTTCAAATTATCAAATGTTATTTTGCTCTTTTTATTTCCGGTCTTGGTTCGGCAAGATTTTTAAAAAATTACTTCAAAGATTTTTTAACAATTAATATACGTAATATTAGTAACTTTACAACAATCTATTCTTAGACGTACAAAGAACCCGTATAATTTACTACCTTCCTGTAGGAGTACCGAGGAATTTGTGCTCATCAATCCCTTATATGGCTTTCATTTATTTTCCTGATGGAAATTTGAAATTGTTCTGTTGGGACATTATGGCGCCTATATTTTTCTCCGCTTTTCCAAGCTTGTCTATAAACGAAAGGAAATTTCCAATCGGTCTTTCCACCACTCAACCATTTTTCCTCGGTCTCCTCGTAACCATTTGTGGGTTCAACCCCCAAGTTCCTACACCCGTCTCAGAAGCAGATACATTCACGCGGTCGAGTGACGTCCACAACGAAGCTAATAAAATAGTATGCAAGACTCGTCAGCAGCTGTTCCTTGTTGTTACTTGGCATCATTTTGAGCATTTTTATCAACCAAGTTCTCGAAGACTGTACGAAGAACGATATTTTTAATGGTGTTTTCATTCCATTATCAATTAATGTTCATTAGGTACGAAGACACTGAAGCGGGGGCTTCGACTCTCGATGGTGCTGGTAATGATAAGTCAGGAGTTAGCGCAATGGTTCGCATTAGTTGGCCTCAGCGCTGTGCCAGGTTTTGGTCATTCTGATTTATTAATTATTATTATTATTAATTAATTAATTAATTTCAAGATAAAGTTTAAAGATTTCAAACTGTATATAAATTAAACTTTAGTTAGTACAAGGTAACATCAAGACCCCCTTTTTTTACCCAACACGGAGTGGTTGGGTATGAAGTCCGAGAGTGACTTGAGCCCGAACAATCAATTCCAACTGCGGGAGAAGTGAAAGTCGAACCCGGACTCTCGCATTCTTAGTCCGATCCGCAACCAACGAATCCTTCTTTGGATTTGATTCCTTCAGCTTTTTAAGAAATTACTTTGACGTAAAAATCGTCTTAACCCGTCTGAGTTATTCCGAACGCATCTTCCTCCGTAAAAAGGCAAATATATTAAGCTTTCTGTCAAGTTGAAATAAAGGTCAAACTCTTTCTTTAGTCTTGAATTAGATCAAAGTTATACAGGGAGTAAAAATAACAGTGAAAGAGTACATTGGGTGCAAGGATCTGAAATGTATCCCCCAATCCCCAACCCCTATATATATCTAAAATGAGTAGCCAAATACAGAGTTCTCTACGGTATATTGCTAATGCATAAATTGTAAAAATGTATTTGTAATCTAATATTGAGAACTAACAAGTACGTGTATTTGAATGACATCGAGAACAGTTAGTGAGGTTTATGCCGACAGGAAAACATCATTGCTGTATACTCTTTTTAACAAGCATTTAATATTGTTTATTGGATAACAGAAGGCCACATCCAAATGAGCTGTAAAGGAATTGTGAAGTTCTCAGAAACGAAAAATCTTCCGTGAATGCTATACGCGTTGTAACCTCAGACACGGAATGCATTTTATCCTTCATATTAATTATTATTATTTATATATTATTAATTATTTATATATTACTAGCTCTTTTAAGATCTAAATAGAAGTTATAGAACTATAGTGACCGTGATCGGTTCCGATAGTGAAGATTCACTACGTCATAGGTAGGTGTGGCCTACTGTATCAAATATTCACGTATTGAATGATAATTTTTAATATTGAATTAAGTTATATATTTAAGACTAAGCATAGATTCAAATGCAAAGCTCGTGACTTTGTTTACCTGGCAGAGGAACTAGACCTCACTGTATCTGGATCCTGGAAAAAAAGATTTTGACAACAGTTCGGACTAAATCGGTTTCAACAATTTTTACACTACCAAAAATATTAAATATTGGAGCTATTGAAGAATAGGGACCCCAGCCTTCTTTAGTTAGCTTTATAAGGCTAACTAACGAAAATATCATGACCTAACCTAACCAATCGTCAAGGGCGTACAGTTAACCTAACGATTGGTTAGGTTAGGTCGTGATATTTTCATTAGTTAGCCTTATAAGCCTAACTAAAGAAGGCTGGGGTCCCTATTCTTCAATAGCTCCTAAATATTTTCCACGGAATGTTTTGGTATGGAATTAATTTAATACTAAAAATGGTAACTTAAACTTGACACTGAGCAAGAAGTATATCATCCACATCTGAGGGTAATTCTTGGAAAGGATAATGATATACGCGTTTCTGCACAAAATAAAAATAGAATACTTTTTATCAAATATGGTAAAAAGACCAGAAAGTTATCAAATGGTAAAAAAAAAATTCCATTTGTAACGTAATTCATACAATTTGGTTCCTTTACACCGTTGCAGTCGTTGGCGTCCTCCTTCAGTATTTGTTTAAGGGTGGAGGGAGGAGCGTCTTCCTAAGAATAATGTTGAAGAATGTTCCGCTCATTATCCGAGATTCATGCACCCGCGGACCACTGGTTGAATATCCCTGGTTATCACAGTAGTCTAATCATGCAGTGTTTCCCAACCGGGAGCCATATGGCTCCCTGGGGGCCATGGCACATTTGAAGGGGGCCACAGGAAAATGTTATTTTCTAAAATAGAGTTAATCTGCATATTACGTACTGAAAATAATGCTTATGGGGGCCACAGGAAAAAATAAGGTTCCTAAGGGGGCCATAAGCCAAAACCGGTTGGGAACCACTGGGCCTCTAATGGACGGTAGTAAAACGAAACCACTTATAAAAATATCTTATCTGAGACTGAGTGTGGATGAATCTTTGAATAGTAAACTTACGTCAAACAACAAACCTCTCGTGACCTGAATTATCTAAGCAATCTATTATTATATTATAATAAGAGAGCTGTCCGTCTGTCCGTCTGTCCGTCTGTCCGTCACACTTTCAGAAATTGTGAGAAAAAATTGTGAGAAAAAAATTCAGAAATTGTAAAAAAAATTCAGAAATTGTATTACGGGCGGCAATGTGAAGCTCAAGATTTTCATGACTCTGTTCTTTTCTGTAGTTTAGCAATGGGGGAAGGGTGGGGGTGGGTAATGGGGGAGGGGTGGGGTAAATGGGGAGGGGTGCGGGTAATGGGGGAGGGGGTTAGCCCCCAAGTTGTATGAATGGGGTGAGGAGGTTTTGGGAGATACCAGATTCAGAAATGTTGACAATGTGAAGCTCAAAATTTTCACGGCTGGGTTCTTTTTTTTGTAGTTTAGCCTGTCTAACCGTCAGCGAAGCGGCGGGAACTGTACTAGTTTCTTTTATTTGAAAATTGCTTTGTGTATATTTCACTCAAAAGACACAAGAATTAAACATTTTTTACTTCACATACATTTACCAATAGACAAACAGATGGGTTACGTCGTTGCCAATGTTGTATGTAACACTACTTTCCGTCGATCAGTGAAGTTAAGCGACATTGGGTTTGCGTTGTAGTTGGATGAGGGACCATCCTCCGATGATGTAGCGACCCGCAATTAGGATCTAACTTAAAGCTGTCGGTCCCCTTCGTCATATGACCTTCGATGTTCCGAAAGTAAAAAATTATTTTGTGAGATAATGGAATAAAATAGAATTACATAAATATACTTTAATATAGTTAATTTGCAGAAGATAGCCACGCATAAGGTCTAACCTTGTATAACGTCACCTTATACAAGGTCGTTCCTGCATAAAGATACTTGCACAAAGTCGGAATTCATTATACTTGCATAATGTCGACTCGGGTTAAGTTAGGCTAATAACCCGATTAGATTAGTTTAAGTTAGATTTTTAGTGTACGGTGGTTTCTTTTGCTGAGCGAAGCGAGACAAATAGGTTGGCCAGACGTCCGGCTCTAGGCGGACAGTCCGACTTTTGAGCACTTAGTCCTTAGGGTGGCCATTTCCAAATTTCCAAAAAGGAGGACACTGCGTATGTGGTCGTACTTAACATATATATATAATATAATATGTTAACGTACGGCCACATACGCAGTGTCCTCCTTTTTAAATGGCCACCCTAGAGACAAATGTAATGTAAATGCCGGTTAGCCCTACTTTTCTAACCAACAAACATACGATTGGTTAGATTAAATTAGGTCATAGGCTAGGTTAGGTTGCGTTGTGAAGTTAAGTTAGATTAATCTGAAAAGTACGCGTAAAGTTATCCCTGCACAAAGTCAACCTCCATAAGGTCGACGGTGATCTTATGAGATTCGATCCACTTCGAGTAACCCAATTTGTGGTATAAACAACTACAGTGTCAAGATTAATGTTTTATCTTATAAAATCCAACAAAACTAAAGTCATTTCTTTCCATATTCATCAGTGCTGGAACTCATTCATTTTCCAAAATACTCTTTACCACTCATTGGGTCTCTGACCTTGTCCTTCGAAGGACCCTTTTTGCATACGAAATACAAATAATTTTGTCATTTTACACTAATACATATGCAGTATTTTATTCATTATTCTTATATAGGAAATAACTTTAGAATTATGTCTTTGAATCGTTGTGTAACTTAAAACTATCCGCAATTGTATTTCGTCCATGGAATCTTAAGTTACACACACACACACACACACCACACACACACACACGTTTGGTTACCTGACAAAACCGCAACATTTTCACATTTTCAATTGTGGATGGCGACATTTAACCTAATCTAAATAGCCTAATTAACTTAACCTAACTAACTTAACTAGTCCGGGGAAGGACGGTGGACCCCTAAGGACGGTGGACCCCTCTTTAGGAACCGCTGCTCTGTACTATATTTTAACTATTAGTAGACTTCTACTGAAATAGTTTTTGTATCTATTATGAGTGTGTGTGTGTGTGTATTCTTGGTTACATTACTGAACCGCGACAGTCTTTAGGAATGCACACATAGCCCATCGCGACACGGCCATGCTGTCACCATAGTTTCAGATTTATTTTTCTTAAAATGAAAATCATTAAGTATGAGAAATGTAATGAAAGTTAGGATATAGGTTTGGTTAGGTTAGGCGAAGTTAGTTAGGTTAAGTTAATTAGGATACTTAGATTAGGTTAAATGTCGCCATCCATAGTTGAAAATGTCGCGGTTTTGTAAGGTAACTAAACATGTATGTGTGTGTGTGTGTGTGTGTAAGGTAACTAAACATGTGTGCGTAAGGTAACTAAACACGTGTGTGTGTGTGTGACTTAAGATTCCACGAATGACGTACAATTGAGGATAGTTTTAAGTTAGGCAAAAATTCAGAGATAATTATCATAAAATTATCTCCTAAATTCCAACTGGTTTCCTTCAAACAATGGAACAATGGAGGGAGAACGAAACAAATGAAAAAATGAGGTAACCACCCGGGAATCGAACCCGGGATCTTCCGATTGCCTGTCAGATACGATAACCATTACACCATGGGCCTCACTCGATCAAATGCCGTAATTCTCCTACATACGCGCAGAACAATGCCCCAAGGGGGCACCTCCCGCATGCCGTACATTATACATTTTAACTGCAAACACGTTAATTATACTGCGTGTTTGCAGTTAAAATGTATATATATATAATATATATATATATATATATATATGTGTAGAGGCGGGGCCACCAGCTTGACCTCCGTGTGAAGAGAGACCACCGCACGAAACACATAAGGTTTATAAGGTAAGGTATATATATATATATATATATATATTATGTCTTTGAATCGTTGTGTAGTGGTTAGCGTCGCTGACTACGAATCCATCGGTCCCGGGTTCGAGACCCGACGGCAGCCGGCGCGCAGCAAAACCCAGCTGTTCATCCTTCCACACAATAAAGAAAGTGGTTGGTAGATAAATAGGTGGCCTAGTGGTTAAGACGCTGGGCTGCTGATGGGGCGTGGTTCGGATTCCACGTTAAACTGTAGGTCTAAGGTGGAGTGAAAAGCTTGACCTTCGTCAGAATGAACAATTCGGGCGGAAGCTAACCAAAGGTTATATATATATTTTTCATTTGTTCGTTCTCCCTCCTCATCTTGCGCGGAACGTTCTTCTATACAAGCTTCGTTCTTTACGTTAATTATACTGTGTGTTGTTTGCAGTTAAAAATATATATATATATATATATATATATATATATATATATATATATATATATATATAATATGTTAAACCCAGACCGTGCATGGAACAAGGAACTCTTTTGGGAATTCCATCCACTATAGTTCGAATAAATAATGATGTTGTATATTAAACGGACGTTTTATGTGCCTTGAAAAGTGGACCCTCAATGTCCTGGTTGAGGTTTAAGTTTTGTATTTTTGGCTAAATATACAATAGTTACCCCTTTTTCTTTGATGTATTCAATCCGACGTGAATGCAACGAGTTTCTTGCGTATATTGAGGTTCTGAATGTAGTAGGCTAGGTGTAAGCTGTAAACCCTAGATCCTGTCCCAAAGCTGGATCCTATCTGCTTTGCAGATAGCTGGTGAGGGAAGCTATATTTTGGGGCCTCTTTGCGAGTAACCCGGTGCCCACGTTGGGCTTTCCATCATGTGAAAGAAAAAACTATAGTATTTGTCATTTATCATTACTTATTCGAACTATAGTGGATGTAATTTCCCAGAAGAGTTCCTTGTTCCATGCACGGTCTGGGTTTAACATATAAGTTTCTCAGGGGACCATTCTGAGTTGTTGTTGTGTGTGTGTGTGTGTGTGTGTGTGTTTGTGTATATATATATATATATATATATGGTGCTTTCCTGTTAACGGGAATACCCAACCGCCCGCCATCATCTGGATTCGTATCTTGCGGAATTCATGTGGCGACAACGTGCCGAAAGCAGCGACGTTTTTTCTGCGATTTTAGATGACATAAAGACATTTTGGGGTGCTACTGTAGTATGCGGTCTACCTACGATTCGGCGGTCTACCTTTTAATTATAGCTTCTTATCTTGTTTACTAATTGTTTGTTTACATCCCATTGTCAATCGCCCTTGACGATTGGTTAGGTTTAGTCATGATATTTTCGTTAGTTTTAACGAAAATATTATGATTAAACCTAACCAATCGTAGGTAGACCGCATACTACAGTAGCACCCATTTTGGCCCCCTACTAACTGATATTAACTAATTTCATTTAATTGATTAATAAATTCAGTACTTACGTATTAATTATCGGGACTACCAAACTGTTTATGATGTATTTTTGCTCTCGTCATTTTCGTTTAAACTAACGAAAATATCACAACTTAACCTAACCAATTGTATTATCAAAGGCGTACAGTTGACCTAACCGGGCATTCAATTAACCTAACTGGGCATTCAGTTGACCTAACCGGGCATTTTCCGTTATATTAACCTGTTAGGTTAATTCAATGCCCGTTAGGTCAACTGTACGCCCTTGATGATTGGTTAGGTTAAATTGTGATATTTTCGTTAGTTTAAACGAAAATGACGAGAGCAAAAATGTATAACAAACAGTTTGGTGGCAGGCGGTTGGGTATTCCCGTTAACAGGAAAGCACCATATATATATATATATATATATATATATACGGATAATACTAATGAGAATTTGACCCCTCAGTTCTAGGGATGCAATCCCACTGCTCCTGCAGTGGTTGGCTTCGCCAAGCTCTTTAGCAGAGCTCTAAACCAACGGCCCGAAAAAAGTTGGTTTCAAAGACATCTTTTAAATCACCCAATTGCCACGTATAATTAAGAGTTTATCGTGATGTAAAAGGCTGAATTATCTTTAAAGAGGAACTGCTATAGCTATTAATAGCTTAGTTTAGGTTATCAACAGCTATCTTTCTAGTCTGTTAACATTCCTGAATGATTAAAAAAAATATTCAGTTAGATTACGAATATCTCGCTCGTTGATACACAAAACGTGGCGCTATAAAGCAACAAGTAAAATCTGAAACACTATTCCCACGTAGATGGGGTTAAACGTCAGTTCCGAGAGCCGTCTGAACCCAAGCATTTGTTGTGAAGGCGACTATATCCAACTCACTCTGAGGCGGAAGCTGCGACAGTCGAACCCAGACCTTTACATTCCGAATCTAATTCCTAACCGGTTTCTCCACAATAGTCCTCATGCGGAGGTAATATTCTTTAACCCTTTCACGCACTAATGACTTAATTGAGTAATTAAATGTTCGCCCAGGCTCTATCGTATCTATAACATTTTGACCTGTCAATCACCCATGATTATGAAGAGTTGTCCGTAGGGCGTAGACTAGCATTATTAAACAGACACTTAATTGTCACGTGTTTCCGTCCCACGCTGCAATCAGTTGCCAGCAGCATCTCACGTAGGCGGTTTGTGCTGTGACTGCACTCAAATAATCTCATACCAAATGTGAAGGAATTTATTTAGGTATTTTTTCAGTAGTATTTTGTTCTTGAATATATTCAGGAGATGCTCATATAAAAACAGTTTGGTTTTGTGCTGTATTATTTTGGCTAGGTTTTTACATTTGAGTCACCGATGATTATGTATAGCTAGTTTAAAAATAAATATTTTTGTGTAGATATGAAAAATGTCCTAAACAAAATATTTTTATAAACTTTTACTTAATATGGATCAGTATTAAACATGTGTTTTATTGCCACCCAACTTTATTCGTGAGTGGTTAAATATTTACTACCACTTAATGTTCAATCTGGTACTTGTGGGTTATCTGTCGCCACTTTTTAATTTAATTTTCCAACTTTTCACAAATACAGATGTGTGTTATCATGTTGCCATTTTTACAAAAATATACTATTTTTTTCTTAAATTATTTTTATTTCTCAAAATAACAAACATTAATCATATTATTCGGGTGGCATGAACGCGGCGATGGCCTCCAGGATGCCGTCGAATGGGTCGACACTAGCGGGTAGCTTGCTCCTCCACATGAACTCGGCCAGGTAGGTCTTAAGATGGTGTCGGGCCGTTCCTCGGTGACGCTTGTTCCTCCACTTTGCTGATCCCCACAAGCGTTCGATATTTTGAGTGTGGACTCCGGTATCTGCATCAACGAAATTGTATCGATGATTAACCTTGAAATGTTGGAAGCCAGCCTCCTGGAGGTCGGTGGTCTTATATCCTCGCCAGCTGTCGGAGTAGATAATGGAACCTTCGGCGATGTTTTCCACAATGGCAGCCAAGAGAGTTGCAGCAGAGCGGTTGGGAACTTGAACGATGAAGCAGTCGTTTGTTTCACGGCAAATTCCTCTGAACATCCATTGTTGTGGTAAAATGCGTCCGGCATTGTTTTTACGCCTCGTGAACAGGCTCTCATCGATCTCAACCACTATTCCTTCGCCGCCGATCTTGGTTTGCTCTAGGTTGGCTAACCTAACCTAACCTAACCTAACCTAACCACACACTAACCTAACCTAACCTAACCTAACTAAAAAATAAATGACCCACAAGTAAAAAGTGGAAACAGATAACCAATAGGTATATTAAAAAGTGGCGACAGATAACCCACAAGTACCTTCAATCTTTTTCACTCATAATAAAGGGCATCAAACCTGTTTCATTTTCCTTGTTCATTCCTTGAGGCTTCACGAATACCGATTGGTTTAATATTACTTTTTTATGAGATAAAAACGCAGCTGCCTATTATGGCTACAAAAATAATATTAATAACTATCACTCCTGAGACACAAATTAAATTTTTTTAAAATTACTAAGGCTACGTCGTAGCCAATGTCGTAACACGTCGTAGCCAGTGTCGTAACACGTCGTAGCCAGTGTCGTAACACAATTTCCCATTAATCAGCGAAGTTAAGCGGCATTGGGTCGGATAATAGTTGGATAGAGACCGTTCGCTGTGTCCAGACTATGTAGCGATCCGTGATTCGGATCCCACGTAAAGATGTAGGTCCCCTGCGTCATATGACCTTAGATGTTACGAAGGATATTAAACAACCCCCACAATTACTTTTTAAAATTACTAACGAAATATTAAGGATATTTATTTTACTTCATAGTTTTCTCGTGTTACGACCATGAAAACTCGTTAAATTATTTCGTTTTAATTTCTAAAATGAAGACAAAAGTTTGATAGTTTAGCATTTAAAATATTTCGGAATCTCTTAAACTTAATTTGACTTTGTAATTACATGTCACACCATATGACGCGAAGGTCACGTGACCAGGATCCTTGCGCCTTCCCATATATTGCGTCTTATTATTATCATTATTATTATTATTATTATTCTGTACCAAAGGGGAGGAACTAAAAATACATAAATTTTAGCCACTATTATTAATTGGAGGTACAAAGTATAATATAATAATTGGTGTATTGAGATTTGGGGGCGGGGAGAGTGCAGTGATCTTAAATATATTTCTAGTTTTTTCAAGTTCTACTTGAAGCAGGTAATTCGGTAAGCTGCCCTCCGCGGCGCCTGAGAGAGACGCCAATGGTCAAGAATGAAGAGTGGGAAGTCAGAGACGGAACATGAGAGACTTATTTATATAAGAGACGTTTAAAATAGATTATCTCTTTGAACGCGAATTTTTTATTTTTTTTTTAAGCATTTTAGGTTATGTATATAAACAGGAATGAGTTTCCTCTTTTCCTTTCTTGCTCATTCGTGCTAATACTATTAGAACATTTTTATGCATACGTGGATGTATATGTACGTGTACCAAATTTGGTACTGGGTACGTAGTGTATATATGGTTGACATACAGATGCGCGTAATATTTACTTTAAAATTATTACTGCAGTTTGAATCTAAACTTACATGATATGATGGTCAATAAATTTACAAGATCTTCAGATATTACGCTTATCTGATGTTTCCATACAAATTTCAATAGTTTTTATATAATATTTATGCTGATGAATTAAGGTTTATGTCTGATTCTTTTCTGAATTTAGCAATTTATCATACTTAAATTCATTTTTTGTAAGAACATCTCACACTGCAGAAGATTTTTGGGATCACATGAGATCAGGGCCCCCAGCCTTCTTTAGTTAGCCTTATAATTAGGCTGACCATATTTCCTTGAGACAAAAACGGGACATTGGGATGGCAAAAAAGGGACGGGGTTATGTAATATTCTGTATTCATGAAAAAGTAAGTACATAAATCGGGACAAAATTGACATTTTTATTAAAACGACGGAACGGCCAGGAAATATAAAACAACGGTACTGTCCCGTTCAAAACGGTACGTATGGTCAGCCTACTTATAATGCTAACTATCGAAAATACCACGACTTAACCTAACCAATCGTCAAGGGCGTACAGTTGACCTAACGAGTGGTTAGGTTAAGTCGTGATATTTTCGTTAGTTAGCCTTATAAGGCTAACTAACGAAGGCTGGGGGCCCTGATCTTCAGTGATCCGATTTTTGTTTGTGTTTCAATATTCATAAAGCTTAAGTATCATGAAGGGAGACGAATCTAATGGTGAATCTCGCACCTAACACTTGAGGTACAGCGGTGAGATGCTGTATGCACAAATTACTATGGACATATCGTATCCCACGCGTTTGGCCTTAACGAAATCTTTTGCTGAATCTAACAATTAAACGTATTTCTAATGCTGATCCGCGGATCAGTATGTTTAAATATGATAAATATGTCATATCGCATTACTGCTAAAAGTCATACTGAAGTTAGATTTGAAATAATTTAACCTAATTGAAATTTGTTATTTAAACATTATTGCATCCCATAATCACAAACGCTGGGAATTCTCTACCAGAGCTGGGCACTTGCGGCATATTTTGCGGTACTGCGGTACTGCGGTACTACCGCAAACCGCAAACCGGAACCGCATAACGCAGCACCGCAAAGGATCGCTGAAAGTACCGCAGTACCGCTACCGCATTCAAATTTCCGCGTACCGGTTTGGTATCGGTTTGGTAGTGCGGTAGTACCGCAGTACCGCAGTACCGCAAAATATGCCGCAAGTGCCCAGCTCTGTTCTCTACATCCAATCCATTCAAATTCATATTCCATGACCCGATAAATGGCGCACACACACACACACACACACACACACACGCGCGCACAAAGTAAATAAATTCAAAATCTTATTTATTCCATTCGATTCGAGTAAAGAGTATATCCCACTTTTCTCTCCTTCCACTTGGGCATGAACTTTCAAAGGGCATGCATTAAACGTCTCTTGGTACTTAAATTCCTCCCTCCCTCCTACCCCCATTGGCTGAAATGATCTTCCACTAACTCTCATCTATCTTTACACAAATGCCCACCACGCCTTCAACAGGTTGTAATTTTCTTCTCCAACAAAAAGAAAACCGGTACGCCTACACCAGTTATCATATTTAGTGCATCACACACACACACACACACACACACACACACACACACACAACTATATATATATATATATATATATATATATTATATATATATATGTTAGTTTTTATGCAAATGTTTTTTAGAAATGCAGTATGTAATTGAAGATTCTGTGTTCCCTGATGAAGATTTGGAGGATTTGGTACCACGCCCATTTGGTCCCCGAGGGAGTGGAGATACGAAGGCCGGGCCGTATTTGGGGACCAGAAATGCTGCTCTGACATGACTCATCAGCTCACCATTTCCTGACCACCACCCAATCAATAATTTCCATCCCCCACAATGGAATACTAGATCATTTCCCTGGTTTACTGCACTCTCAGGAGGATGTTCGCCATATTGAATTACGAGCCACTGTTTTCCATTTCATTTGGGAATCGGGAGCTAATTTTTTTTCCCCGACAAGTACTATTAATAAATTTTACATAAATTGAGGAAATTGAGTTAGTTTATTTATTCATAATCGCAGTTCAGAAAATATAGTGAAGTAAGACAAAGCTTTTATCATAATAATTTGGTGCACATTTTTTATAATTATATGCAACATATAATTACGTGTAACATACAATACTATATAATAAAGATGGCTGATTTATATATAAATAAATTGATATTTGAAGGTTATTTCAAAATCATTCCTTGCTTATAAGTGAAGTAAATGTGCGAAAATAATTTTAAACTATTGGTAATTATTTATACTGGAAACTTTTATGGCCTTTTTCAGTGTTGATAATTACATATTATTATGTTTTAAAACAATTTAATGTATTTTGGTTCAATTGTAAGCGAGTACTGATTTACGAAACAACCTTCAAACAAGTTATACACACACACACACACACGTGATGTAGAGAAGTGTCAGAAATTGCCATTATAATCTTTCCAGTAAGCTTCGTTACTTAATCTGGGAAGAAGTAAAATCCATAAAAACCAGACTAGAAATAACTGAAAAGTCTTCAGATTTTCGTGTTTCAACATTTCTGTTGAGACTTCCCGTACAAAAACTAACTTCACCCTAACCTAACCTAACCTAACCTAACTTGACCTAATCTAACCTAATCTAACCTATAACCTCTTCTAACCTCTTCGTATCCAGGATATTTGCTTTGATGTTTTTTTTACACGAAAGAAACAGCTTTGGTTTATCTCTCTCTCTCACACACACACACACACACACACACACACACGCATTGGAAAATGGTCTTACAAATATTTGAAACGTGAACATTGTTTCCGTCATCCAAATTGTCACACCCGAAATATTTGGAGACAAAGCGGGGGCACGAAACTCCATAATGGCGCCACTACTATGACGTCACATCTAAAGTACATATTCTTTGTAAAATGGAAATTACGGGAAAGTACCGACACACTGTGACCATGAATCAATTATGAAAACATTTTAGGATGTATTAGGTTCAAGGGAAGGGGGGTTACAGCCCCTCGAAGATATGACAGGCCAATAATTTTATCCTAAAGTGTAAGAATGAGGGGTTGCTCATTCAAAGATTAGTGTGGTTAAAAGTTTTTTTTAACCTTTAAATAAAAAGATGTTTGATGGCTCCCTTCCCAAATTCATGGGGGGGGGCCTTGAAGGAAATTAAAATTATAGGGGATGTTCACTGAGACGATTGAAATTTTTTGATAATGATGTATTTATATTTTCAGGGAAAAAACTATCTTCAATTCTCTCTGCATATATAACCTTTGGTTACCTTTGGTTAGCTTCCGCCCGAATTGTTCATTCTGACGAAGGTCAAGCTTTTCACTCCACCTTAGACCTACAGTTTAACGTGGAATCCGAACCACGCCCCACCAGCAGCCCAGCGTCTTTAACCACTAGGCCACCTAGGGTACCCATTTATCTACCAACCACTTTCTTTATTGTGTGGAAGGATGAACAGCTGGGTTTTGCTGCGCGCCGGCTGCCGTCGGGTCTCGAACCCGGGGCCGATGGATTCGTAGTCAGCGACGCTAACCACTACACAACCGATATAGTGGAATCCGAACCACGACCCACCACACCACGGGTAGTCAGAAATTACAAAGTCCTCGCCCGAACTCGATCTCACGACCTCCCGATCAGCAGCCCAGCGTCTTAACCAATAGGTTACCCAGGGTACCCATTTACCTATCAACCAATTTTATTGTATGGAAAAATGAACAGCTGGGTTTGCTGCGCACCGACTGCCGTCACCGGGTGTAGAACCCGGGGCCGATAAATTCGTAGTCAGCGATGCTAACCACTACCCCACCGAGGCGCACACTTAGTATTATATACATATAAACACACACACACATATATATATATATATATATATATTAATACAAATTGGCGGAATTTATAGTTTGTATTTGGTATTTGAAGTTTGTCATAGTAATTCCGTAACTAATATGAAGTGTTTCTTTTCCATATTTCTAGGGTCGACTTGAAACACCATATATATATATATATATATATATATATATTAACTGCAAAGGACACAGTATAATTAATGTAAAGAACGACGCTTGTTTAGAAGAGTGTCCGAACAAGAAGAGGAGAGAAAACGAGCAATGAAACTGAGGCACCTCCCGGGAATCGAACCCAGGATCATCCAATTGCCGGTCGGATATGATAACCACTACACCAAGGTCCTCGATTAATCAGAACTCGTAATTCTTCTACATACGAGCGGAATCGAATGCCCATTTGAGGGGCACCTTCTCATGCCGTGTGTATATATATATATATATATATATATACACACACATTTTAACTGCAAATGACACACAGTATAATTAATGTAAAGAACGACGCTTGTTTAGAAAAGTGTCCCGTCCCGGGAGGTGCCTCATTTTTCATTGCCTCTCCTCTTCTTGTGCGGACACTCTTCTAAACAAGCGTCGTTCTTTACACACACACACACACACACAGAGATGGGCACCGTTACTCAAAATTGGCGAGCGTTACCGTTACTCGTTATTCTCTTAAAATGACCCCGGCGATATCGATACATCGTTACTTTGAAAATATCTTAAGACGATACCGATACTCGTTACAGTACGTCGTTACTTTCGTTACTCGTTACATTGGTAAATTCATATATCATAATTGTATATCGTAATTAGAATATTAAGCAAGTCTAAAAAGTAGTAAAAACAAACGCAACTGTTTTTAGATAAATGGAGGTTTATTTCTGACAGACAATGATAACAGAACATTTTTGACAAAAAAATATTATCTGAATAACAGAAAATTAAACATAGAAGTAAACAGAAACATTTCAATAGCAGCTGATGTAAAATAATAAAAACATTTCCAAAAATATATTCTAGCTGAGAGGTATAGAATTAAATTTTAAATGTAGCTATGAGCCTAGGGTTTCCTTTTAGCGTTACTAATTTTTCGAACGTATTGTCGGAAAGATTTCCTCTCTTCGGGGCATGAATATGTCCTGCATAGCTGAAGAGACGCTCAACAGGAGCCAAGGAAGGAAGTGGAGTATTGTACTTGAGGAAGAGCTTCTTAATTGAAGGATAGCCATCAAGTGACTGCAGCTGCAGTGCAGTGCTGTCATCATTGAAGTATTTCAACACTTCCATCTCTGATGCTGTGGTGTCTTCTTTCTTGACGTCAGCAGGAGCATGACCATATTCAAAGAAATCGTCGCTACTGCTATAAGCACCATCATCTGTCTTAGCTGGCTCCTCAGGTGATCTGTCACTGTCACTTTCATTTTTAATTGCTGATATCAGCATGTTTTGCACCATTTTTCTACATGCCTCATTGTTTGTTCGCTCGCTTATAGTGAGCCACTTGCACTTGAAGTGTGGATTTGTTAATGCAGCAATAATTGTAACATTGGCATCTCTGTCAAGTTCCAGGAATTTCTTGAATCGATTTCTGAATCCACTACTTAATGCTTCTATTAATGGGTGGCCGCCGAAAGATGTATTTGTACTTTTCACACATAAAAACAGTATGTAACGAGTAACGAGTAACGGAAATTCTCATTACTTTTGCTAAAATTATTACGGGCGTTACTGTTACATCGTTACAGTAGAAATCTTGCTAAGGCGATACCGATACTCGTTACAAAAGTAACGCCCGTTACTTAAGCCGTTACATGTACCGCGGTACTGCCCATCTCTGCACACACACACACACACACACAACACCACACAAACACACACACACACACATATATATATATATATATATATATATATATCACGAATTGAAGTAGAGAAGTGTCAGTAATAACTAGATGTGTGTGTATATATTTTACATTCGAAATGACTGACATCAAAGAATAATTTTTTAATGAAGATTATTTGAACAAATTCAATTGAATTCCCTTTTGATCTTAATGACGTAACTACAACTCAGTTCTCTAATTTGGATATTCACGCTCTGCAATTTACGTAATGGTACAAATTTGGAGCAAAACGGTTCCAACCCATAATGAAGGAAACGCCAAAATACTCGGAAGAACATTAATACTTTGCAATCATTTCGATAAATTCGCGCTAATAACGAGTGAAAAATTAGTGTATTTTTTATTCTTTGATCTACAGATCTACAGAAGCTAAGACTAACAAAGACCCTAAGATCCACTCTAGGTTAGTCCGAGAGAAAGAAGAGAATAGGGAGTTAAAAGAAGAGAATAAGGGGATAAAAGAAGAGAACAAGGGGTTAAGTAACAAAACCTATCATTCGTGGGTTAACATTCATTCAGGAAAAGAGAAAGAAAGACTCACCATCATCATCCTCCGGCCATTGCCGACAAGTCGGAAAAATAGTCGAAGAGAATAGGAGAGGGGTGAAAGATGAAAAGAAGTAAACTAAGAACGCTTACAAACCATGCAAACACAGTCTTAACTCAAACACTGTCATACCATGCAAACTACAGACATGCAAGTAAAGAGCGGATGAGAAAAGAACAAAAAAAAAAAGTATGAAGTGTATAACAAAAAGTGGGTTAGTTTTAGGATGTATTCATAGTTTAAGGGGAAGTATGAAGAGTTTTATATATATATATATATATATATATATACATATATACACACTTTTATTTTAAAGAGGAGGGGCGACAAGCTTGACCTTCGTGAAATGAGGAATCATCGCACGGAACATTTGAAAGGTTGGAAAGTATACCGTATACTAAAAGTAATGAGTAATCCTTAATTCCTGCACTTTAGGATAAAATTATTGATTATATATATATAAATTCATGGAGAGGGATGGGCTTGAAGGAAATTATTTATATATGTAAATCGCCTCGGTGGTGTAGTGGTTAACATCGTTGACTACGAATCCACCAGCCTCAAGTTCGATTCCTCGCGACGGTAGTCGGTGCGCTGCAAACACAGCTGTTCATCCTCACATACAATAAAAATTTGGTTGGTAGATAAATGGGTACCCTGGGTAGCCTACTGGTTAAGACGCTGCTGCTTATCGAGAGGTCGTGAGATCGAGTCCTGGTGAGGACTTTGTAGTTACTGACCACCCGTGGTGGGTCATGGTTCGGATTCCACGTTTAGCTGTAGATCTAAGGTGGAATGACAAGCTTGACCTTCGTCAGAATGAACAATTCGGGCAAAAGCAAAACCAAGGTAACCAACATATATAAGTGAAGCACGTAATATACGCATGAGGGAAGTGCAGTCTGAATTCGTGAGTGATGATGAGAGGCGCCCTTAATAATTAATCCCTTCTCAGCCTCCTTCAGAATGAAAAGGCTCCCCCCAATGCCAATGGGCGGTGATTAGTCATGTCGGAAGTTGAAATGGGCAACTAATCCACTTTGCGAGGATTCCGTCCGAAGGCGCCAATGAGGAAGCTCGTGAACGAAAAGACGCCCTCTGATCTTGCACAATTAACCCGTGATTATATAAGAATTCGACCCGATTCTCAGTCAGTGTGTTTCGGAACCTCTTTTTGGAGGGGCCAAAAACGGAGTAAAGGACGTGGCACCATGAAGGTAAGAAAGAGATCAATTTCGAAAGTGTTTTCAGAAGGAGAACGGCTAAAAACCAGTCCCGCTTTGCTCTTAATAATAATAATAATAATATAATAATATAATTAATAATAATGTTTTAAGCCTTGCCTTATTGTAATTTAGACTGAGATTTTTAGTGATTTTTCAATAATTAATAATCCAATGCAAATCCAAACGTGGATTAAAACAAAATTATAGTTTTTTGTACTGTACTTATATATATATATATATATATATATATACACACCCTATATATATATATATATATATATATATATATATATATATATATTATAAGAGTGTGTGTGTACGTGTGCGCAGCATTACGACATTTGATCGACTTAACAGTCTATCAACAAATTATTATTAGGGTGGTTTAAGTTATGTTATGTTAGGTTAAGATAGGTTAGGTTACGCTAGGTTAGTTAGGTTAAGTTAGGTTAAATTAGTTGTTTTAGAGTGTCGGTGTTTTGGTCATATCACAGAAATGGGGTTAGGTTAAGTTAGGTTTGGTTACGCTAGCTTAGGTTAGTTAAAGTTAAATTAGCGTTTAGGGTATCCATGCTTTGGTCATATCACAGAAATGGGGTTAGTTAGGTTTGGTTAAACTAGTTTAGGTTAGTTAAGTGAGGTTAGGTTAAGTTAGGTTAAATTAGAGTGTCGGTTTTGGTGATATCAAAGAAATGGAGTATAAATCCCGTCTTTTGCGTGTGGACGGTAAATATCAGAAAATTTTAATATAATTTAATTTTTTGATTGCGCTTCGTTTGACGCCTTTGATTATTATTATTATTATTTATTGTTATTTTGCGATAGAATGAATCTCACGTAACGTAATGCGTAAACACTTTAATAATTACGGCTTTTGTCTTATATAAATAAAATTGTCTGACGTTAACTCGAATAAAATAGTGCTGTGACACGTTAATCATTCAAAGGGTTAAGGGCAGAGTTGCGTCACGCTCCTCATTCGTCATGGAATCTAAATAAAAAAAAATGCAAATCCCGTTCTTTTCTGTGTGTGAAACTGGTCCTCGTCAAGTACGTTGTGAAAGAAGAAGGAATTCGCAAAATAAAAACAATTTTCTTTCATTCATAAACGAAACATTTGGAACAGTAACAATTATTTTTATTAATTAATGTAGTTTCATGTTTATAGTTTGAGAAATGTTTCAGAAACGATTGTTTGAGGCTGTCATTCTTAAATATCGTTTCAGACATTCATAATATCTATCATAAAAGTGTATTCTTTATTCAAGGTTATTCTTATTGTATCTGCTTTGATTGGAGTCGCTGTTGGGATTCCAGCAAAGTTGGACATATTGCAGCACGCTAGATCAGGCGGCTATAACTACCAGCCTCCCGAACAACCGTCCGGTCTCTACGAACTACCAACACCTTCAAAACCGTCCGGTCTCTACGAACTACCAGCACCTCCAAAACCGTCCGGTCTCTACGAACTACCATCACCAACTACAACCACAACAACAACAACCACAACAACTCGTCCTCCACCTCCACCTCCACCACCGCAAGCTTACTTGCCACCGGAAGCACCATCGAATATCGTCCGAGTGAAAGTAAGTGATTATTTTGGAGCCAAGGATCAGTGAATTTTGAATCTTTCATATTATAGAATACACTTTTCTCACAATAATACACGAATCAACGTTGGTTTCTTCATATTTCAGATTATATGAACATTTTATACAAGCTTAACACATGACATTGAAACCATTTTTCCGCTACAAAATGGTTTTTTAATCAGTCCATGATTGTAATCATTTCGTTATTTAATATAATTTTGCAGGCATCACCACCACAACCGCAACCAAAGAAAGCGATGCTGATGCCATACGCCTTCCAGTACGGAGTGGACGACTCGGACAGCGGCAACTTTCCGTCATTCAGAAACTAGCGACGGACAGTACGTAACGGGCGAATACAGCGTACTCCTTCCCGATGGAAGGACACAGATCGTCAAGTTCACCTCCAATCCTTTTGACGGTTACGTCGCGGAAGTTACGTATCAGTGAAGTAAGAAGATAAAATGAAGATAATAAAATAAACAAATGAGATAAGATCGTCAAAACAAACACCCAACTATTTTCACAGAATTGAGGGACAATTCAGTAACCCTTAATGCATAACCTTCGTATAGCTAACTATGGTTATAAAATAAAGCTTAAATAAAATTGGCGCCCTTCACAAAAAAAATGTACTGACAACTGTAATCAACATCATTAAACCTAAATTGTAATTAAGAAGAAGTACAAATATTACAAGATAAACTTTAGAAAAAATACATTTCTTAAAAATAAAATCTGTTTTTCATATTAAAGTCTCGTTTTAATATACATAAACATAAAAAGAATTCCATAAACAATCCTAATAGCCAAGCGTGGGTAGTGATCTTGTGATGCTATCCTTTCACGGTTAAGTTCAAATGCAGGGTGGAGGTAAGACGAACCAGGGAAAAAATCTGGAATTGTTCCAATTATTTCTAAATGTGATTTAATTTTAATACTGAAATTCGAAGCAGCTTTTAAGGATCAAATTCGGAATTTCAGAATGAAAAGGAAGCCAGAACTAATCCTATGTTTCAAAGAGAGAGAGAGAGAGAGAACTTTATATGTAATTCCTATTGCATAGTTACATGATTTTCTTATTTAAGCTTCAAGAAATATTATGTACAATTTCGGAAAAAAGTTCGCCTACAAAAATAAATTAAAAAAAACAAAAATTACTAATTAGTAATTATTATTTTTTTTCTAAGCGTTACCAAAGAAGAATAAAATGTTAAAAAAAAATACATAATTTTACCAATTAGTAATTTTCACTATTTTTTTAGAAATTTTGTTTCTAGGCGAACTTTTTTTTGGAAACTGTAGATAAATTTAGTAAACGGAAGACCGTATGTTTTTCATATTGCAGCCATTCATTCTAATTCATCTAGATTCTAGACAAAATCAAATTTAGGCAATATACAGGGTGGTGCAAAAGTTGCGCATCATTGGGATTTTCAGTGTTGACTATAATCTTTAATTTTTTTTTCTTTTAGGTACGGGATGGCTGCCAAATTAACAGTAGACGAGAGGGTGAGCTTGATTTTAATGTATGGAATTCCAGGTGCTACAAATCGATGAATCGGTACAGAATTTAAATTCTGTACCGCTTCATCGATTTGTTGTACAGGGTATTCCATACATTAAAACCAAGCTCACCCTATCATATATCGTTAATTTGGCATCTATCTTCTACCTAAAAGAAAAAAAACACGTATTATAGTAACACTGAAAATCCCTATGATGCGTGACTTTTGCGCCACCCTGTATATAGGGCCTACATATAAAAGGCTGCAAAGCTATTATAATTACCTTCACAAATATTACAATAACGGAATTTTTAACCATGTTACAATAATTTTAACATCGATAAACAATTATTAATTGAACTATTTATTTAATTTAGTTTGGCTTTTAATTAAGCTTTTGGCTTTACTGGGCTCATAAATAAATAAAAAATAATATATCACTTCAAAGGTAATTACGATTAATTAATGGGGGTCTTTTCGGTTTTAGGTCCGGCATTGGATTTTTTCCATGTTTTTGGTATATACGTAGATTTTTACGCTGATTCCATTTTTGCAATCCGTTTCTTGGAGAAATAAACACGAAAAAAGTTATGGCCCAAAATTTGTATTCAAATATCCACCTATACTTAACTTAACCTAACCTAACCTAACCTAACCTACCCTACCCTAACCTATGTTCGCGCGGCGAAAAAAAAACACGCTGGAAAGCAGTTTCCTGAACAATGGGTGTTCGGCGAAGTATGCCGCGAAACCAATGAAGTATTTATGTACGCTGTTCCGAATCGTTCGCGTCAAACGCCGGAGGCATGCATCAAAGCATGCATTCGATGGGGAACGACGATAATGAGCGACAAATGGAAAGCGTATGAACGCATCGAACAGCTCGAAGGGTACGGCTTCAGTCACAAAACAGTGAACCACCGCGAAAACTTCGTGGATCCTTCAACTGGAACACACACGCAACGGATAGAGTCGACGTGGAACCAACTCAAACGCGGTAACAAGCGCCGGTGTGATACGCACCGTTCCATGATCGACTCGTATCTCTGCGACTTTCTCTGGCGTCGCCCACACGCCGACAAAGATCTAATGCGCCAAATGCTGAACGATATTACGCAGTTTGGCAAGTAGCAAACTTTGGTTTGTGTTCCGTTCTGTGTTCTGGAAACCTGTAAACGTAATAAACTTGCACATAACTTTTTTCGTGTTTATTTCTCCAAGAAACGGATTGCGGAAATGGAATCAGTGTAAAAATCTACGTCTATACCAAAATATTAAAAAAAAATCCAATGCCGGACCTAAAACCGAAAAGATCACCGAAAAGATCCATTAATGTACAAATCATGAACATAAAGTATTAATTAATTTAAAATACACAAACGAACTTAGAGTCCACCAAACACCAAAAAAAAGAAAACATATTAAAAGAAAACATATTAAAAGAAAACATATTAAAATTACTTGAAACTCCCGCAACAAATATTTTAATTTGTCGAGATTTTAATTTCCTATTCATAACATGGAAGTAGAATGACGACGTTTTATATGTTCAGAAGTTTCATGGTAACATTATAAAAGATGATAGAACCCAAGCAATAATGCTATTATGTGTTATGGAACATTATGCCCTTACCCAGGAAATCTGTAAAGCCACTAGAAAAGAGGACGTTTTGGATTTAATTTTGACAAATAACAATGAGATAATAAATGAAAAGGTAGCGCACACAAATTTCTCCGACCATAACGTAATCGATATGCAGTTGAAATTAACACCCAGAGGTCTGAAAACGCATCCCAGAGAATCAGAAGGAATATTTGAAGGTTTAAATATAAATTCAAAGAAAGTAAATTGGGAAAGTGTAAATAAAGATTTTAAAAAAGTAAACTGGGAATTGCTACTTCACGAGAAGACTCCAGAAGAAATACTATATATAATAGAAACTGAAAATAAATCAATATTATTGAAGCATGTTCCAGAGAGACAAAAAAGAAAAGAAAACGTAGCAAGCTCGAGAGAAAAATCCAGACACTATTCAGACAGCGGAAACAAACCGGAAAACATCTCCACGGATGCAGAACTGATGCAAGGCGACTCAAACTAGAGAGGAAACTATGCACAAATAGAAATGGACCTAAAACAACCGTTCAACATAAGACAAACGAGGAGGAAAACAAGGTAGCAGAAAACATAAAAAATAACCCAAAATACTTCTACTCCATTGATAGACGGGAGGTCGAATACACAAATGACCCAGAAAAAATGAGCGAACTGCTGAAGGAACAATTTAACTCTGTGTTTAGCAACCTAAAGTCCGAGAAGAAAGTAGAAAACCAAGATGAACCTTTCGACATTGATACAAATCAACCAAGAACAAATTCCTGCACAAACCTATTAATAGACTTAGAGTTCTCTGAAGGAGATGTAATTAAGGTTCTATCACACATGCGAGACAATTCGGCACCAGGGCCAGACACATGGAGTGCCATGTTTCTAAAGAAATGTAAAGAGAGTATTGCCAAGCTGCTATACCTACTGTGGAGGAAATCACTCGACACAGGACAAATTCCACTTCCATTAAAGAATGCAAACATTGTCCCCTTATTTAAAGGTGGTAACAAAGTAATGCCCAAGAATTCTCGGCCAGTAACTCTCCCCTCCCAATTTATAAAGTGCTTTGAACGTATAAATAGGGGCAAAACTACTTACTACCTACAAGAAAGGAATTTATACAATCCAAACGAACATGACTTCAGGGTTAGAAGATTATACCTGTCACAGCTATTAGACCACCAATAGAAAATATTGGAAACATTTTGTCGAGGATAAAACATAGCTGTAATATATACTGACTTTGCTAACGCCTTCGATAAATGTGACCATGGAATTATACCACACAAACTTAAGAATACAGGAATTACTGGAAAGCTAGGAAGATGGATATTTAATTGTCTGATTCAAAGAACACAAAGAGTAGTAGTAAATGAAGTTAAATCGGAAGTCTCAGAAGTCGTGAGCTCTGTCCCACAAGGTACAGTATTAGCTCCCTTGCTGTTCATAATAATATTGTAGATATTGATGCAGATATTAATGACAGTATTGTATCATGTTTCGCAGATGACAACAAAGATATGCAAGGGAATATTGAACGAAGGTGACATAGAAAAATTACAAAACGACATTCAAACATTATTCAAGTCGGCAGATGACAACAATATGAAGTTCATCGAAGAAAGATTCCAACTTCTAAGATATGGTAATAACAAGGTGCTACACAATTAAGGGTACAAAACTCTGAAGGTCAAAAAGATAACACCAAATCCACAAGTCAGAGAGCAAAATAACATCAAAATTAGAACGGCTAGAAAAATAATCGCAGTCATCTGGACGAACTTCGGCAGCAGAAAAGCAAACATCATGCTCAAATTATGGAAGAGTCTAGTCCAACCGATAATTGAGTATTGCTCAGTCCTCAAAAGCCCGTACAGAAAATGAGACATTGCGAACAGTGAAGCTATACAAAGGACTTTTACGTCTAAGATAGAGGAAATGGAAGGTGAAGACTACTGGTCTCGACTACAATCATTGAAACTCTACTCTCTGGAAAGAAGGCGCGAGCGGTACACAATAATATACATATGGAAAATACTTGAGGGCTCCGTCCCTAACCTTAGAAATGAAATAGAAACAAATTGGAATGAGAGAAAAGGCAGATTTTGTACTGTCCCAGCTGCGGTGGGACAGGAGGCCATGAAAAGGAGGATGGAAAATACCCTCAGAATACAAGGCCCAAAGCTTTACAATGCCCTGCCAAAAGAAGTGAGGAACCTCCAGCCCACCGACCTGAATAACTTCAAGAACCAGCTGGACAAATTCCTGTGCAAATTCCCTGACTAGCCATAAGAGGGCAGGAAGAGATCGAAAAGCAATTCCTCCTTCACCAAATCAAGCAAATGAGGCTGGATGTTTCAGAGGGATCGACCGCAAGTCGATCCTGAACCGTCGTTCAAAACTTCAAACCCTCATGAACCTCATAAAGTAACATAGAGTCATAAAGTTAGTTAATTATGTAACACAGTATACATTAAATCTTAAAAGTCATTAGTATACATATGACATAAATACAATACAAAAAATTGACCGTTAAATACGAGAAATTGTATAAGTTTTCCAGTATTGTACATTTCATCCTAAAATTTCATCAGTATTCCTTTACTGAAAGACTTCAACTTGCTTTTAAATGAACTTTCTTTACAAATAATTTTATTATTAACACTTAAATCATTCCATAATTTCAGTCCAACGAAAATGGATGAATTTTGGGGGTGAAGGAAATCTATAGTGAGAAACTACATCCTTTAGATCTACTCTTAGTCTGATTAAATATATTTTTGTTATTATTGAAACAAAACTGTAGATATTTCTGAACGTGTTAATGAGTAAATAGAATTTTACTTATCTTAAATTCTATTCTCAATAATGGACTACAATTCATTATAATTACTCTACAATTACCCATAAAGACTATTTTAAATTTTGGCTAGTGAAAAAACAATGATATTTTCTTGGTATTTATTCCGATTGACGAATGAAACTTCCATGTGTGTATATATTAGTGGTGCACCGATTAATCGGTATCGGCATCTGGCATGCCGATTATCGGCATGCCGATATTAGGAAAATACCTTGCATGGCCGATTAATAGGCATTTTGCCGATTAATCGGCCATGCCGATACCGATTAATCGGTGGGTGCACTACTAGTATATATATAGAGAGAGAGAAATTCCGAGTTGAACACAATTTAATATAAAATTTGTCAAATAGGAAATGGATGTAGAATTTCAAATACAATTTAATAATAATAATAATAATAATAATAAAAATAATAATAATTATAATAATAATAATAATTATTATAAAAAATATAAAATAGATTGTTATTCCCTACTATTCAATATTTAAAATTTTAGAGCAAACCTTTTTAAGTTTTGTCACGCGGTTACTAACTACATATTTGGGAAAAAACAAGGCAATTCCACTGATGGTTACGAAATCATTGTAACAAGAATGTTTGGAGTTGTTTAACTTCCTTCGTAACGGCAAAGATCAGGTGACGCGAGATCCGAGCCACGGGTCGCTACATCATCTGAATTCATCCAACGATTGAACAAACCCAATGTCTTCTAACCTCTCTAATTTAACGGAAAACGATGTTGGGGCGTGGTCACGACGTAACCCTTCCTCGTAATGGTTGTGAGGAGAGTTACACGAACTTACATCGGTCAGACGAGGAGTTTGTAAGAAGGGATCAAAGGAGAGAAAAGACGTAAGATTTACGAATGAATCAAATACACTTTTCAAACACATTGAACGATAAAAGCATTTACTAAATAGGAATGAAAGTTAGGTTGGAATTCACATCGCATCATATTCATGGAGACACTGGCACTGGTGATATCATCAAAACATTAGTAGTTGAGACTGTCCTTACTGACCTTATTTCAAACTTTAATCTGTTTAGATGAAATTATAGCTACAATCTTGTGATAAGAAAAATTGTCGCCAGAAATTCATCAGTCCTACTTTCCATTCCCTTAGTATTCCATTAGTATTCCCTTAGTATTCCATTCCCTTTTGTATTCAACCTTTCTTCATGAAAGACTGCACGAAAAGGGGATGCAAGGCCTATCCCAACCCAAACATTTTTCTATCTGGGTTGGTTGATGGGGTTGTTTAATCTCCATCGCAATATCTGAGGTTATATGACGGAGGGGACCTACAGCTTTATGTAGGATCCAAACCACGGGTCTTTACATGATCTGGACGCGGATGACGGCCTCCCATCCAACTATTCCACAGAGGTAGTGTTGCTAAACTTCAATGATCAATAGGAAGCGGTGTTACGACTTTAGCCACGACTTCCTATTTGAGATTATGCTATGACTACAATAAAATTGAAGGGAAAAATGGGAAAGTCTGCTACATGCCATTTCAGGGACATAGCATGTAGTAAAGTTTCCCTTTTTGCCCTTCAATTGTTCATTTTTCGACAAAAGCAAAACCAGACGAAATGAGACGAAATGAGCTCTTCAAATCTTGGCAGCTGCAAAACCGTCAGTGCTGGGATTAGCGGCGTTAAAATTAGCGCCGCTAACTTTTATTAGCAATACTGTTAGTGCCGCTAATTTTCAAAATTGTCAGCGAAACAGGTAGCGGCGCTAAGTTTTCAGAGAAAGTCAATCGCTAAATTTTTCAACCACTTGTTCTAATATTTTGTTCGCCGACTGCAATCTCCATTATGAAAGACTGAGGCAGCACTAACTGGAACTAGCTGTAACTTGTGGGACAAAAATGTTTTTACCTGTTACGGACGGGAGGCAGAACATATATAAATTGGGGTGGTTTCAGAAAAAATTAGCGACAAAATTAACGTTAGCGTTAGCGGCGCTAAATTTTATGGTAGTTAGCGTTAGTGTTAGCGGGCACAGGACTGAAAACCAGTGATCAATTATTTATTTATGACTTGTTCAATGCTTGGTCAATAACATGTTCAATACAAACATAATCAAGCCCGGATAGGCGCTCTTACGACATTCTTCTTCTTCTTCCTCAGCTTATTATCCCATCTTTACATGGGGTCGCTGTTTTTGGTTCGTCTTCTCCACTCTCCTCTGTCGTATACCGCGTCCTCCTCCAAGTCCTTCTCCCTGATGTCTGCCACCACACAGTCCCTCCATCTCGTCTTCGGTCTTCCTCTTCTTCTCCGTCCCGGCAACTCCATCTCCAGCACTCTGCGCCCCACATACTCCTCCTCTCTTCTCCTGACGTGTCCATACTACCTCAGCCTGGCCTCCTGCACCTTCTTAGATGCTTCCGCCACCTTCACTGTTCCCCTTATATGCTCATTTCTGACCCTATCCCTCCTCGTCACTCCACCATCTCTCAACATCTTCATTTCAGCCACATCGATTTTTCTTTCATTGCTCTTCTTCATTGGCACAGTCTCCATTCCATACAACATTGCCGACCTCACCACTGTTTTGAATACCTTTCCCTTCAGTTTCATTGGGACCCTCTTATCACAGAGCACCCCTGATACGTCCCTCCAGTTCTTCCACCCCGACTGTATTCTACAGTTTATCTCTCTCTCTGCTCCCCCCTCTGCATCCACTGTTA
Source organism: Bathynomus jamesi (assembly GCA_023014485.1). Lineage (NCBI taxonomy): Eukaryota > Metazoa > Arthropoda > Malacostraca > Isopoda > Cirolanidae > Bathynomus > Bathynomus jamesi. The sequence goes on along the minus strand of JAJOZX010005476.1, from coordinate 203,115 downwards.
ACCCCAAGTATTTAAAATACTCCACCGTCTTAACACGCTCTCCACTCAATGTCACTTCCCCTCCTCGTCCTGCTGCACATCACATCTCATATATTCGGTCTTCTTTCGGCTAATTCTCATCCCCCTACTTTCCAACGCCTCTCTCCAATTTTCCAACTGCTGCTCCACCTCCTCTTTCGTCTCCCCACTCAACACAACATCGTCTGCATACATCATGCACCACGGCGCCTCCCCTCTAATCCTGTCCGTCAACACATCGAATACCACATTGAAAAGGAAGGGGCTCAAAGCTGATCCTTGGTGCAGACCAACTTCCACCCCAAAACTCTCTGACACACCCACACTACTCCTCACCTTAGTTGTTACTCCCCTGTACATCCCCTTGATCAGTTTAACATACTTCTCCGGTACTATCTTTTCCCTTAAGCATCTCCAAACTTCCTGCCGTGGTATCCTATCATATGCCTTCTCCAAGTCAATAAAAACCATGTGCAACGCCTTCTGCCCCACTCTGTACCTCTCTGTCAACTGTTTCAATGCAAAAACTGCATCTGTCGTTCTCCTTCCCGGCATAAATCCAAACTGTTCCACTGACACTTCCGCTTCGTCTCTCAACCTACTCTCCACTATTCGCTCCCATATCTTCATTGTATGTGATATTAGCTTGATCCCTCTATAATTCGTGCAATCTTGGCGCTCTTACGACATTACCGAACGTAAATACTTCTTTATGAGTTCAATAACAATAATCTGTCGTCAGATGCAAATGTTGCAGAAACAGTTAACATTACACGAAGTACAATGGTCGGATTCGGATATAGATCGAACACATTCTCCCTACATGTGTAGTGAAGTATGTCCATGGAAGACGAAGCAACAGAGGCTGGAAAGGCTTAAACAGCGCAGCGAATTTTCAATGTATCATCCGTATCTACGTCACTCATTTTCAGTGCAAAATAACCGAACTTCACTTCAATAATATTTTTGTCCACAGTTTTCATCATTTCTTTGACGCATGGAGCTTGAACAATGGAGCTTTGAACAAATCATGGAGCTTATCGAGCTGAACAAATCTTTCGCTGATGCTGCTGCTCGCTATATCCAGAAGTGACTATAAAAATTCTCGTTGAAACTCGAGCTCTCCTCGTTGTATTCTCATCGTCGCTTTCATAATCGAAATATATTAATTGCTTCCTTCCTTTCCTCGGGGAACATCATTTCAACCTCCATCTGCTTTGCTACATTCCGTCCATCAACTGCAGTCCGGATATATCCGCTTCCCCTTGTAGAAATTTTAGCACTGCTGACTTATCGTTCCTTGAAGTCGACATGAAGGCGTTCAGTCTCTGGAGGAGCAATTTATTCGTGCGACTGATCTGGAATATACGTTGCACCAAAAGATGATGCAGAGAAAAAATGGCCAGGACAGTGTCGCTTTTATGAGGTTTTCAGTCTCAGAGGCCGTGACACCATCTCTCTTGGCAACAGTATGATTAACAAGTGCACTGAGAGCATCATGGACCTTTTTAGTTGATAGTGAAGTACTTTTACAATGTCAATGCGACACTTCTAGCTAGTGTCGGACAAGGATTTCATAGTAAATCTGGGGAGGTTTTCCTTGAGGATAGACAGTGTTGCGTAGAAGAGACGAAAAAGTAGTAAATTCGCTCAAGAACGACAAAGAACATAACAGACTCAACAGACTATTTAACTGCGTCCAGCACGACGAGAGCGTATGAATGACTCGCGCATGGCATGAACAAAGCCATTGAGTTAATATCCAGTACTCACTTCTGTGCACCCTGCTGCCTATCCTTCAAGCTGCTACCGTTATCGTATGACTGTTCTCTGCAGTCAGCGATGTTGATGTAGAGATTTTGCAAGTGAGCCAACGAGACATAATACAGCTCTCCCAGTGGCATCATTCACCGCTATAAGTCCGACAAAATGCGCAGATACAATTTCATCTTCACCCAGCTTGCAAGTGAAATGAGGAGCGTCAGAGCCGTATCATATACAGATATGGCCAAAAATGTTGAAACACCTGTTCTTCTGTTCTGATTCTGTGAAAATGTAATGAACACCCAAAAGGATAAAACATACTGTATTTTTTTTCGGCAGGAAGGAGGGGACAAGGGCGAATGCTCACAAAAGTGCTCCCCCCTCCTCATAGGAAAAGAAAAGAGCCAAAATCAAGGTCCAGGGTTTTCGAGATGCCTAGACACTCTGCTTTTGAAAGACTGGAGGTCATAGACAGGGGAAAAGAGGGATTGCGGAAGATTGTTCCAGAGTTCACCGGTTGAGTAGATGAAAGATTGAAAATACCGATTAACTCTTGCGTTAGAGAGTTGGATAGAAAAAGAATGAGAAAGTGTCGAAAGTCTTGTGCTGCGTGTTCCCCTTAAAGGAGGAGGCATGCAGTTTGAAGGTTCAGAAGAGCAGTGTCCGTTATAATAGCGACAGTAAAGAGAGAGAGAGAGAGATTGAAGACAGTCAGTAAGAGGGGAGGAATTGATGAGGCGAAAAGCCTTTGATTCCATCCGGGGGCGGACAAGTAGCTAAGTTGTTGCTTTCAGTTACTGAGCAGCTGTGCGAGGGAAAAAAGATGTGTACTGTATAGAACAATATGACATGAATAAAACAAGCAAAAGGAAGAAACTAATATCTCGTTACATCTTCTATAGTGGTGGGATAGTAAAAATTGCGTTGATTCAACCCACAGTTCTTTTATTTGATTGCTAACAATGTAGGAATAAGTCCTCCTTGTAGAACTCAACTATTTCATGCTACTTTTTGACCACACCCTAGTGAAAATTAAAAAAAATTCAAATACGCATTATTTATTTATAATTATAATAAAATAAGTGTGACTACATGTATGCAGCAGCATTAGGAACTCGATGTTGACCAAGCTAAATATAGCCCATTCCAGCGGATAACGCAGGTAGACTTCCAAGCATCACCACGTCGTTGTTAATGACCCAAATTTAATTTTTCATTGATTTTATTTATTGTAACATTTTTACCTTGTAAATTATAAAAACAAATATGGTTTTTATTCACTTTAAAAGTAGCGAGTACCGCTACCGCTACTAAAATGTAGCGCTGCTACTCCCAACACTGTTAATACTTGCATCAGTATCTGCAATCATTATTATGAACAGTAAGGGAGATAATACTGTACCTTGTGGGACAGAACTCACGACTTCTCAGACTTCCGTTTTAACTCAATTTACTACCACTCTGTGTTCTTTGTGTCAGGAAATTAAATATCCATCTTCCAAGCTTTCCAGTAATCCCTGTATTCTTCAGTTTGTGTGCTATAATTCCATGGTCACATTTATCGAAGGCTTCAGCAAAGTCAGTATACATTACATCTACAGTATGTTTTGTCCTCGACATAATGTTTCCAATATTTTCTCCTGGTGATCTAATAGCTGTGATAGGCATGATCTTCCAGTCCTGAAGCCATGTTGATTTGGGTTGTATAAGTTCTTTTCTTGTAAGTAGTAAGTAGTTTTGCCTCTAATTTGCTATTGGCTGATAATTCTTGGGCATTTTTCTGTTACCACCTTTAAATAAGGGGACAATGTTCGCATTCTTTAATGGAAGTGGAATTTGTCCTGTGTCGAGTGATTTCCTTCACAGTAGGTAGAGCAGGTTGTCAATACTCTCTTTACATTTCTTTAGAAACATGGCACTCCATGTGTCTGACCCTGGTGCCGAATTGTTTCGCATATGTGATAGAGCCTTAATTACATCTCCTTCAGAGAACTCTAAGTCTATTAATAGGTTTGTGCCGGAATTTGTTCTTGGTTGATTTGTATCAATGGCCAAAAATTCATCTGGGTTTTCTACTTTCTTCTTGGACTTTGGCTTGCTAAACACAGAGTTAAATTGTTCCTTAAGCAGTTCGCTTATTTTTTCTGGGTCATTTGTGTATTCGGTCTTCCCATCTATCAATGTACCAATACTCTCTTTACAGTGTATTTTTCTTTTCGCAAACGAGTAGAAGTATTTTGGGTTATTTTTTTATGTTTTCTGTTACCTTCTTTTCCTCGTCGTTTGTTTTATGTTTTAATTTTTGCTTTAGGTTCCTTTCTGTTTTGCATAGTTTCCTTTCTAGTTGGGTCGCCTTGCATCAGTTCTGCATCTGTGATGTTGTTTTACTGTTTATTTCCTTTGTCTAAAAGTATCCAGATTTTTCTCTCGAGCTTGCTACGTCTTCTTTTTTGTCTCTCTGGAATATGTTCCAGCAATATAGGTTTAGTTTCAGTTTCTATTATATATAGTATTTCTTCTGGAGTCTTCTCGTGAAGTAGCAATTCACAATTTACTTTCTTTAAATCTTTATTTACACTTTCCCAATTTACTTTCTTTGAATTTATATTTGAACCTTCAAATTTTCCTTCTGACTCTCTGGGATGTGTTTTCAGACCTCTGGGTGCTAACTTCAATTGCATATCGATTAGGTTATGGTCGGAGAAATTTGTGTGCGTTACCTTTTCATTCATTATTATCTCATTGTTATTTGTCAAAATTAAATTCAAAGCGTTCTCTTTTCTGGTGGCTTTACAGGTTTCCTGAGTAAGGGAATAATGTTCCATAATATCTAATATCATTATTGCTTGGGTTATATCATCTTTTGTAATGAAACTTCTCAACATATAAAACTTCGTCATTTTTCTTCCATGTTATGAATGGGAAATTAAAATCTCAACAAATTAAAATATTTGTTGCAGGAATTTTAAGTAATTTTAATATGTTGGATCTTTTCCAAATGAACGACCCCACGGGATTTAGCTGAAAATTTTTATAGTAATAAATTTTTATATTCTAATAACGAACATTACATTATTTCCCTGGAGAAATATGCGCAACATACAAAAAAATTGCATTTATATGCGCATTAGTTTGCATGGTGTATGACCGTTATCTAAATTACGTAGTGTTATGTAATGGGTTTTACAAAATAAAACGCGGATAATATCCTTTATTTATTAAAATTGCAATATTAAATAATATTTTAATAAATAAATCTTCTTTTGCATTACTTTTTCGGTGCTACTGTAGTATGCGGTCTACCGACGATTGGTTAGGTTTAGTCATGATATTTCCGTTAAAACTAACGAAAATATCATGACTAAACCTAACCAATCGTCAAGGGCGATTGACAATGGGATGTAAACAAACAATTAGTAAACAAGATAAGAAGCTATAATTAAAAGGTAGACCGCCGAATCGTAGGTAGACCGCATACTACAGTAGCACCGACCTAGTTTAGTCTGAATATTATTGTTGTAGTGTGAGCATATGATAATGCAGTGCTATGATCTATCTACTTGCGAGTTGTCCCCGGTCAATTGAATGCCCGGTTAGGTCAACTGTTGGCCCTTGACGATTGGTTAGGTTAAGTCGTTAGTTTTCGTTAGTTTTACTACCCTCTTATCCGGGCGTCATGAGCGGTGTAAACTATAACGGTCATGCGCCATGCAAATTAGTGCGCATATAAATGCAAATTTTTTCGTATGTTGCGCATATTTCTGCAGGAAAATAATGTCATTTTCGTTATTAGAATATAAAAATTTATTAGTATGCAAATTTTCAGCTAAATCCCGTGTGGTCGTCCATTTGGGAAAGATCCAATATGTTTTCTATTTCATTTGTAGCGAATTGGAATTAATTTTTTGTGGTGTTTGGTGGTCTGTAGACGTTCATAATGGTTATGTTCAGTTCTTTTACTTCTAAAATAATAATTTCGACTGTGCTGTTTGATTTGCTTACCTTCAAATCACATGTGTATATGTTTTTCACGTAGATACAACACCCACTCCCTCGTCTAGAAACTCTATCTGCTCTGTAGGTGTTGTTGTCCAGCATTGCTATTTCAGTATCCTCGATGCAGTTTTCACAGCCTTTTTCGTATTTATGTAAGTGGGATTCCGTTAGGCATATAGTATCTATGCTGGTTTCCATAGCTAAATTTTGTAAGTATTGTAATTTGCAGTCTGTATGGTCAGTATAGAGGCCTTTTATATTTGTGTATAATACATTTACAAAGTTTTTAATCTTCGTGTTCCGTTCTCCTAGGACCTAGATAATGATCGTTTCCTGGTCGATGTCGGTTCATGTTTGGTGTTAATGGTTGTGCCGCTGCATTCGGGAGTATTGGGGTCGCGGCCCTTGATACCACCGTGGTTGTTGTATTATCGCTGGGTGGTGTTGAATAGAAGGATGATATAATTATATAATGCTGTGGTGCATGTATCTGAGAAGTTCTGTCTTTTCTTGTTAGAAGGGCTAGTTGTGCTCTTTATCATTCTAATTTCCTCTAAAAAATAGGCTTCATTGCGCTTGTTATTACTTCTATTTCGGATGTGATCTGTTCTTTCTCGTTCCCTTCTTTGAGTACCCTTAATGTGAAAATGCGGGCATTCTATATTTTGGCATTTTTCTCTCTAATTGACTGTCTGCATATAGGAAGGTGGAAAAAATAACAGTTTGTTCAGTACCTGCATCTTTCATTACTCATCACAGAGAAACATTTGGGGGGGTGATTGTATATGCAGTTTCAGCCGGATTTGCGCGAACCTGTTTTATAATATTAGCATATGGCCCGTCGTTTAGATTCAATTTCTTTCTTCTGTTCCGCCACCACTTCTTCCCTACTCAATGGAATTTTTTTTTTTGTCTTCGGTGTGTTGTCATGTGTTCCTGGTGTCTCTCTCATGTGCAGGAGGTATTTCTTCGTCTAAAGCTACTTCTGTACCTCCCTGTAGTGTGTTTTCCTTGGTGGCCTGAATCTCGCTTTTCGTTTGTGTCGGCGTGTTCTGATGTATCCTGGTTTTCTGTTGGCGAACCTTTTCCAATTGATTCTTCTATTTCAGCATTCTCCATTCCCGTTTGTATTCATTATTAATCATTATGCTAATAAAGCTTTAGCCTTAGGCCCTCATATTTTTTAAGTCCTCGAGTTTAGGCCCTAAGTTTTAGATCATAAGTCCTAAATCTTTGTCACAAGGTTGGTTAAGTAATATCCAAAGCTGGGCACAAACCGTTAATCCGTTAATCGTTAATTAACGAAGTTAACTTTTTCGTTAACGATTTAACTTTTAAGTTAACTTTGAAAATCATTATCGGACTAATTAACTTCCGTTACATTTAACTTCCGTTAACTCAAGTCCGTTAACCCAAAAAATTCATAAATAAACGTTTAAAAGTTTCTATTATTTTCAGTGCTGAGCAGGTGCGCAATTAATCCGCCACTGTTAATAGTGATGAACGAATTTCCATTTCCGCAGTGCAAAATCAGGCGATATATTTGTTTCCGTCGCCACAATTTGTGTCTTACCAAATATGGTAGTTATTTATGGCATTGGTTTGAGCAAAACATGGTCGACTGTAAAATCAGGCGGAAAGATTTGCCATTTGAGTTGAATGTTTCAACTTCTTTCAAGAAATATCACGAGCATTTTAAGGCACTTTCAATAATATATATGTAACAATTACAACAAATAACTACATTCGTCCAAGGGCCTCGTCTACTGCAGCGCCTTGGTCGACGCACTTTTGGCAGGCATCGACAAAAGGTTTGGGCCCCTCCTGGAGGATGACGAATGCCAGCTGGCTGCTGCCTTCCATCCCAGGTTTCGCCTCATCTGGTTGGACAAGTATGACAACACCAAGGTCGCCAGGGTGAGGAAAAGCATGGAGGGTACAGTCGAGGAGGCCATGAAGCAGCAGTCCAACGAAGTGGGCAGCAACAGTGGAGGCAGCAACAACGGAGGAGGAGGAGGATGACTTCTTCAGTGCTGTCATCCAGACAAAAGAGAGCAGCAGAAGCCACAGGTCACTCAAGGGCAAGGCCCAGAACTTGGTCAAGACCTGGCTGGAGACCAACTCCAAGGACTTGCTGACAGATGCTGCCTTCTTGGGTGAGCAAGTGTTGGTGGACTTGTTCATCAAATTCAACACAGCCATCCCCTCCAGTGCTGCAGTGGAGCGTTTGTTCTCTATGGGCAAGGACATCCTGAGGGCCAAGAGATCATCCCTGTCTGATGAAAACTTTGATATGCTAATTTTCATGAAGGGCAACATGCATCTCATGGACAAAATGGAGAACGAGAAGAGGGAAAATTAAATTATATATATGTTTTTCATTTTTTTTATAGTAAAAGTTAACGTTAACGGTTTATCGGTAACTTCCGTTACATGTTTAACGAATTAACGGATTAACGGTTAACGAAGTTAACTTTTTGGTTAACGGATTAGCGGTTAACGAAGTTAACTTTTTGGTTAACGGTGCCCACCACTGGTAATATCATATATAACTGCATAATTACATCTTCAAACGTTATTATATCTGATGGTGTATTATTGTCGATATGTATGTATGATTTTCATCCACTTTTGTATGATTGGCTTCAAAGGGTTAATCTGTTTCCGAAATTGTTTTTCAGACATTAGGAATTTGGGTCTAGTGTAATGATCATTCAGCATATCGAAGAAAGGGCGATGTTTAGTTTGATATCACGGTTTAAAGCCAGAAAGGAAGAAATCACTCTCTATTTGAAATGTATGCTTTTTTTTTTTAATGTACATAGCTTTCATCTTTTGTTAGTTGTTAAATTTGGATAAATATACATTTCTCTTTGAAGATTTTATGAATTACAGTAACCTCTCGCTAATTCGACAACCGCTAATTCGAATTTCGCTTTAATTCGACTAAGTGTTAGTCGAATTAATATTTTTGAGAATTCGAATTATATGAAAACATTTCGTAAAATGTACGAAAAAAATTCGTGAGCATGGAAACTCGTGAGTAGCATCAGGTAGGTGCAGGTTGTCCATTGTTTTTGGTTCATTATATTTTACAGAATTTATTCTGAATTTAGTTTCTTTTTTGATTTATGATTTCTGTATTAATACATTACATATGTGTTTAGATAAAGTACTCTTCTGTATGCATACAAAAATATCGAGTTCTAGTGTGAATTAACATCAGAGACAGGTCGAAAGGGTGGATTGGGTTCGTACAAAGTTCAAATTAGCATCAGAGACAAATCGAATTGGGTTAAAAAATTCAAATTCGTAGTAATTCGTACTTTATCAGTATTTCGACAAGGGTAGAGCGGCCCTAGAGCCCCAAATCTGTCGAATTAGCGAGGGGTTACTGTATATAAGGGGTTCCAAAAAACCTTAGCCGCCCCCCCATTTGCAGCTTACATGTTTACTTATATCGAAATAGTTTTTAGTGATTATAAAAATATATAAAATTCTTTATTTATTGCAGGTATTAAAATTACTCTAGCTGATAAAGTGATAATATAATGGCTTCTTAATTAATTGGTGATTCGGAGAGGCAACGTGTGATAGATCGCATACGAGCAATAACATTTCGGGAAGCTCGTGATGCTGGAGCCACCTTTATAACACGTTCATGGGTTGCCAAAAAGTTGCGAAGAAGTGAGGACTTCGTCAAAAGAAATTGGAATAAAACTTTGGATGAATGTGAAATGGATACAACCAAATCTGGGCGCCCAAATTTGCCACTCTCTCAGGAAGAAAAAGACATCATTGAAAGAGGTACGCGTAAGTGGAAAAACAGCTGTGCTAAACTTTCTAGAGAGATCGAAGTGTTGAGAGGAAAGATCGTTAGTGGTGAGATCATTCGACTGTACCGTCATAGGCAAGGTTTAAAGCCTTGGCATGAACTTCCAAAGCCAAGAAAAACTGAACTTAACATCGATGACAGAATGTGGTTTGCCCATTATCTTGAAGATTGGGATGTGGATGATTTCATGCATTTAGCTGTGTCCGATGAATTTTTTGTTTACGTAACACGTCAGTGGCGTAGCATGGGGTGTGCGGGGTGTGCGGACCGCACAGGGCGGCCACTTTGGGGGGCGGCCAATTTTGGCCAAGGCTGGCATTACGGTACGGTATGGTACGAAGTACCATATTGTTTTCTATGTTTTAAATTGAATTATTAAATTTTTTTTTTATTGTCTATCATCACGGTTTCAATTTTCATCATTATTACATTGTTCCTCAATCAATAAAATGTAAATCCTTTATATACGTGTGTTTGCTGTAGTGGAAGGTATGTTACGTTTAAGGAAGGGGGCGGCCAATTTGGCTACCGCACAGGGCGGCCAAAACCCACGAGTCGCCACTGTTTAAACACGTCGGCCTAACTACCAAAATGATCGAGTGTGGGCCACAACACCAGATGAAATCGATGACAATGAACATTATCGCGAATTATTAAAAAGTCCAGACTGTGTTGGTGTTTGTTTTGTTCACTGCAAAAAAGCTCATGTGGGTGCTAAAGCCAAATGATCAGAGTTGGGATGGACAGTATTTTCGTGATATTATTCTATCCCAGCATGTCATTCCTTTTCTAAGAAACCCAAACAATGTTATGGATGTCGATCAGGTCACACTTCTGCACGATAAGGCCCCCTGCTTTAAGGCATTAGCCACTCAACAGTTGTTGCGGAACCATGAGATCGATTTCTTTGGAAATGAAGAATGGCTAGGAAATTCTCCTGACCTGAACGTCTGTGAACACATTGGATCAGTTATAAAGGACAAGGTTGAATGCCTCTTGTTTCAAGAACCTGCAGCAAATCGATTTTCGAAGGATACAATGACGCAACACATTGAAACTGTTTTAGCAAATTTGCGTAACGATCAAGATCTATTCACGTCACTTTTGACAAGCTACCCAAAGCAAATTCAGGCTGTCTTGGAAGCCAATGGCGGGAACACCAAGTTTTAATTGTTTCTCATTAAATGCAGGATTAAATTCTCTTTTGTAAGGTATGTTTAGTTTTACTGTACCTCTAATGGTTTAGGCCATGGGCGGGGGGGGCTAAGGTTTATTGGAGCCCCGTACATATATATACATATATAGGCCCTTCCCTATTATTAGCCCCGTACATATATATATATATACATATATAGGCCCTTCCCTATTATTAGCCTTAAGCCCCTCACAGCATTAATCAGGCCCTGTTTGTATTACTTTCCTATTGTTTTCCATACACTTGACGCACACGAAGCCATAAAGACCTATGATTTTGTTATTTATTCTATTCATGATTTTCCTGTCTTTTTTAATCTAAGTAAATGCATTCGTAATGTTTAAATGTACTGCATAGAATGCATTTTAAGCCCGTGGTCTGGTCTACTTCATTTCTGCAATCGCCGCATTCCATTAAACATAGTCCAACTCTATTCAACTTTCTGAATTTACAGCAATTCACACAGTTTTTCGTATTCTTTGCCATTTTTCTTTCCTTTATTTCCCGTATTTCCTTTCTGCTTCTCGAATTTCGTTTGGGAAACCCGACCTTTTCGTTTATGGTCCTCTTCCTCCTCTATAGGCCTCTTGGAAAAATCTTACGAAAGCTGTTATTGCGTTCGAATTGTTTTCAATTTATGTTTCAATTTATGTTGTTTTTCTTTGTGCATCCTGCATGCCACCGGATTTCACTTAATAAATTATTTTCGCGAATTGAATTCATGATACTTAAAACACACACTGGTATAAGACAGAATTTACCGGTGAACTTATAAACACTAGTTATTTTCATATTATTTACACAGAGACGAAACAAAACGTCCGTACATCACGAAGTAGAAAAACACACACACACACACACACAGTATTTTAGGATAAAAAAGCAGTAACATAATTAGATGTATATTTATTTATCAAGCTTTGGTCTAATATTTGACGTGAGCACCATCACTATCTCTGCAAATCTCAATTCTGTCCACTGCATTGCGGAACAAATTCTCAAGCATCTCTGGGGTTATTTTAGCGACTGCCACAACAAAGCGGGTTCGCAGATCCTGCATGTCTGTAACCCTTGTTTTGTAAACCTCAGACTTTATAAAGCCCCACGCAAACAAGTCTAATGGTGTTAAATCCAGAGATCGTGCTGCCTTGGGCCTGTTTCCACCACGTCCAATCCAGCGATTTGGTAAGAGCTCATCAAGGTACGCCCGAACGATGTTTGCAGAGTAACATGGAGCTCCATCTTGTTAAAAGGCAACAGTGTCGAGAATGCCATTTGAACGAAGCTGGGGTTCAGGAAACTGCTGAAGCATGTCAAGATAAATTGGCAATGTTACCATAGCTTCTGCAAAGAAAAAAGGTCCGTAAAACTTCGATCTTGTCATACCCAACCAGACATTAACTTTAGGAGAATCTCTTTCCCATTCGTAGAACTCGGTTGGTTTTGTTTTTCACGAGCCCAGATACGACAATTGTGTCGATTAATCTTTCCACATGTGTGGAATGTCGCCTCATCGCTGAAGAGAATGTGGTTTAATAAGTTTTCGGTATGAAATTTTTCAATCAATTCTGTGCATGGTGGCTCGTCTTGGATAAATTCTCTTCGTGTAACTCATGTAGCACTTGAATATGGTAATTTTTCTTTTTAATGTTGATTTTAAAATTCTTAGAACAGTCGTTTTTAGTATGCTTAGTCTACGTGACGCTGTGCGAGTTGACATTCTAAGATTTGTTTCAAAGGGCATCTCTTACCAATTCGATATTTTCTTGATCTTGCATCATCATCATAAACAGGTACTGTGCTTTTAAATTTATCGACCAACTCGCGAATTGCTTTGTCTGTAGGTCCTGGTTTGTGAAATCTTCTTTCGAATTTTTCTTGAATTTCTTTGCCTTTCTTCCCTTGAATATTAGTGTTACTACCATTACACGTTCTTGTACGTCCATCATCATCTCTGGCCTGTAGAAAATAAAATATAAATATAATTATTTCAGTAAAATAGATAAGGACTTTTGGACCACCATGTACAATGAAAGAATTAAAGAAAAGCGAAGTCTTTAAATACTGAATAGATGAACCCTCTTGTGACTGGGCCTAGTTTGTTATCACCCTTCTTATCGCCGAATTAAATCTACAGGATGGCCCAAAAGTCACGATCAGATCAGTTTTCCTCAAACCTAGATTGTGACGTGCCAAACCCGAAAATTTAAATCCATCAGAGCACATGGTGGAGTCCATACAGAACTCGTTGATATTTGAGGCTTACATCTCTTAAACATCATATTGCAAAAATAATAAAGTACTGTAAATAAATATATTTCATCCGATTGTGACTTTTGGTCCACTCTGTATAGTTTCTCTTTGATAAATAGAAGTTTGGAAGTTTCAAGCAGACTCAACTATTAATCTTTTGATGTACTTATTTGAATTAAAAACTATTTTGCTTTCATTTAAGTTAATTAATTGATTATTATATGTTGGACGTGTTTAAAATTTAATTGAATTCGTTAGTAAATTTGACGTCTTCCACGCGTGCCTTCAGTTGCTTTTCCAAATTTTTACCCGTTTGTCTCATATAGTTTTATCATATTTCACAAGTAATAAAAATAGGAAAAATTATAATTGTAATTGAGGTGACGTGTGTGTATATATATGTATATAGTCTAAAGTCACTAAAAGGGAAATATCACTAAATCTAAGCTGAATGGCAACACGAAGGGATAAACAGAGCAACGCAGCTGTTCGTATTGTTTCTGGCTGGCCTAGAGCATGGTGTTTCGTATCGGACCTAATCGTTGGTGCTAAGTGTAATTAGGTGATGTTTCTAAGGTGACAAATGGGGTAGGAAGTTCTAAGTACTTAAGTATAGTTAGAGAGAGTTAGGTAGGCTGTTTGTGGGACGCAGGAATCTATGGTAGGCCCAAAGAATATCTAATTCAACGCACCGTGTAAGTGCCTTTGTTTGTTTGCTAGACCCTAAATAACTTAGTGGGGTGTCTAACCCCAAGTTATCACAGTAACAATATTAATGACGAAATGTAATAACGAAAATGTAAAAAAAAGGCACATATATTGTTAAACTATATGATAAACACTTAGAAAATGCCAAGATATTTCTCAGAAATACTAAGTATAAATAGCATTTAGTTTCCCACAGACAGTTAGCTGTGGGAATTATTTCCCACAGTATTTAAATTTATATGGTGTAAAATTTAGATATACTGTACACAACTATCTAATTCAAGAGAATGCTCCCTTGAGGAATGACGCGTAACATTGGTAGGCTCCGCCCATCGTGCGCCATCTTGAATCTGGGAGCTCGTAGTTGTAAAAATTATGGTCACTTGTTGCTCAGTTTTGCTGCCGTAAGGTTGTGCTCTGCTTAGATCGCAATTGATTTTCTTTGAAACCTTAAACGTTTAACTTCGTTTAAATCTCTTTTGAAAGGAGTGTTCATAACCTTGTTTAGGCTACTATTGCCACTAGTTCTCAGTAGTTTAATCTTAAGTTTTGTCCTATTTCGGACCCAGGAGCCATTCTGCTCCTTGTGTATATATTGTAAATATTTAATTAGGCTATAAACCCAATTATTTAGATAACTGGTAATATTTCTATTAAAGTAATGTTAGATCGCTGACGGTAATTTACCTTAGGTATTACCGTGGCATTAAACTGACCGTTACGTATTAGGTTACGTAACCCGCCTCTTGTCTGCTCTGTGGATTTGAGGAGGATTGGAATTAATAATTTCGATTCCTCTTATCCCCGGAGTAGATTTAAGAGTAGTAGGTCTAGGAGTGGTTAACTTGCTGGCCATTATTTACTTGATCAGAGTCATTCAGACTCAGTCGAGTTTAACTCGGGTACGGCTTGGGTCGAGGTGGTGAGTGGCATCAGGAACTTCGTGGTCATTATGCAGAAAATGACATGGCCTGAAGTTGAATTAAAAAATACATTTTTCTAGTGTATTTTGGTGTGCTCTGTTCAAATATAACCTTCATTTCCTGTGCAAATGAACAGAAATACGTTTGGGCCATGCAATGACAACTGTATTTCTGTTCATTTGCGCAAGAAATGAAGGTCATATTCAAACAAAGCACACCAAAATACACTTGAAAAATGTATTTTTGACTACATTTTATACAATAAGGCATAACCTAACATGTTCATGTTATGAGATTTCGTAAACGATGCATTACCACAGGAAACGTGCAAAACACCTCAGAATTAACCTGAAAAGTTTGCTCTCGTCATTTTCGTTTAAACTAACGAAAATATCACGACTTAACCTAACCAATCATCAAGGGCGTACAGTTGACCTAACCGGGCATTCATTTAACCTAACCGGGCATTCACTTAACCTAACAGGTTAATATTGGTTATTTCACCTAAATATCTTCTGATCTTTTCGTATTATCATCTAGGGCACATGACGAATCAAGTTCTCCAAGTCGAAACCACACGAACGGCACGTCATAATTCTATCACAAACCACAAAACTGAATCCAATTAGGGAAAAAAATAGCCAGAACAGAAACCAACAAACTAATGAAGTCGCAGAGTAACATGACGTCATACCACCCCCGACTACAAATACACTAAATATATATTTACATTATTATTATTATTATTTTCTACAATAATTGTCACAAAAAATGAGTGACAAATTTGAATAAAGCAACTAAAACTACCTCATAAAAAGTTTTGATTTACAGGTCCAGCCCATGTCATTTAAAACATATTAACCGTGCGTTATTTTAATGTACCGAAAGTTATATTTCTTTTCATTTGCACAGGAAATGAAGGTTATATTTGAACAGAGCACACCAAAATACACTAGAAAAATGTATTTTTTAATTCAACTTCAGGCCATGTCATTTTCTGCATAATGACCAACTTCGTTACTCGAAAAGCTATCACCCTTCAATTCTGTGGCTGTTCATCCGAAGTTTGGTTCAGGGAGTTCCACCCAGGCCCTAAGTCGCTCATTTGTGTGGGACCTCCAAACTGCTCCGAACCGCAGTTGAGGTCAGAGCGCGTCTCGATTGAAGGTTGGTTAATCCTGGCAATTTTCAGAAAGGGTGTGTAGCCCCTCTGTCCCCACATTAGCAGCCAAATGATAAAAACAAAACAAAAATGCAGAAGAAAACGGAAAATAACACCCAGAGATGATGCAAGGTAATACGAATGAACAAGCAGGATACCAAAAACACTAGTGACATACTTAACCAGGAATTAGCAGCATCAAAGATCCAGGTATCAGCATCAACTGTAAGATGTCGATTGCTAGCGGTGGGACGCAAAGCATAGTAAGCGATATATTGAGGTTCTGGAACGCCATGGCAAACCGGAGCTGCAGAAACTTCGCAAAAGGGGTTTACTAACAGGATTTGGCTCCATGCTATACATCAAAATGGGTTAAGGAGTTCTTAAAGGTGAACAATATCAGCTGTTTAAACTGGCCGGGAAACTCGCCAGATCTAAACCCATTCGGAAATCTGTGGGACATATGCAAGACTCGACTTCAAAAACTGGACTGTACAACTAAAGCAAAACTGATCGCGTCTCTCATCCAAGTCTGGTTTCATGAAGAATTAAAGAAAATCTGTGAAAAACTGGTACATTCTATGCCAAAGTGTTTTTGGCGAGGTGAACAGATTTTGCACGATTCCGGGCAGATATACAAACAGAGAGTGAGTCAGGAGTTGGATGGCGACAGTACATTCTGAAAGCCTCCTCTCTGTTACGGATCGCATTAGAACAAGCAGAGTTAAACTGAGGCTTTTTTGCATTATTAGAAGGAAAGGAATATGGGATGTACACTTCCATCCCCGAGAGAAACACCATGATGAGCTCAGCGCATTCGGAGGAGCCACGGAAGCCGTAATCAATCCATGGGAAATCATAGTTGTACTGCCAAATGGCCCCCCTAAGTTGGCAGCACAAAAGTAACAAAGGCGGCGCCTCTTGGGAGGATCCAAAGGCCGAACTAGAGCGATAGACAGGAAACAGATAAGATTGTGGTCGGAGGAGCCCAACGGTGAAAAGGTTTGACATAATGAGGATGATGATGAATGGTTAGAAATAAATCTAAAGTGTTAGGTCCAACTCTAAGACGATCGGGGATAAACAAAACAAAAAAAACAAAACATCTTTATTGCGGATCATTCACAATCCATAGCCACTTAATCTAACATACAAACACAATCTTACTTATTATACACTGAACTTAATACAAAAATAAGGCCAACATAGCCACTTAACCTGGCATCCTGTTTGATTAATTATCTGACAATTTTATATATATTGTTATTACACGAGACATCATTAACTGAAAAAGATAATTTGTATACGTAGAAAATAATTGTAGTTTAATGAAAAAATCAGAGAAATTATGAAAATAGTTTAATGAAAATGCTGATGAATTATGGGAAGCTGAGTTTGGATATGATTTTGTGGAAACTATATTTTAAATTATTAGTTATACAACAAACAAAACATCTTTGTTGCGGATCATTCACAATCCATAGCCACTTAATCTAACATACAAGTACAATCTTACGTATTATACACTGAACGTAATGATATATTATTCTTGCTGTTTCTTGTCACTATAATATGCTATTATTATTGTATTCTTGTGTGTGTTTTCTTCTGTTTCAGATTATCTGTTTTATGATATGTTTGATTATTAAGTTGAATAAAGCCTCTATGTGTTCTCCTTAGTTTTCATAACAATTTATTCAACTTAATTTAAACTTAACTTAAATGATGGAGAGATTCATGAGGCCAGAACGTTTTGATGTGGATCCGAATTCTGCAACAGCAGCGAGGCAGTGGAGCCACTGGTATCGAACATTCGCAAACTTTGTTGACATCCTCAGCGTTCAACAAAATAACGCGACTACTCAATAAACTGGCTCAACTGCTCAGCCGACTGGCCTGGACAAACTGAATCTTCTCATAAACTACATAGCACCAAATGTTTATGAATTCATTGCAGATTGTGATACATATAACGTTGCTGTTGAAACACTAAAGGCTCTCTATATAAAACCTAAAAATGAAATATTTGCCAGACATGTGTTGGCGACTCGTCGGAAAGAAAATACTGAAACTCTGGACCAGTATCTGCAAGCACTTAAGGTACTAAGCAAAGACTGTAATTTCAGGGCTGTGTCCGGTGAAGAAGCACGCAATGATTATATACGTGATGCTTTCATTAATGGTCTCCAATTTCATCAAATACAACAAAGATTACTCGAAAACAAAATACTTGATCTTGAGACTGCTTATAACCAGGCTCACACCTTGGAAATGGCTCAGAAACAATCTATCTCGTATATGCAGCTTGATACGATTAATGCAGCAGTGACATCACGTCATCAGTCGGACCAAGATTTGCCCCAGGATATGCCAACAACTATGCCTACAGATGAGCATGTCCAGACGGTTACGGCAGCAGCTGCCAGCATGAAATGTTACTTTTGTGGCCTCAATAGGCACCCACGATCCAAATGCCCTGCTAAAGAGGTTCAGTGTAATAACTGCAAGAAGAAAGGCCATTACGCCAAAGTATGTAAATCTCCTAAGTTCACCTCAGCTGCAACTACTGAACTATACTTAACACTAGACTAGCAACAGTGACTGCTGCTTCACCTGGCTGTTTTTCGAGGGCAGTCATGCACGGTAAACTCAATGGCGTGCCAGTTAGCATATTAATTGACACTGGTAGCTCTGAGTGTTTTGTCAATGCCCGTATGGTGAATGTTCATGGGTGGACCTTACTCCCCTGCAAAAGAGAGGTCTCTATGGCAAATAGTGCCCTGACATCGAGTATTCTTGGTTGCTGTGTTACTAATTTGCAGCTTAAAAACACCCAGTACAGCGGCGTTAGAATGTCTGTGATGTCAGATCTCTGCAGCGACGTCATTCTTGGTCACAACTTCCTGCAGCAGTACTCTTCAGTTGAAATTCCATTGGGAGGTACAAAACCTGCCCTAACAGTATGCGGGCTCGGGGCGGTTGACGTGTCATACCCATTATTGTTCGCCAACCTAACATCAGATTGTAAACTAGTGGCTGTGAAATCAAGACGCTATTCTCGAACTGACAAGAAGTTTATTGATACCGAAGTCTCCCGAATGCTGAAGGAGGGCATCATTGAGCCCACACAATCTCCGTGGCGTGCCCAAGCACTGGTAGTAGCATCCGACAACCACAAGAAGAGGTTCGTAATCGACTACTCTCAAACTATAAATCGATTTACACTGTTGGACGCGTACCCACTGCCCCGAATCGATGATATGGTAAGTGAAATAGCTAAATATCGTGTGTTTAGCACACTAGATTTACGCAGCGCATATCGTCAGGTAGACATCAAACCTGAAGAAAGACCTTATACAGCTTTTGAGGCCAGTGGCCGTCTGTACCATTTCTGTAGAATACCATTTGGCGTAACTAATGGCGTTGCCAGTTTCCAGCGTATAATCAATAACATTTTGGTCCAAGAGAAACTGGATGGCACCTTTGCTTACGTTGATAATGTGACCGTGTGTGGGCGCAACCAAATAGAACACGATGCCAATCTCAAGAGATTCATGGATGCAGTGAATAAGTACAATATTACGCTGAATCATGACAAATGCAGCTACTCTTTAAAATCCATTAATCTCCTCGGTTATATGATCGGTAGCAGTACTATGAAGCCTGATCCGGAACGATTGAAGCCACTCCTAGAACTACCAATACCACATGACTTGCACTCACTTCGGCGTGCGATCGGGATGTTTGCGCACTACTCGCAATGGATCATTGGATTCTCACTTTCTCAGAGAAAATCCACCCCCTATCACAGGCTAAAAACTTCCCTCTATCACATTTAGAAGCAAAAGCTTTTGAGGACTTGAAGCATGATATAGCTATTTCAGCAGTAACAGCTATTGACCCTAAAATACAATTTGTTGTTGAAACTGACGCTTCCGAGCATGCAATAGCAGCGTCATTGAGCCAGTCTGGGCGTCCTTGTAGCGTTCTTCTGTAGAACGCTCAGAGCATCCGAACAAAAGCACTCTTCTGTTGAGAAGGAAGCTTATGCCATTGTAGAGGTGACAAGAAAGTGGAGACATTTCTTGATTGGGCAACATTTTCCACTGATCACTGATCAGAGATCAGTCTCATTTATGTTCAATCCAAAAACGTCAAGCAAAATAAAAAACGAGATCACCCGTTGGCGAATGGAGTTATCGTGCTTCAGCTATGATATTGTTTATCGGCCAGGCAAAGAAAATGTAACAGCTGATGCCTTCTCGCGTGTATGCAGCGCTGTATCTACTACCAATAATCTTCAGGTACTTCACAACGATCTGTGTCATCCCGGTGTTACAAGAATGATTCATTTTGTCCGTAACAAGAACTTACCATATTCCATCATCGACATAAAGACGATGACCGCTTCTTGCCCTATTTGTCTTGAGCTCAAACCACAGTTCTCCAAATCAAACCCAGGTACTCTTATAAAGGCCACACAACCTTTTGAAAGGTTAAACGTAGATTTTAAGGGACCACTCCCTTCGAAGACACGAAACCGTTACTTGTTGACTATCATCGATGAGAACTCAAGGTTTCCGTTTGCCTTCCCATGCGCTGACCTTACCTCCGCGACTGTGATCAAACATCTGTGCTCTCTTTTTTCTGTATTTGGTATGCCTGCCTATATCCACTCTGACCGAGGGGCGTCATTCATGTCGGAAGAACTAAAGCAGTTCCTGCACAAACGAGAAGTTGCTACTAGTCGAACAACAGCTTATAACCCGCAGGGCAACGGGCAAGTTGAGCGATATAATAGAGTCATATGGAGAACAGTGATGGTGGCGCTCAGATCCAAAAACATCCCATCGACACATTGGGAAGATGTACTTGAGAATGCTCTCCACTGCATACGATCGCTACTGGTAACAACCACCAATACCACTCCCCACGAACGGATGTTTGGCTATCAGAGAAAATCTGCCAATGGTCAGGCAATATCTTCCTGGTTAACTACTCACAACACTGTTTTCCTTAGACGCCAAGCACGTCATAGCAAATATGAACCCCTAGTTGATGAAGTGGAACTAATTGATGTCAATCCTCAATATGCGAATGGAATGTTAGACTACCAGATGGACGAGAAACTACTGTATCCCTACGCCATCTTGCTCCTAAAACTGACGACTCCAGCGGGGAAACCCATCAAGACATAATCGGTGATGAGTCCACTAGTTCATCATCTAATTTGGATCAAAGCATAATCAGACATTGTGAGGATGAAGGAGCTGAGTAGCAGGCACCACTAGACCTTGGAGAGAATCACGAGGATGTGGAACCATCTCAGCTACCTCCTTCACAACCTCCTCGTCGCTCGTCACGCCTCACACGTCAGCCTTCTTATCCACGAGATTATGTACTGTAACTTCTGAAGTTAATCTAGCCAGTCTGGGTTATGCTATTGTTTGAAAGGCTGGGGAGAATGATATATTAATTATTCTTGCTGTTTCTTGTCACTATAATATGTTATTATTATTGTATTCTTACATGTGTTTTCTTCCGTTTCAAATTATCTGTTTTATGATATGTTTGATTATTAAGTTGAATAAAGCCTCTATGTGCTCTCCTTAGTTTTCATAACACGCAATACAAAAATAAGGCCAACATAGCCACTTAACCTAACAATACAAATACAATCTTATTATAACAACTTAACACGGATATATGATTTTTGTTACATTACGAAAATAGTATTGTAAACCAGCAGTTGTCTGAACCAAGACTGCCATAGAGGTGAGAAGTACACAGTATCTGAAGACAGAACATTGCACAATAACACATCAAAGCTGTTTTGGACCCTATTAGTGAAATTATATAGATATATATTTTCCAGATTAACATTTGGCTAGTAGGTAGGTTACACGTAGTAAACATAAAACTGGCACTGCACCATTTTGGTTCCCTACATAGCATACGGAAAGTATTATTATAAGCAACAGAGTTTATTCATAATTTTTGTATAGTTCCACCACGGATGGGATGTATACAATGCAGTGCAGTAAGTTCTAAAAGGATAAGTTTTAACTGATTCTGAACCAGGGTTGGCACCCAAAAAACCCGAATCCAAAAACCCAACCCAAAACCCACTGGAATTTTCAGTGGGTTTTGGGTTTTTGTTCTGAGATGTTTATTTTAAAATAATTGAAATTTTTCTGATTGCTACATTGTTCAATTGTAGCTAATTAGAATGATTTGGCATGTTGATTTCAAGTAAGCTGACTTCTAAAACAATTCTTAAATTATGCAGTGTAAATAAAGATTATGAAAAGTTATTAAAAAGGATTTGCATCCATTGTGATCACTATGGGCAATTATTGGATCATTTGACACATTGCTCCAACCATCTTGAATTAAAGTTACAATAGAATTGACTAAGTCTTTTTTCACTGAATCCAGTACCTACTTCATTATTCACTTTGATTAGCGAGTCATCAGATAATTTTTTTTCTGCTTGGAGGACAATAGCCTGGTCTTAAATTTTGGACCCATTTAATAAATTCTTTATTCTCTACAACTACAAATGGAATATTTGCTGAAAAGAAAAATCTGTCCATTTGCAAATCTAGTTGTTCTTTTTGATTTACAGTTGTTCTAACCACATATGGCATTATCTGACCTTGCGTTTTCTTAGCTGGAGTAGAATGAAAAAATGGTATGGAAGATTCAGAAGCGGTTGAAGTGAATGAAGTCTCACTACTGTGAACTGTAGTGTCATCATGAACCAGGGTTTCATATGATTTGCTTGAAGAGGGTCTACTCTCAAAACTGCCGTGTCTATGTGTAGGAGGAAGAGTTGCTGATGTAGCTGTATTTGTAAGCTCATCCACTTCATTATCACGAGCCTGTACCCATTTTTTATTGCATCGATCTAAATGATGTTTCACTCGTTCTATTTTTTCGAAAATACACATCTACAGTATTTGCACCGAACTCTATTTGGTTGGTCACTCAACATTTCATCCCATTCAACAGCTTTAAGTCTGCCACCAGTATGTGCGGGTCTAACTTTCTCTAGATGATGTTTCACTCTCTCAATTTTTCGAGTGATACTTTCTTTGCAATAACTGCATAGTACTCTAGTAGAGCTGATCACTTAATAAAGTCACCTCGTCCCATTCGCTAGCTTTAGATCTTCCACCTCTATAACTCTTTGGCATCTTAAAAATTTAAATTTGAGTTAGGTCTAAATAAAGTTGAAATCTGCTGTTAAGAAATAAAGGAAAGATCTAAAATTAAAATGGAGAAAATTCTAATATGTCATTATTATCTCTCATATCTGAACTTTCTGTGAAATAAAGATGTCTTTTTAACATATATTGTAGATTAGATAAATAAATTAATAAAATAATAGATATATTAGGCACTACATAATTATCGAACCTTTCTAAAAAAAATTTCAACCCATCAAAAACCCCAAAACCCAGCAAAAACCCAGTTGGGTTGGGTTTTTGCCAACCCTGTTCTGAACACATACCAAATATCCTTGCTAGCATGTTACCCTATACATACAGCTTTTTACGTTGCCTCTCAATATCAAGTTCATCTTGCAGCTCGTGAGTAATTACATGACCTAAGTATTTACATGTTTTTGACAGGTGGTACAGTATTATGGAAAAACTATACATGCCTACAATATGATATCGTATATGGCACCTTTATTTCTTAATTAAATACAAATTATTAATTTATTGAATTATATAACTACAAAATTGCCTTGGGATTGGCGACATATAACCTATTGGGAATGGAAATAATTGCTATACATAGAAACCAATAGGTAGGCAGTGGGTCCACATAAGAAGAAAAACGCGTTATTTTGTATCAAAATTTTCCATCGCTGACGAATGAAAATTACTTCGAGAGAAGAAATAATGAAAACAAAAATTAGACGTCTGGGGAATTGGTAAAGTCAGCGAAATTTAAGACAAAAGGAATTTATATTAGCTCATCTCAGAGCTGCTCGTAACCAACGATGCTTTAGGCAAGGGAGAAGTGCTTAATCTTCCTACGAGTTCTGGGTGAATACCTAATAATATAAAACTAATAATTCAAAAGGATAGGCCTATTCCTTCAGGTATTTAGGTATAGTGTTGCCTATATTAATTAAACCGAATAAACTCGTGTAACCCTATCACCTACATAGAAAGTGAGCCGCGAGGCCCAACAAAATAAAAGGTAAGGTAATTTCCTTCTTTACCATTAGACAACGCTAAATACCAAAGGCATATAAATTTAACATTAACCAAAAAAGAACACTACTTAACGAGGTCCTTTGAAGACCTCCACAAAAATAACTTTTTAACAAAAAAACGTAGGGTTTTTGTTAACTCTCCTCCAATATCTGCTGGAAATTTCCAACGGATGAGGGTGACGGCAATCAGACAACCCTATATAGTTTTTTCATAGGTATTGTCTGACCATTCACTTCAAAAGACCCACATGTTACATGCTTCAGTAGATTACACCTAAAAGTCGAAATACAACTCTCTGCTCCATTATAGGTGATGTCATTTTTTATACCATATTGTTCACATATCTCTAATAGTAGGTACCCTCAGCCCATGGGGAGAGGGTGACAGAAGAACAAGGTCATAAGCATACATTAAATGATTAATTTTTTCCTTTCCAATAACGCAGCCAGTACGTGCAGTTTTTAATTCATTGGTAAGGTCACCCATGTATATACAGAAAAGATAGGGTGATAATATATCTCCTTGCCTAACACCATTAGTTACCTTAAAACCTGGTGATACAGTTCTTTTCCATTTTACAAACGTGGTCTGTTCTGTATACCAGAATATAAGTATCCTAAGTATATATTTAGGTACCCCTCGACACAAGAGTTTCTTGAAAAGTTTGTGATGGTTAACCCTATCAAATGCTTTTGATGCATCCAAAAAACAGGAATATACATTGCTACTTGACATCTTGTACTTTAGGACGGCTTCCTTTAGCATATAAATACACATGTCAGTACCATGTTTCAATCTAAAGCCAAACTGATTGTCTAAGTCTGCAAGTAAGTACTTATCCTATTATAAATGACATTCTAACGCCTTAGAAAGTATACTGGCAAGAGCTATTGGCCTATAATTATTCTTATCACAGATACTAGCACCTTTATTTTTAACAACTGGCAACAATACAACTGACAAAATGGACTGTGGCAAGTACCCATGTATCATACTGCGAAAAATGCTCTGTATGAATCGGTCCACAATTAACCCACCCCTTATATCTCCAGTCTAACTATAGAGTAGATCAAGTCTAGCCTAGAGGAGTCAGCCTAGAGATTCCGGAAATGGTCCAGAGCGGGCAGATAGATTGAGGTCCACAGTAGGATTCCTCACCAAATTAGGTTAGGGCAATCTACCTTCACCTTTGTTAAGCTATGAGTTGATGCTGGGTCTTAGGCCACAATGTAGGCCTAACTTGTCTGACCCAGCTTAATTTAATGTGATTAAATTCCTGGGTTAAAAACTCAATTAGTCACTTACTGTTAGTTATTGGAGTCTCTGTTCTCCGGTTGTGTAATTGTCGAGAGCGCACTTGCTGGTGGGCTCTTTTTCGTTGTCTGTTCTCGTCCCTTCACCGTTGCGTCCTCTCGCCCCGTTGTTCGTTTTCGTTCTCCTTTGTTCTCCTCTTCGCGGGGCTTTTTCCACCAGCGTAGTCTTGGTTTTTTCCTCGGTTGGTTGAGCGGTAATGTATCTATTACCGAGCACGCTCTTCTCACACAGTATATAAATACTAGTGTGGAGAATAACTCTGGTGAGCAACCAATTGGTTTCATCCACCCAGTTATTGACATAAAAGGAATTTAATAATTGTTAGATTAACTATCTACCTACTCAGTGAACCATTTTCGTTACCTCCCAACTACCCACTCATCAGTTTTCCATATACTGGGGGCCCCGGGAGATAAAAATTTTGGTGTCATTGTCACCAATTTTTATGTCTGAGTGTAGACTAGCTAACTATTTGACTGTAAATGCCTGTTAATGTGATTAACAGTGCCTATCCTCACCTTCTCATGGAGAAGGTGTAGCATTTAATTAGAAGAGAAAATATACATCCATAGGATGAAACTGTCTATGGTCTTTACCATAAGAAAAGAAAAAATGAAAGTTAGAAGATAAAATTACAATTCCCCAGCATCTATTTTTTGTTGTAAAAATAGTCGCGCCTTTAATGCTGTTTGTCGCTGAGGTCTTGTGTCTGTCAATGTTGTAGTAGGATGCGTTACCACTCCTACTGTCAAAGGAATAGTTACTGGAAGTTCAGTGTCTCCAGTTGTTACTGTCAGTGGAGAAGGTTCTCCAAAGTCCATTGTTTTGGGTCCAGACTCTAAAGGGTACAAAAGAGAAATGTCTCTTGTTATGTCACCCGTTGAAGTCCTTAATTTGACCACTCTTGTTACCCCGTCTGCCCCTGGTCTGAGTTCTGAAACTCTAGCCAGAGGCCAGTATTGTCTTGGAGTACTGTCATGTATGAGAACAAGGTCCCCTACCTTAATTGTGTCAGACCAATCCTTCTTAGTCATTTGTTTATGTCTCTCCCTTAGACCCATCAAGTACTCAGTTTTCCACTGTTTAATGAAATGAGCTTTAACTCTAGTTAAATGTTGTAACTTAGTCTGGAGCTCATCATGTCGTTGAGTCCAGTTTGGGTCTTCTGAAGAGTCTATATTGTAGTCCGGCAGGAGACTAACTTGTTCTCCCCGAATCAAATGATTTGGAGTTAATGGTTCCGGGTCATTAATGTTGTCACTCACATAAGTGAGTGGTCTATTGTTAATGATGTTCTCAATCTCAGCCAGGAGAGTGAGCAACTCAAATAAGTGTATCTGTTTTTTACCAATTGCTTTCTTCAAGCAATTCTTTACTGTTTGTATATTCCTCTCCCAGATAGAACCATACCAAGGAGAGGCAACCGGAATATACTTCCACTTTATGTTTGAATTTTGTATATATAATTGTGTGATTTCATCGCTTAACAAGTCGTGGATGACTTGTTCACCAGCCTTGAAATATGTAGCATTGTCAGTCCAAACTGTCTTGGGTACTGAATGTCGTGCACAGAATCTCTTAAAGACAGCAACAAAAGATTCTGCTGTAAGGTCCTCCACAACATCCAAATAAACAGCTCGTGAGGCAGCACATGTAAACAGTACAATGTACATTTTTTGTTCAGTGTCACCCACCCCTACAGTCAATGCTCCTGTATAGTCAATGCCTACAGTCTCAAAGGGTCTGTTGAGAGTAACTCTCTCCTCTGGCAAAGCAGGAGGATTTGGTTTCCTATAGGGCCTAGCATGAATACGCCTACATGTGACACACTCACTCAGGACTGTTTTAACAGTGATCCTTCCCTTGGGTATCCAATAAGTTTTTCTTAATGTAGTTAGTGTCTGTGGTACCCCCATATGATATACATCATTGTGTGTTTTTCTGATGATTAATGTTGTCAAATAGCTAAATCTAGGTAAAAGGATTGGATGTTTGCTTTGTAAGACAGTTTTGATTTGTCTAATCTCCCTTTACACCTTAGAAGGCCTTCCTCATCTCTGAACAAGTTTAGATCCACAACTACTGATGGTACAGGTTCTTTTGTTTGTTTCCCATTAGTTAAGAATTCTAACTCTTTATTGTACTCTTTTTGTTGTGCATGGCCTATCCAGTATTTGGTTGCAACTTCTGTATAATTATGATTGTTTTTATTTAGCTGTTTGTTAATTGTGGTTAAACAGTTGTGAGCAAACCTCAAACAGTAGGCTGTAACCCTGACAAGTTTACTGAAATCAGAATACTGTTCATAATTAGTGATTGGTTCAACCTTTTCATTTGAAAAGATTAAATTTAATGTCAAGTTAACTTGTTCCACAGGCCATTGGTCTGTATTACAGAGCCACTTAGGTCCCATAAACCAAGTTTTGTTTGACTTCAACAACTTGTAGGATAAACCTCTGGTCAGAAAGTCTGCTGGATTTTGTTTAGTTGGAACATAGTGAAAGTTTACTTGTAGGCTTTCATTTAGCTTCAGCTATTTCTTTTAGCCTATTTCTTACAAAGATATTCTTACTATTAATGCTATCATTCCGTATCCAGGCAAGACAAATCTGACTGTCAAGCCAGATGTGGATGTGAGTTATGTTCACATCATGGTAAGCATCCTTAAGCAATGAAATGGTTTTAATGGCTAATGCAGCAGCCAATAGTTCCAATTGAGGTATGGTTCGGGTAGGTTTGAGAAGTGCAACTTTCCCTTTTGCATAAATTAGATGACTTTCTGTAGGGCTTACAAGATAAGCACAGCACCCATAAGCTTGTGTGCTTGCATCAGCAAACACATGAAGTCTCTGGGGCTTATCCCTAAACCCACAGCACCTTTGAATTTTAATGTTCTGCACTTTTGTTAAATCAGCAGCTAACTTCTTCCAAGATTTTTGATTTTCATTTGTTATTGGATCATCCCACCCAACATTTGTCCTCCAAATTTCTTGGAGGAGAATCTTTGATTTTATTGTTGAAGGCAGGAATAGACCCATAGGATCAAAAATTTTGGAAGCCTCTGATAATATTTGTCTTTTAGTATTTGCTTCCTCATCAAGTTTAAAACCTTTAGTACAGATTGAATCATGACTGTTAGAAGTTGCATCCAAATACCAGTTCATACCTAAAGTTTTAACTCTGTCTGATGGCTCAGTAAGACCATTATTATCCTTTAAAATCTCTTTGTTTAAATCCTCATCATTTGAAATCCACTCTCTAAGTTCAAAGTTACCTTGTTGCATAATGTTTTGAGTGTTCATAGACTTCAGATAATTCAGATTTTGTTGTTGTTGAGCCTATTAGATTGTCTACGTAAAAATGTTCCTTAAGGAAGTTCAATGTTAAAGAGTTATTAAACTGGTTTAAATGATGTCTAATTGTCAATGCTAATTGTTATTTTATTTATTTGTCGGGTTCGAAATCCCAGCTGAGCCGTGAACGGCCAAATTCTAAAGGGCAAGTTCTACCTAAAGCCCAAGTTAAGCTAAATTAAAACTTACGGATTTGAGATCCTATTAGGTCCTACCTCAGGGTAACCTCAGGGTTGCTGACTCGATGCGGGCCTACCTTAGACCTTAAATTACATGAACTTAAAGTAAACAAAAGGGTGCTATTTCTGGTCTTCTTTCTGAACCTTGCAACAACAACGAAACCTGGACTATTGCACGATGCAACAATCATGTATCTAAACAACCAAACTGAATTGCAAGAGAGCTCTCTATCGGACCACACCTTTACGTACGACCTTCCACAAACGAGTAGAAAAGACGCGCAGCGTCCCAAAATGATGCCAACAGTGTGACCAAACAATGATGCCACAAGAGCTCAAAAATGCTAGCTCTAAATTAAGTTAATTTTTCACTAACCTTACAATTATGAGATGGATATATATACACACCTTAACTTAATATATATACAAGCAATGCTGCATCAATCAGCTTAGTCATCGTATCGCCTTGGGACAACAATGGTTCTTCCTCTTCTAGATTTTCTAACACTAATAGGCTAGGTGAGCAATTGGCTCCAAACAACACAACATTAAATCTATAGGTTATGAACCCTTTATTCAAATCAAATGGATCCTTGAACCATAAGAACCTAAGTTGGTTCTTATCATATTCATTTTTAAGATTTATTCTCAAAAATGCCTTTGAAATGTCACTTTGTACGGCATATTTGTCTAACCTGAACCTCAGTAAGATCTTCACAAAGTCAGAAATGAGATTAGGACCCTCAATCAGGCAATCATTCAAACTGTGTTTATCACTGTCTTTGAGGCTACAGTTATATACTACTCTGAGTTTTGTTGTTGGGGCATCTTGTCGATAAACCCCCCTGTGGGTTAAATAATGACAACCATCTTTTTTAAAAGGGTTATTTGTTACTTCTTCAATGAAGCCTTTCTGTAGCTGTTCTTTGAAGACATCATTATATATTTGAATATTATTATCTTGTTTGAGTTTTTTCATTACTTTATATAAATGTCCTTTAGCTACTTTGAGATTGTCTCTTAAAGTTGGACAATTTATTTTCCAAGGTAACTCAATAAAATAACTATTGTCTTTGCACTGAATGGTGTCTTCAAATCTTTCTACCATTAACTGATCTTCTGAAGTTTGATTTGTGTCATGTATACCCACAGATTCTAGCAACCATAAAGTTTGAATTGCCTCATCCAAAGTTTCATTTGATAATGATGAATTAATGTTCTCAGTTGAGATAATATTATTCAAAGTGTTGCTATTCTTACAGGTGTTATGTAGGACTGAGTTGAGGCACATAGTATTTGTTGGTCATGAACTGTTTTGGTTTAGGTCGAGGTTGTATTTGGATAGATCACCCAAAGGGGCTATCGCCTGATGGAGTCTGAATAGCTATACCATTACCTATCTCTACTATGCCCTTATGAATAAGATTAATATAATCTGCCCCTATTAACATTTCAATGTTAGCTACTGTGTTGTTCGTGATATGTCTATCAGCTATTTTGTAGTGTCTTCCCAAATGATTTATGGTTTGTTCTAGTTTGGGTATAACCAGTTTGTTTTGTCCTACTTTAGAAATAATAACTGCTTCAATTTTCTCTAATTTATTTTCTAAATGTAGTTCCAGGTCAATTGTCTTATAGCTATTTTTGTCCGAGTTATCCTTAACAAAGGATGCAATATTGAGTTTTTGTTCATTCGGGTTTGGTGTCAAACCCAATTTATTGACTACATTTTGTGAAACAAATGTTTGTTGAGAACAACAGTCTATAAGACATCTCACTGGAGTGGTGCTACCCTCACTATTCACTAAGTCCAAAGTAATAGTTGGTAAAAGAATCTCAGTGTTTCTTGTTACATTGTTTGAACAAACAGAATGTCCCATGAAAGTGGCATTTTCTTGATTACCTTTGTTTGGGGGAGGTATCTTTTGAGTTTGAGTACTATTGTTTGGACACTTTGGTGAATCACACATTGATGAGAAATGTCGTAAACTTTTACAAAACTTACACTTGAATCTTAACCTAGATTTACAGTCTTTCTTATAATGTCCCTGGACAGTACACTTTTTACACAGGTTCAACTGTTCACATCTTTTAGCTCTTTGGTTAAAGTCTGAATATTTGTCACACCCAGTACTACTGTGTTCATTACTTGCACAAAATTTGCAATGTGGTGTGTAAGTTGAGGCAGCAGTTACATTAAAGTTCTGTAATGTAGGTGTTCGTGTATATAGTTGGTCACATTTGATTCTACAGTATCAAGTTTTGTCTGTTTGGCTGTAGCTAGTTGGTCTCTGGGAACAGTCTTTGGTTTATCCATAGTCTGGGTCTTATGTGTTGGAAAATCTCTCAATTTGTAATTAGTTAGGATATTGGGGGTGTTTTCTTATATCTTCCAGATTAGGATAATTTTCTCTCGTCTTTAGAATTAAAATATCTTTAACCCTCAAAGGAAGGCAAGATCCAAGATGAAGCTTTAATATCTATCTCATTGCTAACCAGTTGTCCTATAATAGCTTCTAATTTTGTATAAAAATTTTCCATATC
Organism: Bathynomus jamesi; assembly: GCA_023014485.1. Classification (NCBI taxonomy): domain Eukaryota; kingdom Metazoa; phylum Arthropoda; class Malacostraca; order Isopoda; family Cirolanidae; genus Bathynomus; species Bathynomus jamesi. The sequence continues at coordinate 171,637 of JAJOZX010005476.1, read as the reverse complement.
ACTATGGTTATCTTTTATGGGTGCAAATTCAAAAATTTGTTGAGATAATTCATATACAATCTCATCTTTATTAATGTAATTACGTTTTAAGAGATCAATAGCTACTTCATATGAATTCCCTACGGCTGGTAAATAGGCTATCAGGTTATAGGCTGGGCCTTTAAGGGAACTAGTTAAGTAACTAAACTTTTCAACAGTTGAAATATAAGGTTTATTACCTATTAAATTCTCAAATTTGTCAATGAAAGATGGGAATTGTACCGTGTCCCCTTCAAATGTTGGTACTAGCAAAATGGGTAACTGAGCCCTCAATTCTTGTGACTCAGGATTTAGCATGCCACTTAAATTTTGTTGAAGGTTAGCTCTACTTTGATTAAAATCAGAATTAGGTTTTTTTGGTGTTAAGTCAGTCAAACGAGACCGTAGTCTCCTTATTTGCTGTTCAATTGAGATTACCTGATCATCATCATCAGCGTAAAGGTCTACCAATTGTTCTTCAGCCATTTCGGATTCAACTAACTCTGAAATACTCTCATTAATGGCTATTATTTCCTTCTTTTCAGTTTCCAATTTAAGAATTACACACTCTAAATCTTCCTTACCTGGTTGTGTAATATTGTTAAAAGTGTTCACAGCCTTTGTAACAGCTCCCAACTTTGCCCCCCTTTTCTTTAACTTTTTCAATTCCGCACTGTCCATGTCTAAGTCAAAATTGTTTAACTGGGGATCGTAATGAAATAGAGGACAAGAAGAAATTACCAGAGAAGAGAGAGCACAGACAAAACAGTCAAGTTTAAATTTGGTTTAATCCCCACCAAGTACTTATGTGTCACTCAGGTCTAAGCTTATGAGAATGAGACTCCTTAAATGTAAATGTTTCCTAGTTAAGCCCTAGGTTGTAGACCTAATTAGGCTTGATTAGGTTAGGCTTAGGCTTAGGCTTAGGCTAGACCATTTAGCCTAATTCTGCAATTTTTGTTAAGTAAGGTTAAGGTTTGTAAATTCCCCACACACGGACCACCAATGCGAAAAATGCTCTGTATGAATCGGTCCACAATTAACCCACCCCTTATATCTCCAGTCTAACTATAGAGTAGATCAAGTCTAGCCTAGAGGGGTCAGCCTAGAGATTCCGGAAATGATCCAGAGCGGGCAGATAGATTGAGGTCCACAGTAGGATTCCTCACCAAATTAGGTTAGGGCAATCTACCTTCACCTTTGTTAAGCTATGAGTTGATGCTGGGTCTTAGGCCACAATGTAGGCCTAACTTGTCTGACCCAGCTTAATTTAATGTGATTAAATTCCTGGGTTAAAAACTCAATTAGTCACTTACTGTTAGTTATTGGAGTCTCTGTTCTCCGGTTGTGTAATTGTCGAGAGCGCACTTGCTGGTGGGCTCTTTTTCGTTGTCTGTTCTCGTCCCTTCACCGTTGCGTCCTCTCGCCCCGTTGTTCGTTCTCCTTTGTTCTCATCTTCGCGGGGCTTTTTCCACCAGCGTAGTCTTGGTTTTTTCCTCGGTTGGTTGAGTGGTAATGTATCTTATTACCGAGCACGCTCTTCTCACACAGTATATAAATACTAGTGTGGAGAATAACTCTGGTGAGCAACCAATTGGTTTCATCCACCCAGTTATTGACATAAAAGGAATTTAATAATTGTTAGATTAACTACCTACCTACTCAGTGAACCATTTTCGTTACCTCCCAACTACCCACTCATCAGTTTTCCATAATACAGCTTGTGAAACACATTGCAAGCATAGGTACTATACGAGGGCTACAACATTTTAAATGTTCTGCTTGTATTCCATCTAGGTCACAACTTTTATCATCATCTACCTTATGAATAGCCCGCCAGACTTGTCATTAATTAGTAGCTCCTCAGAGCGTTCTACATTTAGTGTTTAGTCTACCCCCACCCAGACCCTGCGAGACAATTAAATAGTTTCATAATGATTTTTTCTGCAATTCTGCAATACTTTTTGCACCATGTACACTCTCTATTACATTTGGCAAGGTAAGACTACTATTGTTAATTTTATTAATCTTTTTCCGGAATTCCCTATTGGAAGTATTGCCATTGCCTCATTTTCTGGCGAGATTCTCTTCATTTTTCCTTATAAATCTAAGAGCACTCTTGAATCTAGCACGAGTTCTATTTCTCAGCTGAAGAGTTCCCCTTGCCTAGGTTTCCCCATAGCAACTCATTCCACGAATACATTTTTTGCTAAATCATACAAATCAGCCGTACAATTTGCGCTAGGTCATGTCATTGGTGATAGAAAGGTTTTAAACTAGTTCACCACCAGAGATGTTAGTGAAACGGGAGGAAAGCCATAGGTGGTGGTGAACATTGAAATCTCCTAAAATAGAAATATCAACAAAAGGAAAGTGGGAGGTGGTGTATTCTACTTTGGAAGTGAGGGTAGTAAAAAAAGTTTTTTGATAGTTAGTAGAATTAAGAGGAAGGTAGAGAGCGCAGATGCTTAAGTTGAGATTGGCATGTAACTGGCTAGAGCGTGTAGAATTCGGAAGATTCAAGTTCGGGAATACGAGAGCAACTTAGGTCGTTGCGTACATATATGCTGTCATTATGCAACATCCACCTTTGGAATGAAGTTGAGTATAGAGAAAGTAGGAGGGTACATAAAAGGGGTTGCCGTATCCGTCATTTCCGACACCCGTGGTTTCAGTGAGGAAGCGAGAGAGATTGTATTCAACAGTTTGGAAATTTGAGGAAAGGCCACAAATTTGTAGAAGTTTATGAAAGTGAATCAGGCAGAGGTCAAAACATCTCTGAGGTTGCTGCGTGACGATCAGGTAATAATGAAAAAGAATCGGTTTCATAATTTTATTTTTGTACATTTTTAAGTTAAAATTTTCATCGAGAAATAACTACGCCTGAAAGAGTAGCTGTTTAGCGAATTTCTCAAACAACAGAAGTTAAATCAATGGAAAAAACAAATGGATTTATTAGAAGCAGCTCAAGACTTATTCAAGATCTTCATCAAATGAAGACTTTAGGAAGTCTTAAAATGGTGCTTCAAAGAAATCCACTTGATAGTGTGGCTTATTTCATTAAAATTATGTTTGCCGACACGAAATCCGTTCAAGTTTTGAAGTTTTGGTACAAAGGAAATAAATACAAAGCTGAAAAGTGAATTGGTTTAAACAGAAAACTGTTAACCCATTTTCCAATTTGCCGCCCTTTCATTTACAGCTTACAACTTTCAATCATAAATAATTACGCACCACCGCAGCCATAATGCCTACAAATCACCCAGATGTCCATTTTGGGTTCCGAAAATTTATTTGACTGCGATGCGAGATTAGAGGAGATTGTAGACACCATTCGACCAGAGAAGTACTCCAGGGGGGGCACGTCAGACAGGAGACAGGGAGTGCTAGAATTCCCGTTTCTCCTGTCACTGTCCTCCTTAGCTGATCTTTTTTCGTGTCTCGTCTACCCTTATGAGTATTCCAGCATGCTCTGAAACACACACTTCTCTCCCTATTCCTCACTACACAATCTTTTCAAAATTAAAAAAATGGATCTTGATTTTGGTTCTTTTGGGGGGCGTTTTTGTGGGTATTCGCCCTTAGCCCCTCCTTCCTCCATATAAAAAAATAAACCCCCGGCACCTGGGTCAAGTCTGAAGAAGAGCAAAATTCCAATTCCAGATTGCAACCTTTCCTTTCTTGTTAATGCTCTTCACTGCTTCCGATTTTGTGTAAACAATCCAAAATTACATAATAATTACATATCTTGTTTTTCTCTTTTCAGTTATCAATTACGCAAATCGTGGCTATTAATAGAAAATAACAATTTAATCTAATGAAGTACTTTAAAGTACTTTCTTATTCAATCATTAGTTCTTTATATTCCTCCAATTTTATATTATTATTACATACTTATGTATGGGGATTGGGGATGTATAAAAAATCAGTCCATAATTTAAAATCTTAATAACGTTCGCTCTGACATTGGTTTGAAAGATAATTTAGTGCCATTTTGTCAATTTTTAAGGGATTTTTTTTTTCCCTGATCGAACCACCATAACAAAAACTGGTGCAAGTCAAAGCGGTAAAAATTGCAGCAAGGCTTTAAGTTTGGGGATTCAGTTATTGCGGTGCAAACATTTTGAGTGCCGTCAGAAGGGAAAGATGTTGACGATATTGACATGAAAATGTTGACTTCGTGCGACAAAAGTTCGAAACAAGCCAATGAAATAAATTCGGCAAACTATTCGATAAAAGTATTTAACACACACACACACACACACCATACTCTCCAGACAAATTTAAAGAAATTAGTTTGTAGGCCCTGAAAACCACATTGTTTAAAACTTGTACGCTGACGACTGTAACCAATGAATAGAGTTGCGTGAAGTCATGCTTGGTTGGTTAAACAATAATAATCTATATGTCATACGAAATGTAATTTGGTTGAAAGAGGCTGTTTTTCATAACGGCTACTATCGGCCAGCTTTTGATCCGGAAGATACTGTTGAGATTAAGTCAGTCAGCCAAAAGTCACATATGGTATCCTATAAGTTCGTGTCAACTCCTAGAACTTTACATTCTTCGTGATACTATGAACTCGACGAAATAATTCGAAACGCTAAAAATATTTGTTTCACGCGAGTTTTCCAAACGGATGGACTGCAAGGCGAGGACCTAACAGAGTAGATAGCCAAAAGTTCCAGTTTGACTCCTAGAGACTTTTCCTATCGGAGTGAGCCAGAAAATGTACGTGTCAAATCTACGTGATTTAAATGAATTACGAGGAAAGATATGAAAACGTTTGAATAATGTTCCGCAACATTTTCTTCCTCGCTATGTTGAAAATGTTACTTTGTGTTGAAGGAAATGCGCAGACAAAACCGGTGCTATGTTGAAATTTAATGAAGCACACTAGAAATGACATTAAATCATCATTCAAGCAAGACAAGAGAACTCTCTATGTTCCATCAGAAGTTATTAGCATTTCAAAATACGAACCGACTATATATATATAAAGAACGACGCTTATGTAGAAGAGCGTTCCGCACAAGATGAGGAGGGAGAACGAACAAATGAAAAATGAGGTACCTCCCAGGAATCGAACCCGGGATCATCCAATTGCCGGTCGAATATGCTATCCACTACACCAAGGTCCTCGATCAATCAGAAGTCGTAATTCTCCTACATACGAGCGGAATCAAATGCCCTGAGGGGGCACCTTCGCATGCCGTACATATATACATTTTAACTGCAAACAACACACAGTATAATTAATGTAAAGAACGACGCTTGTGTAGAAGAGCGTTCCGCACTTCTGACTGATCGAGGACCTTGGTGTAGTGGATAGCATATCTGACCGACAATTGGATGATCCTGGGTTCGATTCCTGGGAGGTACCTCATTTTTCATTTGTTGGTTCTCCCTCCTCATCTTGTGCGGAACGCTCTTCGACACAAGCGTCGTCTTTACATTAATTATACGGCGTGTTGTTTGCAGTTAAAAAAAAATAAAATATATATACATATAAAAAAGTCTCGTTAGGTTTTTAGTACATTAATACAATGAAAAGTACAAAAATTGTAAACATATGTCACATATACATTGTGTACAAAATAAAATAAGTTTAAAATTAATTACTTATCTTTACATGTGTTTCTTTTCTAGTGATAAAAAAATTACAAATGGAATCCTATGAATCCAAGTGAATAATCTTAAAGCTAGTTTGAACTCTTTTACAAAATCCTACGTTCGTCTTATGAACAGAGGCTCCTCCCACTCATGGGAAAGGACTTTCATAGCAGTGACTTTCTTCGAGTCTTTACAATTGAACAGATTACCATTCTGTTTGTACAAATACATTACATATGTCGTGTGAAGTTTTTCTACTCTTGCTAATTGGAATCCATGAAGAGAACTTCAGTGAGAATAAATAACGCTTTTGGTAAAGGATTTGGTTGCGGAGAGAGAACAGTGACCACTTTCTTTTCATCATCAACATCAAGTCTGGAAATGAACCATTACATTATGACAATGACATTAGTATCCCTTTGACAGCGGGACACTTTTAAAAAAAAAAATTCAGAGCAACAAATTCCTTAAATTTCAGATCCTCAGTTTTCATGAACCTTCTTGACATTAAGTCTTGAAATAAGTTTGTTTTACAAAATTAACTTCAAAATATGGTTTCCGCACTCCAAAACGAATTTTCTAAATATGTTTATAGTTTACTCAAACCTCTCAATCACGAGCTTTTAGTTTCTGAAATAAAGATTTCCTAGTGACAATAAAGGAAATGTTCAACCTTAACAGCGAAAATATTATTACTTACACACAAATAAAGCCAGCAACATTTGTCGTAAGCAAATCCTCTGGTTCTGTCGCCATACTAATTGCGAGTAGGCTGTGCTTTATCTTAGGACCTGAAAAATAATAAATTTTTATTTACACTTTAAAATCCGGTAATAATCCTGTAAAATACGCAACAAAAATGTTACTAAAATTCAGACCAAAAGAAAGGATTTTTTTATTTTTTTACTTTATTTCTCCAAACAGAAAAGAGAGAGAACGAACGAGTGTTTATGTGATGATAGTATGCAAATGAATGTACACGATATATATAACATTAATATAACATTAACCGAGAATAAGCATAAGTTACACTCGGGCTTAAGTACTTTCACAAACTATAGAAACACACTTTAGATATATTATACTTTACTCTTAAATACGCACTCACCGCAGAAAGTCCCCAAGCCTGACATTATAATAGGGTACTTTCATCGAATGTGAAAGTTAGGAGGTGGTGATGTTTAACATTTCATGCCCTTTACTCTTAACCAACACAATAGTGAAAAACTTTTTAAATTCAAATTCAAAACTGCATTCTCAGAAACTCTCAAAATATGATCTTAAAGGAACTGAAAAAAAAAAAAGTGGGCGGAGCCTTCGATTTTTAAAATAATTTCCACTGTAGTTATTCATTGCAGTGTTTGAGAAAATGCAAAAACTAGAATGATAAATCAAATATTTAATGCACTTTTCTTCCGAAAAGTTTACGAGACAGAGTCGCAGAGGAAGAGGAGAATACTCTTGGAAAAAGAGAAGTATCAAGGATTGAAGATCAGCTGACTAGAGATAAAGAAGGTATCATTAAAGGTGACACACGTTTCATTCATTAAAATGATGTAGTGACTGAGTGAGGAAGCGAGTGAAGAGCCTTAATGGAAAAACTAAGATAAAATTTGAATTTACTTCGTGACGTGTGCTCACAATGGAAATGAAAGACGGGGGATTTTTTAAATAAATTGACACGAGTGCTTCTGTAACAGTGAAGTGCGTTAGTCGATTAAACAAAGCAACTGAATGAAGTGGAAATGAGTAAACAGATCATCGCTTAATCTACCATATCATTGAAGCACTTGAGGCACGTTATGGACTACTTATACCCATTTAGTCGACACTAAAAAACTAACCTAACCGAGGGTAATCTAACTTAATCTAACCCATAACAACTTGTCGATTTTATGTCACGTCGACCAGATATCGTTAGTCCGCCACGTTACTAGAGTGATCTATAACTCTAGCGATGCTTGTACCTTATTCAGAATAATGATTACCTGTGCAACATAAGTGAAATCAATAAGATTGATAAATTGTTTTTTTTCGTAATATAAAATATGTAAAAGTTTGTAAATAATTCTCACTTGGTTCGACAGGAACTAATTTGGTCATGTGATCATCCACTTTTATATCGGCTGGCATGCAAGAATCTGGGAGGGCGGGAGCGCCAATTTTGTAGATTTGAAACTGATTATAGGGAACGTCGAAGCTGTGGGGATGGTACTTGGTTTTGCGGCCGTAGAAATACTCGTGAATTCTGTCATCTCGTGCCTTTATTCTCATTGCTCGTGTTCTCTCTACAACCTGGAATTTCAATAATTCTCATCCTGTTTTCGTTTTCTTTTACGCAAAACTTTTAAATAAAGAGATCACCGATTGAAGTTTATCACTAATGAACTAATTCAGATTGGCTTTAGAACAAATGGTTTATGGGCATTTTAATTCGGAGTTTTGATGAAGAGAGAAAATTCCACTTACGCCCCCACTTTTGGGTAGGAAAACCACTTTAATAAAAGAAATATCTCTGACTAGTTCATTGTAGAGTCTTTCCTGGTCTAGAACGATGATCACATCAACTTCGAAGGCCTGAGCGACGTGTGTGAGGCTTTTGTAACCGCCGTCTTTCACCCAACCGCAAGTATTGATAACAACTCCTGAGGCGGCAACTGAAATTCAATATTTTTTTTAAAAAACCCTTATTGATAAAATAAATAAAATTTTACAATTTTTGTTGTTACAGTAATTTTAACAAATAATTGTGAAATTCGACTCTATTTTATTTAATTTATTCATTAAGCTTTAGGCTCTACTGTGCTCTTAATTAAAAATAAAACATATATGTAGTTATTATTAATAACATAAATCACGAATAGGAATTATTAATTAGAGTACATATTAATATTAAGTTATTACAGATATAAAACAGATACAGAGTCATTATTGAAGGTATGATACCAATACTATACAAAGAAATCAATATTAGATACGAGAGATGAACAATAACAAGTAACGTATATTTAATCCCAGATTTTTATTAGTATTCCATTATTAATTGAGATTTCAACTTGTTTTTAAGAATTTACATTCACAATATTTTTTATACCAGCATTTAAATCATTCCATAGTTTCAATCCATTGAAAATGGGTAATTTTTGAGATGAAGTCAATCTAAATTGAGGAATAACACGCTTTGAAAACGTTTATTGGCAGACTATAGTCCATATGACAAATATTATTAATACAATGACAGTTCATATATTAAGGATAGAAATATATACAACTGATTAGAAATAATACTGTAATGTCGAAGTTAAGTGGAGCTACAAACACGTTTTCGTACCAAGAAGTCCATAGCTTAGAGGATAAATGGCAGGACTCATGGATAGCTTGGATAATCGGGTTGGTTGATTTTTTAATTCTTTGCATTAGACTGTATTGAGCACGTCTTGTTACCTCCGGGAAGCTGGGGACATTGCGGGTAGCAAACATTTGCGAAGCTGAGCATCTCGGGGGTAATTTATGCAAGAGTCTAAAAGACCTGTTGTACAGCAAATTTAGAGTTCTGCCAGAACCTTTTTTATAATTCACCCACAGTTGCTGTCCGTAAATATTACTGCAGAAAGTACGAAGAAGAGTGTCTTTAGCTTCACTTGTACAGAATCAAAGTTCCTTATGGTCATATTTGCTTTAGCACACAGGCTTCGAGATTTTCTTATACCGGTATCCGAGTCATCACTCAAGGAGCTGGTAATAGTTTGACCCAAATACTTAAACTCTTGTACTTCCTCAATTACTTCACCATTCATTTTAAACCTTATATCAGCTGGCTGATTACAGCTTTTAGGATGAAATTACATAACCTTAGTTTTTGTAACATTAAAAAGAATATCATGTTTCTGCGAATACACTTCGCAGACTTTTAGTAGCCGATCAAGACCTTTAACAGAGGGACTTATTAACACCATATCATCGGCATAAACCAAGTTATTTATCCTTGTGTTATCTGTACAACATCCCACTGTTGCCTCATTAAGTGAAGCAATTGATCCGTCGATATACGCATTAAACAGCATAGGGGAGAGCAAGGAGCCTTGTCTCACCCCGCAAGAGGAACCAAAACACTCGGATAGTACATTGCCCCACCTAACAGTGAGAGATTGGTGGGAATACCAAAATTTCAATAAATTTAATATGTACATGGGAACCTTCGTGTCTTCTAGTTTTGCAAATAAAATATTGTGGTTCACCCTATCATATGCCTTACTTATATCTAGGAAACAGCTATAAATAGTTGAATTACTGTCAATGTATTTAGATATTGTTTCTTTAAGTACATAGATACACAGGTCAGTTGAGTGGGATCTTTTAAAGCCAAACTGATTAGATGTCCATAGTTAATCATTTAATCGGCGTAACAAGAGTTTTTCTAGTATTTTTCTAGTAGTTTTGATCTATTTCTGGTGATATAAGTGGATTTCTTGGTAAATTACAAAATATTTGAGGCCATTAGAATAGCACAGGCGTATCCACCGGTTTCCCGATATCCCGTTTTGCGCAGTAACCAATCAGCACGCTGTGTTCCGTGGGAGCGTCCCCCACACGGGCTTGAGACCGAAACCATTAAACTCGGTTCAGTCGTTAACGAGTAATAACGCATAATAACGTTAACAAGTAATAATTTGATTTTTGGGCGTACGCCCTTTCTATTCTATACGCCTCATTTATTTACCCATTGTGTAAGTTAATAATGATTTTTGTTCTTACACTCATGAATAAAAATAAAATGTGCCACTTTCAATATATCTTTAAGCCTCAGTAGTTTTAGTTCTTTAAATAATTAAGGTTAGGAATTTCAGTGAGTATCTTCTTATTTCAGTAAATTAGAAACCATCCAAACTCCCCATAAAAATTCCATGTCCGCTGATCCATAACAAATAAATAATTTGAGTACCCAATAAATGTCAATCAAAACCGCTCGGAATTGAATATCGGTTCTGGTCTCCACAAATGTTATATTAAATATTTATGAGCTGAAAGGCCACAATTTGCAGTTTCTGAGCGTCCACCAGCATCGTCATGAGAAAACCTACAATAATTATTACTTCAATAAAGCTTATCATTATCTTCATTATCATTTACTATTAGTAAAAATTTTTCTTTATAGATACATTTAGCTAAATGAATATGTCCTAAGTTGATGCCGCTGCGGGCTATGCCATTCGTATTTTAAATAAGCTATTTTTCGGGCCCGCGTATGATATACTGTACTAGGTTCAATTCGTAGTCCGTGTGCTGTTCTGCCTTATGTTAAAAACATTTCTGAAGTTAGTTTGAATTCATTATGCGTGTGCATAAAGATCAAATAATAAATGATTTAGCTGAACTGGGCTCTCCATTGGTTTGATTGTTTCTAAAACTGGGGAACAATTTTCAGACCTTTTTGAATGGAAGGTTTTATGATATTCAAATTTTCATTATTGGGTTAATATTCTCTACAATACATAAAGTAGGTTTCGGATGTTTTCTTTAACACCATCTCTCGCAATAATCTTTGATAAGTGAACTACTCCAAAATATTTACAAACCAATTGTACTTTGCTTAATAGTCCAGGCAATTTGTAGTTAGACCTGGGCAAAATTGCTTCAGAAGCTTTCTAAACTTTTTCCAGCTCAGGAACCATTGCCGAATAACATATCCAAAATCCGACAAAATTGGACCCGGGAACACCCCCAAAAATGAAATTCAAAATGGCGGACTGGATGTTTCCTACGAAAAAAAAATATATAATTTACGCTTTTATTTATAGAGATACATTTGATGCTTTTTCTTTCAGTTGTAATGTTTTAAATAATTCAACAATATACAACACAACCAGTTATTACGCAAATATAATGTTATATAGCTTTTTACAGATTTTTATAATCAATAATACAACAATTATTTTTTCCCAGTTTCAAGTTATGTTCATTACAGAAGAAGTGATACCTGGTCACAAACATACAGAAATTAATCCTCTTCATCACTATCATCGGATAGATTACCGGTACTTGGGTTGTTATCGCAACCACTGATTTGACACTCGCCACAAGCGGCTGAACAGGGCATTCCATTACGCTTGCATCCACATCTTGAAGTAGCACATTTCGTCTTGCAGGAGCAGCGGATCATGTTGAGTAGATAATTTGGAGCTGGTGGCTTGTCGCAGGCTGTAGGGTAGTAGGAATTATTCTTTACATACCAACCCCACTGTTCTGCATCGATCTTCTCTTCTGTAGACTTCCAGATTAGTATTTGAAAGTATGTGCGAAAGCTGTGGTACTTTGTGGACGCATCGGTAGGTGGCAAACGTTCGGGTGTAACAAAAGATTTAGCTGTAGCTACCTTTTCAACTAACATTCGATGACGTAGTGCGTTAGTGGATTCAAGTGTTTTGCAGCCTACAACAGAAGCATTGCCTTTCTTCCAGCGGCTTCAATGTCAGTGTTGGCAACAATCAGAACAGAATGTATTTGCAACTGAACGGAGTTCAGCCACCTTCATCAGTGTGTCGAATGCTTTGGCTTTACCGATCGAAAAAATTCTGGATGTGCTATCACAGCCCGTGAAAGCATGCACAAACAGGAGATACTTGCAGATGTCATTGCCTAACAATGATTGAATGCTGAGAATATCATACACAGGATTAGGAGATGGTCCCCGTCTTATATCGCTGCGATAGTACAACTTGAAACCACTGTCTTGGCATGGTACAGAAGGAGAATCAGCAAGTCGGTGTCTTCCCCTATTACTGTTGTAGTTGCATTTTCTGATGAGGAAACTGCTGCACGAACGATGTCCACATCAGCATCCCCATCTGCGTTGTGAACAGTACACCCGTGCTTCTTCAACATCTCACCTACGAGGGGAAATAAATGCTTGCTTGTTGTTTTCATTAGCCAAGAAGTGTTCCTTCTGGCCAACAAACTTCATGCTTGGACTGAGATTCACATTTCTGCTTGTCTTGGTGCTGCGTCTTCTGTGGGTCATGTCCTTGATCGTAGGAGAGCTGCTGTAGCCATCAAAAACAATGATTGCTTTTCCATATGTTTTCAGAGTGAAATCGGCATAGAGTTGGCGATGCTGTCATATGTTTCATCTTGACGCCAGGAAACACGATGTAGTAGAGATCCACCATCCAATACGTACTGGTCTGTGCACTGAATTTCTTGAACTTCTTCCATGCGTAAAGTGTCAGTGTATTTGATTATTGCATGAGCTAGCTGAGACTTATCGGGTTTCCTCAAGATACTTCGTGATTCGAACAATGCAGGAGGATATGCACACAGTTCGTAACACATGACATCTTCAAGATTCATGTCTCCGCCAGTGGCAACAGTCATCATTCTCTGAAACAGTAGTGCAGGATCTACTTCTATATCTGAAGCATCAGTGATCACAACGGCAGAAGCAGATCCTAGTGTTTTCACTTTGTCAGATCTTTTGGCAGAATATGTAAAGGCTTGTTTCCCAATCATTTTTACGACAATGTTCGTACCGATTGAATGCAATTGATGAACGTTAACTCCAGGATCAGCAGTTAGCCCTGTTACAATGTTGCAGAGACCCGAGGTAGAATGGAATGGGGATAAGGATTCCAGACGTTCAAGTACTTTCTTCATGTCATTACTGTCCCTGATTTGTCTACTTCCCCTCATTTCCTTGTGCTGTTCACTACTTTCCAACAAAACTCTGGTGTATTCCTGCATTGCTAAGTTATAAGTGGAACACAGAGGCATAGAAAAGAGCCACGTTGTCCTTTGGATGTCTGTAAATCCACTTCCGCGTGTCAGTCCGCCTCTGCTTTTCAGGGAACGCATTAGTACTTGTTCTATCACCAGGTCTGTGCCGAGTCCGGCCCATAATCTGTCGCTTCTTCTTACCACAAACTTACCTTCCTGGAACATTTTGTTAACGGCTGGATTTTCAGAAGGCAAACTTAACATTTTCTGCAGGTACAGGTATATCGATTTCAGGTAATTGTGATGTCCGGCTGCTGCAATTATGGGGATGGTCTCCAGCATAGCTTGCAAGTGCAAATCCCACGAGCCGGTTCTGTCTGCTGTTATCAAGGAACGTGCAATGTTGATCATTCGCTGATATTCCAACCAGAGTTGACTTGTTTGCGAAGTAGATTGTAGGTCAGTTTTCTTCGCATCCAAAGTGGTAGCAATCTGAGACAATGCATTCGAAGATTCCACATCCTCAACTGATTGTTTGGCGGTCATAACATCGTCGAGCAGGTCACAAGCTTCCTTATGGAGGTCATGAGGAGTTTCATGTTCATTACGAGGGAAAACGTCTGCGACTAGTAAGGTACTAAGAGCTGCATCTACTATCATATGACCACGTATCGCTCTTGAAACAGCTTTTCCAGACATCATGTGTTGCACGGCATTTGGTCCGTATATTTCTTGAAGTACTTCAGACAATCCTGAACCATTCATAAGAGTACCGACTGCTCCCAAAAGATTCATCAGAGTGTGAAATGATCCCAGCATTAAAACAATGTCCTGCAGGTCTCTCTGTTCATTGATGATTTGGGAAGCTTTCCAGAACAAAGGCTGATCAAAGGTAATAATGCATGGGACTTTTTGATCGCGTGCTATCTTGCTCAAATATAGTAATGTCGAAAATATGCAGGTCATGTCAGTTGGCGACATATCTATGATGGGAAGGAACGTGATCGACGCCACACCTGGATGTGAGACACTTGATCACCGTGAATTGCCTGCATTGTTCCGGACCAACTTGGACCTGATCTTTCTGCTGAAGATATCTGCCAGAGAAGACTAAGTCGACTTATGGTGGCAGTGGGTACTGGAAGTTCGCGGAATGAGATGTCCCTCAACATGCTTCTCGCGTGTCTATATTCTCTAATGTCAACGGTTGCAATCTTCTTAATGTCATTGTCACCAACATTACGCCTGTGAATAGAAGGGTGGATCTTGATCTTCGGAGTTATTGCGGCAATCATACCCATTCCATGAAAGGTATTCTTCCCATCCAAAGTGCAGACATCATGATCGACGTTATCTGCTGCTAGAAGGACTGCAGTGTTTTCATCAACAGTAAAAGAGCCAGACCCACTTGCCAGCGCCGCGTTTCTTTCGAATCTTGTTACTTCTGCATACGACGAACAGTAACCCAGCTGATGGAGAACGTCAATAAGGTACCTTGACCTAAAGTTGTGGTGTAGCTGAACCGACAAACCGATCTGTAGTGGACATAGTAATCCTCTAGGAAGGGTTGCTTGCATAATGCTCTGCCCAATTGCACCTATTTTTCTTGAAGCATCCTGTCCCGCAAATGCTTTTGATAATAGCAATTTCAGACTGTTGGGAATGTAATCAAGAGCACTTTCTGCAGTGATGTCATTTGGAGATGGATACACATCTTTTCTAGGCGAGTCGACAGACTTGATATCACTTCTGATTATTTTTGCAGCAGCTTCTACTAGGTAAATCTTCTGTAGCTCTATATCTATATCACATTCTTTCGACTTTTTGTGATAATCTATAAGAATTTCATTAGCTGTCTCTCGTAGTGTTACTACATCTGCCTTCCCACTTTCACCTGATATTATGATCTTGTCTCCGTAACGTTCTAAAAGCTTTCTCTTCATGTGCCTGCGTTCGTAGACACAGCTCTGACTTCCTTGAAGATATTCCTCCATTTTGGAAATTAGGTCTCCAATCAACAGTTGTTCATCATCATTCTCTTCCAGGTAAGCACAGGTCTGAAGGAATGCTTGGTGTTGCTCTTCATTAGTTGGTCTCCCTTTCTTCGAATCATGATCGTCGGAGGAGTATGCGCGACGAATGTTTTTTCCATTTCGAAAATTTACGCTGCAGGTGTGATGGTAGACACAATCTGCAGCAGGAAGATCACGAAGATAATACTCCAGACGGCCTTTTACATTAAACGACCATTCATCGCAGCGGCTTTCACAGCACCTTTTTATGGTTTCGGAGAACTCTGTAGTTCTTATTTTGACATGCTCTGATTTTGGTTTGTGTTTGGAAAAAAAAAGTCCACAAAGGTATCACAAAACAAACAGTGAGTAGCACTGGAAAATGCGTATTCATGAAAACGAGCACTTTTCCTTGGTATTGCCTCGGCTGCGGTCTGTCGCTTCTTTATTTCAATGGTCTTTTTATCCGTAAACCTTTTCCTACATACAACGTGAACACTTATTCCAGCTGTTGCAACAACATCGTTTCCACGGCTGCGGCTGGATGCATTTATACCATCTGCTCCTTTTTGCGAGATGTGAACCACTTCCTGTCCGCTGTTCAATTTCTCCTTACAAATCACACACAATTCTTCAGGGGTCTGCATTCTTGAAGGCGGACGCACACCGAGTCAGCCGTACACCGAGTCAGTCTGAAACAGAAAACACAAATTAATAAACTGTGTTGCAGTATTTAAAAGGAGTACATAATAACAGTTTTAAAGAAAATGACAAGCACAAATACGCAGATTTGATAGTGGGTAGTAGGAATTAAAGAGTTGTACATAATATAAGTTTATAAAGATGTAGCAATGTCCATTCTCACATACACTCCATACAGTATATTTTATTTACATTACGTGACGTCATAGTTTAATACTAGCCGCCTAATACAATTTTTAGTGTCATATAGGTTAATTTAGAAACGAAAATGTGTTTTAAAACATTTTACTGATCAAGAAAAACGTCATAACTCTCTCTACAAAGCGAAATTAAAATTTATTGTATTTCGTAGGAAACTGCCAGTCCGCCGTTTTGAATTTCATTTTTGGGGGTGTTCCCGGAGTCCAATTTTGTCGGATTTTGGATATGTTATTCTGCAATGGTTCCTGAGCTGGAAACAGTTTAGAAAGCTTCTGAAGCAATTTTGCCCAGGTTGAAGCTATTTTTGCTCTAGATTGCCTAGACTATAATCAAATGCCGCAGATTCTCCTGCTTTGGATCCATTCACCAAGTGCATTAAAAGCTCAATACATTTTGTTCTCTATACGTTAAAGTTTTCACACCTGATAGAAAAAAAATTACTTTCACACAAAATGTATGCATTTGTGGAATTATTGTAATATGTCATAATTTTATTATCACGTCATCTCGTGATACTTGATGTCACAGACCGTCAAGATGGGTTCACTGACAGAACAACTGCGGTCCTTAAACTTTTCATAATATGAAGTAAACAATTTAATCCCTAAACTTAACACTTAAGAAAAGAAGAAGAAAGTTGAGAAATTTGCCCACAGACTACAAATGACAAAGGCTTTCCAAATATGCAATAATAATTAAGGATGGTACCTTGACAATTTTATATAAACATGTTGTTAACATGTTCTTGGGGGCGTTTGTCTTTGTCCCCGCCTCCCTGCATAATAAAAAAAAATCTTCTATTGACAAAAAATTCTTAGACCAGAAACCACTGTACTCTTTAATCATAGTTTCAGATGTTTGATTAGAAATTAGCCCTAAAGATATGAAAAGATATGAAAACGGTGATTTAACTGAAAGTATTTTGCATCAGTCATCTTGGAATATCAAGAATGAGGAATCTAAATAAGTTATGTTCCCGAGGACCGAGTGATGATTATAGCCGACTGTATTTATTCGAATCCCTTTGGAGATCTATGTTAAAGAGAGAGAAATATGACATCGAAAGAAATCTGCGAGTCAATTACGTAGTTTATTAAATGGGACTACAAATTTCTTGCTAGCTTAAGCCGAGAATCATTCTCAAGTGTTTGAACTCTTCAGTGATAATCAGTGCCTACCTTTCCCGTTCGAAAGCATCTTTTCGTGAACGATGGCTGCCAATCTTGACACCAAAATATTGTACAGAGTCATGTTCTTACTGGGTGTAACGTGACCAAAATTGAAGACCAGAGGAGCCTCCAGGGAAAATCCTTCATCTACGGAAGATGCTCTTTCAACCAACAAGGCACCTGTGTAGTGAAATTAATGATAAATTATTTCAGTTCACAAAGAATTCATTATGAACTCAGAAGCTGCTTCTTATTTTCATTACTAGTTCCTTTACCATGCAATTAAATAGAGCACACCCTGATTTACACTGCATATTTTCCTTCATCTCATTAAATGAGACACACACACGTGTGTGTGTGTGTGTGTGTGTGTGTGTGTGTGTGTGTGTATATATATATATATATATATATAATTTCACGTGTCACTTTCGTGAAATAATTTTTCATATATATATATATATATATATATATATATATATATATATATATATATACTGTGTATATATATATATATATATATATATATATATATATATACTGTGTATATAATAATATATATATATATATATATATACAGGGTGTCCCATAAGTCCGGCATCATAGGAAAAATAATAAAAAAAGGCAAAACAAAAGCTTTTAT
This sequence comes from Bathynomus jamesi, assembly GCA_023014485.1. Taxonomy (NCBI): domain Eukaryota; kingdom Metazoa; phylum Arthropoda; class Malacostraca; order Isopoda; family Cirolanidae; genus Bathynomus; species Bathynomus jamesi. Next base: position 153,572 of record JAJOZX010005476.1, on the reverse strand, counting down.
TTACAGAACGTGCTCAATATGTCCACCATTGTTTTCAATACACAAATTCAGACGTGATACCCAGTCGGCAAGCACACGGTGAATGATGTCAGGAGTAATGGTGTTACATGCCCCAATAATGCGCTGCCGCAAATGTTCAACACTCCTAATTTTCTTTGCGTATACCAGCGCTTTCAAGTGGCCCCAGAGATAAAAATCTAGTGGCGTGAGATCCGGGCTTCTAGCTGGCCATTCCACAGGCCCTCGACGTCCTATCCAATGACCAGGGAATTGTTGGTACAGGTATCCCCTTACTTGGGTGCTGTAATGTGCAGGAGCGCCGTCTTGCTGGAACCATGTTGGGAAATTTCCTTCTTCGCTCAAGACACTGGGAAATGCTTCTTCCTTGAGCATACGTAGGTAGGTGCCTCCAGTGACATGTTCATCGAAAAAGAGGGGGTCTATGATGCGATCCTTCCAAATGCCACACCATACCATCACCCTAGATGAACCTTGTTCCTTTGAAGAGGTATACCAATGAGGGTTGTTTTGATTTACCTCACCATTTCCATAAAAACAGCCTCGTCACTGAAGAGAATGGTGGATGGGAAATTGGCATCCCAAGCATATTGTTCCGTAGCCCATTCACAAAATTCCATCGGCCGGTCGGGATCATCTTCGCTTAATTTCTGTAGGATCTGCAGTTTATATGGATGCCATTTGTGAGCCTGAAGAATGCGATGGATGCTACTTTTCGACACTCCTGTTTCAGCGGACAATCGCCGAAGAGACTTATTGGGACTTCTGTTAAAATGAGCCAGGATAGCAGTCGCTGACTGTATCATCGTCAGTGGACCTCCTTGAAGGTCCACTGCGTGGTTTATCTTCTATGGATCCTGTTTCCTTAAACTTTGCAACAAGTCTGCTAACACAACTCTGTGTTATTGGCTCGCGGTCTGGATGCAGTCTGTTAAATTCAGCAGCGGCCTCTCTTGACTCCGATTTCCTATGAGTAGAATTATCTGGATTCGTTCTTCCTTGCTCACAGACATTATGGCCTGTAGAAAGAGAAAAATATGAATTATGGTTTGTAGAAATAGAAAAATATGAATTTCTCCTATGATGCCGGACTTATGGGACACCCTGTATATAATAATATATATATATATATATATATATATATATATATATATATATATATATATACAGGGTGGGCCGTAAGTTTCCATACATAGGAAAAATTAAACGTTTGTTTTTATGTTTCAGATACCCTAAGAATATGCGTTTGACGTAAGATCTTGTTTACTGATGAAGCAAATTTTTTACGTCAATGGAGAGGTTAATCGGCAAAACATACGTTATTGGAGTAATGCTAACCCTAACTGGCTGAGTCCGACGAAGATGCAAGGTGCCGGTAAAGTGATGGTGTGGGCCGGGATATGGGGTGACAGAATTATTGGACCAATTTTTGTCAGTGGAAATCTTAATGCCGAAAGGTATCTTAACATGTTGCAAGAAGAGATTTTCCCATCCCTGCTAAACGAGGAAGGTAACTTCCCAGTTTACTTCCAGCAAGATGGAGCTCCACCTCATTATGGTCTTCACGTGCGTCGGTATTTGGATCAGCAGTTTCCGGATGCTTGGATTGGTCGGCGTGGTCCTGTGGAGTGGCCTCCCAGATCCCCAGATCTCACCCCCCTTGATTTCTATCTTTGGGGGCACTTGAAGGCCATGGTGTATCAGGAAAAGATACGAGACATAAATCATCTAAAGGAACGTATCACCAACGCCATTACAAGCATAACGTCAACTGTGCTAATGCGTGTTCATCAACAGTGGGGAACACGTATTGAAATGTGTTTTCAAAACAATGGCAACCATGTAGAGCATATTATATAAATAAAATGGTTGTCCATAACAAAATGTTTATTTTTCCTATGTATGGAAACTTACGGCCCACCCTGTATATATATGTATATATATATATATATATATATATATATAATATATATATATATATATATATATATATATATGCTGAAACTTGTTTATTTTAATAATAAAACAAATAATTATCTTTGCCAGCGATAATTGCAGAATTAAATGCATGTTCTTTTTCCAACTATGGAAGACAGATTAAATGAAAGTATTACCATATGTAACAGATTACTTGTAAACATAAAAAATATACAACTAAATGTCATACAGTAGTAGTAGTAGTACACAAGAAGTACATCTGAATGATAGACAATGCTATACACACACCAGTGGTTCCCAAACTTTTCAGCCAGATGAGCCCTTGGTATCAGAGGATTTTCCAAATCCATTTTAACTTAAATATACCAAAATGTTTACACAAAGTTATACCTAGAACAGGCAGTGCAGAATAATTGTGTGTATGTCAAAGTAGATTAAAAAACTTGTATATTTTCTTTGAGTCCGTACTATATTTGTCCTCCAATCTAGGAGTCCAATTTGGGTATCTGGTAAAAACCAGAGCCCTTGAAGACTTACCTAATAAGGTTTACTACTTTCATTCTAGAAATGGTTGTAAAAGATCAATGAGGAAGACATGAAAACTCGCTTGACAAAACAGACACAGACAGACAGACTCGAAAGCCCTATGTTTATATACCTATCTAACCAGTTTCCACTTCTACACCTTACATAGACCCCTCTCGCCTAGCTTATCATGGACCTAACTTTGGAAGCCACTGCCATATACAATACTAGCATGATATAGGGTATAAGATCTACCAGAACCCAGTACTGTATAAAATCTCATTTATTGAAGTACTTTCTCTAATAAACTGACATCGTTAAGTTCCTTATTTTTCAATGATACTTACCCATAGTACCAGGAATTGAAATAGAGCCTTGTCCTATATCAAGCTCCACAAAAATTGGCCTCCTTCCTCGTCGGACAGCATAATTAAGTAAAATTTTACAAAGAGTGCTCTTCCCTACATCTGCTGGTCCCACTATCATAGTTACAGGGCCTCTGGTCTCATGTTGTGTATTAAACCTTCATCTGCCAAAATTCTTCTCTCTAAGCAAGCATGTGTATTTAAATACATAGTCTGAAAGAAAAAATGTTACAATGAGAATTAAAACCATTTTAAACTTGCAAATAATATAAGAAAAATTTGATAGACTGTTAAAATGATGTTTATGACATACCCAAAAGGTTTGAATGTAGTAAAGTAATTCCAAAACAATTAAAAATATGAATACCCCTCATTTCAAATTATTTTATATCTAAAAATTACAAATACAATTCTATCTTTCTCTCTCAATATATATATATATATATATATATATTATATATATATATTATATATATATTATATATATATATATATATATATATAATATAATATATATATATATATATATATATAATAATATATATATATATATATATATATATCATATATAATATAATATATATATATATAATATAATATATATATAATATATATTATATATAATATATATATATATATATATATATATATATATATATATACTTACTTCGTAGCCCCCCGGTTCTCTTATGCGAACCCGGCGGCGCTCAGGTATCCCACGACCACCGTGGGACGGATCCATAGGTCTCGTAGAGAGGTAATGTTGGAGTTGTGTCTTTGTTGAGAGAGAGTGTGGCAGTGTAAGAGTAGGTGTTCTGTGTCCTCAGGGTGGAGGTAGCATTTTTGACAGGTGGAGGTGTCAGCTAGGTGGTGTCTGTGTCTGTATTGTTGGAGGGAGGGGTGGTGGCCTGAATGGAGCCTAGCCAGAGTAACACTTGTTTTCCTTGGGAGGGTTTGTTCGCTCTGATGGACTACAGGGGGAGTATTGTGAAGGACAGTGTTGTGTGGTTGGTCGAGTAGGTATTTCCGGGTGAATTCTGTGTGGAGATGTTTAATGGGGTTGATGTTTAGGGGAGGGGGATATTGTTCAGTAGCTGTGAATAGTGAGCAGCAGGAGTACGTTTTTTGTTGCAGGGTGGGGGATTGTGTAATGTGAGATGGTGACATGGGTGGTCTGGGGCCAGTGCTCTGGAGAAGAATTGAGTCCCTGTCATGTGTGTGTTCGATGGGGAGTATTTTCGTATCTGCATGTAGATGTGGGATGGGTGAGGTTCGGAGGCAGCCAGTAATGCTTCTGAGACCTCTGTTTTGTGTGGTCTGTATCTTTTTCTGGTTTGTGTGGGAGATGGACGGGGACCAGGCGGGGGCAGCGTAAGTTAGGGTAGTACGTACAAACTGTTTGTATAGGATACTGAGGGATTCCTTCTGTTGACCGAATGTTGTGGAGGTGAGTGTTCTGAGAGCATTGATTTTTTTGTTGCTTTGGAGCAAATGTTTGATATGTGAGGGGAAAAGGACATGTGTGTGTCTAGGGTGAGGCCAAGGATTGTTGGGGTTTTGTTTAGAGGTAGGGGATGTCCCATGAGGGTGACTCTCGGGTGTGCTTGGGATTCGTGGCGGTCTGAGGTTAGGAGGGTGATGGAGGATTTTTGAGGGGATGCTGACATCCTATTGTTAGTCAGCCAGAGTTCCAGATTGGTAATGTACTGCTGGATCAGGCGTGTGGCGGTGTTACGGTTATGGTGTTGTGCTGTTATGGTCAGGTCATCTGCATAGGAGGAGACATGGACATGGGGGAGAGATTTGTGGGAGGTCGTGCATGAAAAGGTTGAAGAGGATTGGAGAGAGTATGGAGCCCTGTGGGACGCCATTGTATATATAGTCTGTAGGTTTTGGATGAGTGTTGTTTGTGTATGACTTTGCCAAGTCGGCTTGCAATGAGATTAGTAAGCCATTTCTTGTCATTGGTGGGGATGTTGAGATCAATAATCTTTCGTGCAAGAATGTGGCGTGGGACAGTGTCGAAAGCTTTGTTGATGTCGATGGCAACAAGGACTGTGTGGGCAGGGGGGATAGTTGGTTGAAGCCATCTAAGATGTGTTGGGTTAGGTTTGTAAGAAGCGTTGTGGTGGAGTGGGCGGACCTGAAGCCGTGTTGGGTTTGTGAAAATGTAATGTGTGGTTGTATGCATCTTAATATCAGTTTTTCGAGGACTTTGGAAATGGTTGAGAGAAGGGAGATTGGCCGGTATGAAGCAGGTAGGTTGGGGGGTTTATTGGGTTTCAGTATCGGGATGATGTGTGCCAGCTTCCAGGTAGAGGGTATGATATTGTGAAGCCAGGAGTAATTGAATATGTTTGTGAGGGCTGCAATAGTAATTGGACCCAAGGTGTTTGAGATGAATGTTTGAAATGTGGTCTGGGCCTTCGGCATGAGAGTTTTTGAGGGATTTTATGGCTGCAGCTGTGCCTTGGGGTGTAAATGGATGTGGTTGTTGTGGGTCGGCCGAGAGTTTCCGTATGTTTTTGAGGATTTTTCTATATTGGGAACAGTGATTTTATGGCTAATTTTTGAGTAGTGGTGCATGAGTAGGTTGCAGTGTTTTTTGTGGGGATGGAATTTGGTTACGTTGGAAAGGAGAGCTTCGTGTGTGGGGGGTGGGTTAGTATGTGGTGTGGATTTTTTCAAGGTTTTGCAAAGTTGGGTGCTGTTGGTCTTGTGATTGAGTGTAGTTATATATATATATTATATATATATATATATATATATATATATATATATATATAAAACTAGAAACAGGAAGGTTCCTATGTACATATTAAATTTATTGAAATTTTGGTATTCCCACCAATCTTTTACCATTAGGTGGGGCAATGTGCTATCTGAATATTTGGCTCTTCTTGCAGGGTGAGACAAGACTCCTTGCTCTCCCTATGCTGTTTAATGTGTATATTGAAGGATTAATTGTTCACTTAATGAGGCAATGGTGGGATATTGTATAGATAACACAAGGACAAATAACTTAGTTTATGCCGATGATATGGTGTTAATAAGTCCCTCTGTTAAAGGTCTGGATTGGCTACTAAAAGTCTGCGAAGTGTATTCGCAGAAACATGATATTCTTTTTAATGTTACAAAAACTAAGGTTATGCAATTTCATCCTAAAAGCTGTAAGCAGCCAGCTGATATTAGGTTTAAATTTAAGTGAAGTAATTGAGGAAGTACAAGAGTTTAAGTATTTGGGTCAAACTATTACCAGCTCCTTCAGTGATGACCCAGATATAAGAAAATCTCGAAGCCTTTGTGCTAAAGTGACTATGACTAAAAGGAACTTTCAGTTCTGTACAAGTGCAGCTAAAGACACACTCTTTTGTACTTTCTGTAATAATATTTATGGACAGTAGAGTGTCCCAATTTTTTTTGTTCCTGAAGTTTGTCATGCACACCCACTAATTTCTTCCACTCGTGAAAACATGCCAGCAAGATGAATTTCATTCGTGTTCTTTAATTTTAAGGGTCCCCTCAAACCATGTGTTACTATTGCTGAACGGCTACTCTCTACCTTATACTAATTGTAGCATATTTCTTTTCAGGTTATGGATACAAGAAGCAGGAGACTGTGTGGTTGTGGGGGTGTTGCGAAATGAACCCCTGAAACGCTGTGTCAACTCCCGACAGTGGGAGATGTTCTTCGATGTCTGTTGTTCTTCACTCGGAAGAAAAAACGTCCACGGCGGAAGCTGCCATTGTGGTAGCTGATGAGGTTATGGCAGTGTGGGCTCGGCATCTATTCTGACCTCCCACAAGCCCAAGTGCGTCGAGAGGATCAAGGCCCTCTTCACGGACTACGAAAGGTTGCCAGAAACCGAAACCGTGGGGAGAAGCAACTGGAGCGGGAAAAGGGATTCCAAGCCAACCTGAATACACTGTTCGAAACAGCTCATGCCAATGCCATGAAACTCATCAAAGTCCCAGAAGATCGAGACTTTCTGAATGACCAGCGAACCATGCGGAAGATGTACATCGGAGGAGAGGACCTGGAGTTTGCTCGCAGGGCAGCGGAGCGGGAGAAACGCCGAGCAGCTGAAGAGAAGAGGAAGAAGAAAAGCCGCGAAGAGATGGACTCACTGCAAGCAAAAGGAACGGTGAAAAATGGGTCTTCTTCTTCTTCGGAGTCCATGGCCGAAGCATCTAATGATGATGTCCAATATTCCTCTCCTGGTCCTTCGGCTCCTCGATCCGCTCCCAAGGACAGCCAAGTGTCGGCAAGGAGGATCATCCAATATCCAAATTTTGCTGCAGCCCTGGATCAAACTGGAACCTCAGTACGCCAAGCGATGCACATTGTGGCTCCAGCACTCACTGCCGCGGGAGTTGAGTTATCCTCGGTCACCTTGTCCAAATCAAGTCTTCACCATTCACGGCAGAAGTCCAGGAAGAACTTGGCAGCCGGATCAAGACCGAGTTTCAATCCTGATACGCCGCTTGTCGTCCACTTTGATGGCAAACTCCTCCCTGATTCGGATGGGGGAAATCGGATCACATACCATGCTGGTCAGCGGGAAGAATCTTGAGAAGTTGTTGGTGATCCCAAAAATCCCTGACAGCACGGGACAGTGGATGGCTGGAGCTGTTCTGAAGGTGCTGGACGATTGGCCGCAAGTTCAACCATGGATTGCCGATCTCTGCTTCAACACAACAGCGGCGAATACCGGTATTCACAGCGGCGCTTGTACGATTTATCCAGGACCAAATGGACCGCCCGTTCTTTTCCTGGCTTGCAGACACCACATGATGGAATTGGTAATCACCTCAGTCTTTGACCTGTTTCTTCAGGTCTTCTGGCCCCGAAATTGCGCTGTTCGCTCCTTCAATCCCAAATCCAATGGGAGTTTCATCGACCAGAAGCAGGCTTCTCCATTCAACGGCGATGGCCCAAGCAACATCCTTTCAGAATGGGTGGCATTGAAAAAAGAGCAGATTGTCCACTTCATTGAAGACCAGCTTGAAGTTGGCCACCCAAGAGACGATTACCGGGAGTTCCTGATCCTCGCTCTGGTCTTCCTCGATGGTCATGGCAAACGAGATCTCCGGTACAATCATCCTGGAGCATACCACCGGGCCAGGTGGATGGCCAAAGGCATTTACTGTCTTAAGATGTTCATCTTCCGAAGCCAATTCCACCTGACTGCTCACGAGGTCCGGTCACTACGCAGGATAAACGTCTTTGCCATCACCATCTACCTCCAGAGGTGGTTCGAGGCTCCATTGACGGCGGACGCGCCCGTCAATGACCTGGAGCGTTGGAGGACCTAGAGCGGTACAAGGCGGTGGATCATGATGTAGGTACCGCCGCATTGACGAAATTCCGGGGCCACCTCTGGTACCTAAGCGAAGATTTAGCCGGACTCGCTATGTTCTCCTCCAAAACCACCGATGCAGAGAAGACGGCCATGCTCCAAAACCTGCACAAGAAGACCGAAAACCCAAAAGATCTGCGTCGGCTGGAGGGAAATTTCGCCCATTTTTTCCTTTCTTCAAGTGTAATTAATTAAAGGGGTGTGCGATTTGACTCTTGCAAATTTTTATTTTCACATGTGAGGCTGGGACACCCTAATGGACAGCAACTCTGGGTGAACTATAAAAAAGGTTCTGGCAGAACCCTAAATTTGCTGTACAAGTCTTTTAGACTCTTACATACCCGACCCCCGCCCCCAAGATGCTCAGCTTCGCAAATGTTTTCTACCCACAATGTCCCAAGCTTCCCAGAGGTAACAAGATATGCTCAATACAGTCTAATGAAAAGAACTAAAAAATCAACCAACCCAATTATCCAAGCTATCCATGAGTCCTGCCATTTATCCTCTAACCCAGGGGTCACCAACCTGGGCAGTAGCGCCCACTAGTGGGCTCACATTAAAGATAATTAAACATTTATTTCATTATTTATTTTATCGATTATGTTGATTTATTCTTTTTGATCTAAGGTGGGCAATAAGCTTTTTTAATTTTCAAAAAATCGTAAAAGTGGGCAGTGAACAAAAAAAAGGTTGGTGACCCCTGTCTAACCTATGGAATTCTTTGTACAAAAACGTCTGTCTGTAGCTCCACTTAACTTCGACATTACTGTATTATTTCTATCCTTAATATGTGAACTGTCATTATAGTCTGCCAATAAATCTTTTCATTTTCATATATATATATATATATATATAATGCACATTCACAAGGAAAAATGAAGTGTGATTTCTTGATGAGGTGTACTGGAACTGTACTTGCTTTTTATTTTTCTTGTGGGTGGGCATTGTTTCACATGTTTAATTGTGAAATTCATCCCACAATATATAGTGTAATAATGATGGTTAGCATCATTGCCTATGAACCTACCAGCCCCAGATTCAATTCCTAGCAAAAGCACATGGTGCACAGCTTACAAAGCTGTTCATCCTTCCATAAATAGGTAACCTAGGCAGCCTAATGGTTAAGACTGGGCTGCTGATCAGGAGTTTGTGAGATTAAGTTCAGAGCAAGGACTTTGTAATTTCTGTCTTCCCTGGTGGGTTGCAATTCAGATTTCACATTAAACTGTAGATCTATGGTAGAGCAACAAGCTTGACCTTCATCAGAATGAACAATTCAGGCAGAAACAAAACCAAGGTTACTTATATATATATATTATATAATATATATATATATATATAATATATATATATATATATATCAGTGGCGATTTCTTAATGAATGCATGCGTTAAATATGTTCTCTTTTCAGATCTAAGTAAGGATTATAATTGACAAAAATAATTTTCAGAAACTAAAAATAGGCTAAGGCTTCAATCACGCATGTACTGGCTATTGGGCGGTGTAAACAAAATTATGTCTTATTTCATTAGACAATTAAGAACATTTTTCTGTACACAGATCAAAATACTTGTAGCTAAAGCATTCACTAATTCAGTCTGGGTACAGAAAAATGTTCTTAATTGTCTAGTGAAATAAGACATGATTTTGTTTACACCGCCTTGCCTTGGGCAATTTTTTAAGGAGACTTCTCACTATCCATAAGATTTTTTTTTTGAGCCTCATAGCTAAATTCAAAAGGCAATATGTTTTAAAATATGCTTAGAAAATTTACTTAATATTTTTACTAAAAATAATTAAAAAGCTTCGTTCTGATTTTTTTTAATTAATGAAAATAATACAGCATGCATTCAGTTTTATAGGTGCATTCACCAAAAAGTAACATCTGGCAAATCTGACAAGGCTTCTTTCCAGTACCACAGCCGCAAGCACCCACTTGTGTTCGGTGTTCCCTTTTGTGCTTTAGTTATTTTGGATAATCAGTTAAATAAATTATAGCATTGTAGTGCCCATAATGACTGACGATGTGTTTAATCAATTGAAGACTAGAAGATTTTACTCACTCTCTTTTGATGAGAAAAAGCGCATATTGAATAATGGCAGACCGATTCCACATTTGAATTTAAGCAAAGAAAATAAAGGCTTCACTAGGAAATTTACTCCTAAGCTGTATGATGATGTTCCCTGGTTATGTGGAAATATTTCAAATAACAAATTGTACTGTTGGTCATGTTTCCTATTTTCAAGAGATAACTCTGTGTGGAATTCTGTTAGTCGTGGATACGACGATTTAAACAATTTACATACTGCAATTTCTCACCATGAAAAATCTCTTGCTCACATAAATGCATTTGTTGATCTTAAAACATTTGGAAAGTCAGAAAGAATTGATTTAATACTCGACAAGCAGAAATCAGTTGCCATTTCCAGACATAAGAAGAAGTTAATAAGAATGAGAAATTTTGAAACGTTTGATTAGGATAACATGTTTTTTAGGTATGCAAGAATTAGCATTTCGCGGTCACAATGAAGAAGAAAACGCTGACAATAGGGGTAACTATATTGAATTGGTATTTTGTATGGGAGAATTCGATGAAAAGCTTCAAAACCATTAAAAACTGCGACTGTTTTTAAGGGAACATCATCTGCTATTCAGAATGACATAATTCAATCTATTAGTGCAGTTATGTTAGAACAAATAAAACGTGAGCTTATCAACTGCATGTATGTGACGATTTTATTAGATGAAACATCTGATGTCAGCTGTTTTTTCTCAACTCTCTACTGTTGTTCGTTATGTTAATAAACATGGAGAGATTTGTGAACGATTTATAAAATTCAATGACGTCAGCAATGATAGAAGTGCAGGAGCGATTTCTGATTTATCTATAAGGCAACTAGGTGAACTGGGCTGTTTGAAAAAATTAGTTGCTCAAACCTACGACGGTGCTGCTGTTATGGGGAGCGATCTTAATGGAGTACAAACAAAGATTAGAGAAACTGTACCAGAGGCTATTTTTCTTCACTGCTACGCCCATAAACTTAACCTTGTTTTATCCCAAGCTGTCGCTGAAATTTCCGAATGTAATAATTTTTTTTCAGTATTAGGAAGTTTGTCATCATTTTTCAGCAGTTCAACTAAGCGAACTTCAATGCTTGACAAAGTTGTTGGAAAGCATTTCCCTAAACTGGCTCCAACGTGGTGGAACTATTCATCTCGTCTAGTTGAAAGAGTTAAGGAAAATAAAGAAGATATAATAGATCTTTTAAAAAGCATTCTTGAAAACCCAAAGAAATTTGATGAAAAAACAAAAAATAGTGCACACGGATTGCTTGCTGGTATCGATACTTTCGATTTTAATTTTTTATTAGAAGTATTTTCTTCAATTTTTCCTTTTACTGAATATCTATTTAATGTGCTGCAAACAAAATCTATGGATATTGTGTATAGCTCAATCACCGTTGAAAGCACTATGAAAAAAATCAAACAAATAAGGGATACAAAATTTGCAGATATGTGGGACTTGATAACAGAAAGATGTGGTGAACCTGTATGTAAAAGGAAACAGAGTCTTTCTCCACAAGAGAAGTATAGTCAACTATTTCATGAAATATTCGATAATATACTTCTTCAAATGAAAGAGCGTTTCAGTTCAATGGAAAAATTGGAATTCATTGAGCTTTTAGATTGCAAAAAATTTGAGTTCTATGATGTTACTTTCCAGAGAGAGCTTTTGAATCTTTGAAAAGAAGCTACAATTCATTTTTTGAGTTTCCTCGTCTCTGTTCTGAATTGTGTGTTTTATATTCGCACAAATCTTTTGCCAAAAAGAATGTTGCTGAGCTCCTAAAATATCTACTGGAAAGCGAAATGCACAAAGGTCTTAAGGAAATATATAAATTGACGAATTTGATTCTAACTATACCAATATCGACAGCAAGTGTTGAGCGATCATTTTCTGCGCTTAAAAGAATTAAAAGTTATTTACGGAGTTCCCAAAGTGAAGAAAGGCTATCTAATCTTGCCTTAATTTCAATTGAAAAAAATTTCCTCAAGAAGCTTATGGAGAATCGAGAGTACTTTTACAATTTGGTCATCGAAGAATTTGCAGGAAAACTAGGAGAGCAGAATTTCAATTCAAATAATGCTTCACAATTATTTAAGGTAAATTTAAAATTTGTATCTTTTTCTTTAGATCAATTCGGTAACTACTATATATAAATATGTCTAATTTTTTGTTCGCATATTTAAGCCTAACATTAAATGAACTCTCCTTCAAAGAGGTCCCCAAAAGTTTGTAAAACACCTTTAACTTGCTAAGTTCTATGTAAACAATGTGCAAAGTTTGGGCAAGAGGGTTAGGCGGATGTTTTTCTTCCATTCCATAACATTGCATGCCTGAACAAAAATGTCACGAGTTGCCACTGATATATATATATATATATATATATGTATGTATGTATGTATGTATTTGTATATATAGATATGTATGTATATGTATGTATATATGTGTGTGTGTATGTATGTTATTTATTTTTTCTTTTTTTTTCTTTCTGTAACCTATATATAGGCTTAACCTTTTTATGTACTTCAGTGTTCCTGAGGATGTCATTAGACGAAAGCGCTTGAGCACCATTTTGTGTTTCCTTTCCTTCGTGGTTTTATTCATCATATATATATATATATAGTACGCTGGTATATACACATAGCTTTCTATGTAACATATATACTTTAGCAAATAATCCTTTTTTGATACAAGTTAACTACCTCCTATCAGAATCCCTACAGCCATGATTCTTTAGCCCTCAGTGGTTAAAAATATTCTAGCAATAAGACCTACGGTACCCTTGTTCAATATGTACAAATTTAATATCTTCATATACAGGTATTCATTGCTAGACTATTTACACATACTCACCATAGGTGTTTCTCTTGCTATGTAAGTTCCTTCTGTGTTTCCCTTCAGTTTTACACAGCAACTGAACCATGTGTAAACTGCAATTTTTGACCCAGTTGGGAAGGTATAAACTTTATTTGGTGCCAATTCTGTTCCAAACACTTCAGCTTTCCCAGAAACAAGCTAAAATATATTATCAGTATGGTAAGTTTCATACAACTTAGGTCTTGGTTAAGGTTTTAATTTTACAAGTTCATAAATATGACCAAAATAAATCCCTAGCATTTCATTTATAAGAGACTGGCCTAAATGCATGAACCTTACACAAATTTTTATTTTTCAATTGACTGCTGTTTTGGCCAAAAAGAATTTCTATGTCAAAAAAGGATACCTAGAATAAGTTCCACAATACAATATGAACTAAATAGATACCAATCACGAAATCTTAAAGAATATAGTGATATGAATTTACCCCACACAATACGGTACAGTACACAGGAATATCAATGAGCATAATATACATCTAACTTCATATATGCAACTTTTGAACATGTAGGCTATTACCACATGTATTGGCTTCAGTATGGTACCCTATTATAAAGACCAAATATGACAATTTCCTAAACCATACAGGCCTTTCATACAAATACTCCTTTTCCAAAGGGAACACTATAAAAAACATGGCACTACACATCATTAGGCTGAATGAAGTTAAAACACCTATGGTAGTAACTTTATGATAATAAAGAGGATGCCAGTAGGCACTGAAACTGTTGTGGAAATAAACTCTGTCTATTAGAGTGGGTTTTTTTATCATAATTTGACCTTGAGGCTATAACTAAAAATCAGTAAAAACTTCAATGACACCAAAGCTACTGCAACTTTTTAAATGAGTAAAGAAACTTTTAATCATTCTATGGTTTGAATTTAGTATCCACTACAATGATAATAGGTACACTCAATAATTTCATCTTCACTCTAGAAATGAACTATAACTACTGTACACACTATGCTTTAAAAAGTAACAATGATACTTACAGTCAAATCAACAGGCTCTTTTCCTTCTACTTCAAACCTTAATTCACAATCTTGATCTAATCTGTATTCAATTTCTGTCATTTTCTCAAAGTGATTTCTGAGTGAAGCTCAACTTCTCTGTAAATATTTAATTTGAAGTAAATAAAAATGCAAACAAATCAAATAGTAATGGTTAGGTCTATTACACTATTACATGTAGCTAACTATTCCAATTGAGATAGCCTATGGTTATTTCTCTGTTACAAATGATGCCAGTGTCCCCCTCGTATATTTATGAGTTTGGCCTTTGGTATAAGAACCTGATTCTTGCTTGTGACACATTTTCAGTAAAACTTCACAAGACACCTGCATTGCCATGAAACATGCTACAGTAATGAAACATATATCAATCGATAGAGCAGAAAAAATGGTGCAAGCAGCTATGTATCATTTTGAAAATATTAGAAAATCACAAAGTTATGACACTATGAAGATGTTACTAAGCCTATGATATCTTACACCATTTGGATCTTTTCTGTTTCATGTACTGTTTCTGATTTTGTTGAAAATAAGATATTTAATGTAGGTTAACTGAATGCCCAGTTAGGTCAACTGTACACCCTCAATGACTGGTTAGGTTAAGTTGTGATATTTTCATTAAAACTAACGAAAATATCACAACAACCTAACCAATTAGTTTAGCTTCTATTATTTGCAAATTACTTGAAAGTGTCATCAGAGACAAAATTACAATATTCTTAGAAGAAGGATTAATTAGTAATAGCCAACATGGCTTTCAAAATGGCAGGTCATGTTTGACAAACTTAATTGAATTTTATGATAGTATGTTAAAGCATCTGGATAAAAAAGAATCTGTAGATATTGTGTACTTGGATTTTGCCAAAGCTTTTGATACAGTTCCTCATAAGCAGTTGCTTGTTAAAGTTAGAGCTCATGGAATAAAAGGGACAGTAGCAAATTGGATTGAGGAATGGCTTAAAGAAAGAAAACAGAGTCCAGTTAAATGGGACTAGGTCTACATGGAGCCCTGTTCTGAGTGGAGTCCCACAGGGGTCAGTACTTGGACCTCTACTTTTTATTATTTATATTAATGACTTGGAAAGGGGTCTAAATCGTAAAACCTCAATATCTGCAGATGATACAAAATTGGGACAAAATGTAAGATCTTTAACAGGTGCCATGAAAATGCAAAAGGACATTGATAGAGTAGTTGCTTGGGCAGATAGATGGGAGATGAAATTTAATGTGGAAAAGTGTAAAGTTATGCATGTTGGTCATGACAATCCAGAATTTGAGTATAACATGGATGAAAGTTGGATAAATAAAGAAAAAAAAGGAGAGATATTTGGGTGTCATTGTGAATCATGATCTTAAACCTATAACTCATTGTATTGAAATTAGAAATAAAGCTAATGCTAGACTGAACCTAATGCAGAAACATATAGAATATAAATCACCAGAAATTATAAGTAGGCTCTACACTTCATACATGAAGCCTCTTCTTGAGTATTGCATTCAGTTCAGTAGTTCTTATTTAGAGCAAGACAAAGACAGACTAGAAAAAGTACAAAAGAAAACCATGCCTTAGATACCTTAGTTACAAAGAGAAATTGGAGCACCTAAACATGTTTTCCCTAAAGCAAAGAAGGTTAAGAGGTGATATGATAGAAGTATATAAAATAATAAACGAGTTAGATGATATAGACTTCCACTCTCTTTTTACAAAGGATCATAATGATAGGACAAGAGGCCATAGCCAATGTTCCCTCTAAGGTGTGCGCGTGTGCGCACGCACACGCGTTGTGAAACCCGCACACACAGCAAAATAAAATGCGCACAGACTCAAGCGTATCATGAGTAGGCTGACCATATTTCCTTGAGACAAAAACGGGACATTGGGATGGCAAAAAAGGGACGGGGGTTATGTAAAATTCTGTATTCATGAAAAAGTAAGTACATAAACCGGGACAAAATTGACATTTTTATTAAAACAACGGGACGGCCAGGAAATATAAAACAAACGGTACTGTCCCATTCAAAACGGTACGTATGGTCAGCCTAATCATGAGTCACGACAGTAAATGAAGTAATTTAAAAATTTTCAGTTTAATGAATTCTATAAAGAACAAATTAAGAAACTGCTTGAAAGAAAATCATTTGGACATGCTCATGCGAATTAAAAGTTACCTGAATGATGACGGATGTATTAATCTTCAGAGTTTATTTGGAATGGGCAAATGCTAAAGATTGTAGGGAGAAATCATAATCATACTTAAATGAAAGACACTTTCATTTAATGTTATTTTGATTATATTTTATTTTATTGAATTTTATTATTTTTTATTTTATTCCTATTTTGTGAATGGAAAAAATCATGTATTAATCTTGATAGTCTATTTTAAATTGCTAAATGCTAAAAAAAATTTTGAGAAATGATAACTAAAATAGTCATTTTCAATTAATGTTATTTTTATTTTATTTCTTTATTTTGTTGAATTTTATTTTACTATTTTTTTATTTTATTCATATTTTTAGAATGGATAAAATGTTTTCTTTTATAAGAATATATAATACTGTAAACAGTTTTAATATCCATTTAATAGTACCGTAATGATCAAGCTATCACCTTATGGAAATAATATTTATATATATTTAATTTTGAAGATAATAGCGCTCAGAAAAGTTTGCACAATTTTTCATTATGAATCTAAATGTATGCACAAAGAAAATTTCTTGTGCACACGGACTAAAAAAAATTAGAGGGAACATTGGCCATAGCCTTAAGCTTTTTCAGCAAAGATGTAAATCACAGTTAGTACAACATAGTTTTTCAAATAGAATATTAAAATTCTGGAATAGCTTAGATGAAGAAGTTACATGAAGAAGTTGTGAGTTCCCATACTTTGGAGACTTTTAAGAATAAACTAGATAAATTAATGACTGAAAGAGGTATTTGGTAATGACATTTTGCTGGAACTGGTAATGGTGTGGAGAAGAGGTTTGTGAACCCTTCCCACATATACATATATTTTATTTGGGTAAATCTCATCATCTACACAGAGTGATGGGATGTAGGGAGGCAGCATCTTGGGTAAGGGGATACTCTCTATCTTTATACCCCCCATTTAAAGAGATTTCTCTGCTGAGCAGTGCCCCCCCATAGCACTATGAAACTCATTATGTTCACTTGCCTCATAAGACACCTTTAAATGGAGACCCTGAATGGGTGTACATTCAAATACTCTATACAGTCTTTACATTTCCACCTACTCCTTTTATCTTAACTGTAGAGCTTGTATTACATTATTCAGGTTATAGCTATATAGATCCATGTAAAACTTCTTGTGATGAGATAACCATATGATGTCTACAATTAGTACAGTAGTGGTATTGATGAATGATCCACAAGATCCAAAGTTTTGGAGTTAATGTACAGCAAGTAGATGTGTGACAATCTGCAGAAATCAATTGGATCTAAATTTTGCATGTAACTGTATTTATGGTTTGTTTATATTAACAGTGGAGCCACCAAGATGGGCCAAAGAGCCCCAAGTGTGCCCACTATAAAATTTTACCATGTTACCATGTTACTCTATGAAGGTATTCAGGATATTACAAGAGAAATACAGAAAATTCCTATCTGTAACAGGCCTAACTACTGTATTTAAATTTCATAATTCTGGTATGATTCTCCTTACTATTGGGCCTACTTAAAAGAATTCTATCCTTTATACATGTTAGAAAATCTAGGAAAGGAAGAGCCAATGTCATCCCAAAGCAATATGATGACTAGGCTGATTAATGCAGCATTGCTTGTATATATTAGGTTAAGGTGTGTGTGTGTGTGTGTGTGTGTGTATTATATATATATATATATATATATATATATATATATATATATATATATATATACTGTATATATACTGTGTGTGTGTATATATATATATATATATATATATATATATATATATATCCCCGCAAGGGGGTTCTAAGCTCGTGCTCTTGAGTGCTCTTTGTGCTCGTTTGTACGTGCTTTGTTCCTGGAGGTTTCACGTGCGCCCTCCCGGCCCTAGCACCAAGGATGATGGGGCTCGACCCTGCAGTCCTTGGTCTTTTTCCACTTCGACTGTCCCCTCCACCCTTTCTTTTTCCTCTGTCTTTCCTCTCACTTTTTCTTTGTTTTTCCGCTGAGATATGCCCTTTAAATAGAGGCGAATCGGTTCTTCCTAAAAAAAAAAAAAAAATAAAAAAAATATATATATATATATACTGTATATGTATATATATATCCACCTCATAATTATAAGGTTAGTGAAAAACTTATTTATTTTAGAGCCAATTTTCTGGTCTCTTGTGGCATCTACTTTGGATGCCAGCAATCCTTTCTACTCTTTTGTTGGAAGTGGAACTGATAGGTCATGTTTTTATAGAAAGCTCCATGACTACAGATTTGAAAAAATTTACTGGAGCACAGCTCTGAATTTACTTTTTTTCCCCTTACACCACTAGATAGGTTAATGATAGTAAACTCTTGAATTGATGACATACCAATTACAAATTGTTTTAGCTAAACATAATAATACAATAATGTACAGTTTATAACTCACCTTAAGTTTATTTATTCATTGCAGCAGCAATGTATTGATTTACACTTGCTTAAATGGGCTATGGAAATGTCAAATTTGTTGCTTTTTGCTTTATTAGATTTGAATGCAACACTTGAACTTGAAGGCATATTTTGACTCTTCTCTTTATTAACCAAAACAGCTTGGTGAGTTTCTTTTGTTAGGCGCAAAATTGCATTCAATGTCTTCTGGATTTGGGAATTTTCAAATTCCTCTAAAGCAGTTTTGTTAGTCTGATGTGCAGATTCCTCACTTACCTTTTGTTTCTTAGGTGGAGGAGAAGCACTTTCTTCAGTCTGTGAAACATCGTGAAAAAGTTTCATTTTCTAGATTAGCAGTTGATGAAGTTGGTTCATTTTTCTGAGGTCTAGCACTAGCACATTTTGTGAACAAACTAAATGACTGCTTTGCCGTATCTCTTTGCTGCACTTCATCCTAGTATTTCTTTACTGCAATATCTAAGCTGTGGGCCCAAACTCTGGGACCTCTTGTATTGTAACAAATATTTTTTGGGGAATTAAAATGTTCCTCCCAGTTTTGCTTCTTTGAATATTTGTTCTTGCATTGACCACAAAAGTAACCCCTTTTAACACCCTCACTTTTCTCTCCAGCTTCATCAATATTAGGATCCATTATTGATTATTGACTACCTGAAAAAATACAAATAAGTAAAAGTTAGTAATATAGTATGGTAAAAGTGAGTAAAACTAAGTAAATATAGTACAATGAAAGTAAGTAAAAGTAAGTGCTTTAAACTTAGTAAAAGTAAGGAAGAGTAAGTAAAAGTAGTTAAGTTAAAGTAAGTAAAAGTAAGTTTAAACTTAACTAAACTTTTCAATTCTAGAGTCATGGTGGATTACTTAAAACCGCACAAGTAATTATCTGGCCAATTTATCAAACCTGGCCGAGATCAATGGAACATAGTCCAATCCTGATAATTTTATATTAAAAAAATATACGTTTTAATAAAATTTTAATTATCAAAACATTGAAGCTTAACAAAAAATAAAAATAATTGTTAAATATGGAATTACCAACTAAACTTAAAATAACTAAATTTGTAATTTAAAAAAATTGGTTTGTACAAGAACGTATACGCAAAAAAATTGCATAACATCTAGCGGATGAACAAAACCCAAACCCAAATTTACTTTTTCTCATGGTCAAATTTACTGGAGCAATGCTCCCAAGATCCCAGGAATCTGGAGTCATGGCAAAGCTCTCTTACAATTCAGTTTGGTAGTCTACATACAGGATTATTGCACTGTGCAAGTTTGACTGTTGTTGTTGCAAGGTCTAGAAAAAGACCACGAATGGTGCCCTTTTTATTTATGTAACTGAGGCCTAAATAGGCCTGCTTCAAGCCAACAACCCTGAGGTAAGACTGAATAAAACCCTCAGGTACCTAGTCTGTTTTAGTCCAGCTTAACTTAGGCTGTAAGTTAAGATTGGCCCTTCAGAACTTGGCCATTCAAGGGTCAGCTGGCATTCCAAACCCAATCAAAGGGAAAAATAACAGTACTGTAAACAGATTTCCATAATCAAATCCTATTTTCCCAAAGATTCCCATTATACAGGGTGTACATAAAGTCAGGATCTATTTTTGTGAAATAATTATTTTTCTATTTTTCTTTTCAGAAGCCCTTAGAATGAATACAGAAGAGCGTGTGGCAATAGTAATTTGGCAAATCGAGGGAAAGAAATACAATGACATCAGAGAGAAGTTTAGAAGGAGATTTCATAAGCCAGGGCCAATAGACAAGACAATACGAAAATTGGTGAACAAATTTAAACGAACGGGATCTGTAAATGATGAAGCAAGATCAGGACGACCGTGTATGTCAGATCTTACCATGAATGCAGTACGCGGAATTATCACTGAGGAGCCACGTACGTCCCTTCGTGCTGCATCACACAGACTCGGCCTCCCGACGTCATCTGTGCACAAAATTCTGAAAGTTAATTTGCAGAAGAAAAGCTATCATTTGCAGGTTTTACATGATTTACATGAGGAAGATTTCCCTCAACGAAGTGCTGTGTGTGCTGATCTCGTAGAACAAATCTGGAGTGATAATTTAATGGACAACATTGGGTCATTCCAGCTCAACTGGTACAAATTTCAGAAAGTTGGTCGGGTGACCATCTCCGATTTTCTTCAAATTTTCAGGGTTGATTCATACACCATTCAATAGCTTAAATCTAAAATTTTAGCTTCCTCAGTCAAAACTTTTAATTTTATGGTCGCTTAAATGGCCCCCACCTTCGACAAAAAATGCCTATGTTGGGCTTGATCGGCCAATGCCTTCATTTTGAGAGGCCTTGAAAAGTGTCTTCTAATAGGAGTAGAAGCTTCAAATTTGTCATGCCAATACAACTTCTGGTGGGCTTTTCAATTTTGCAAGCTAAAAGGCTGTGGAACAAATAGTTTCTGAGTTAAAGGGCTTAAACATGGCTCCATTTTGAAGCTTGCATCAATTCCTCCCACTTTTACGACTCTACCATTTTAGTTCTACATCAATCACAGCTGTTTTAATACTCCTAATAGTCTCTATGGGTTGTAAATTTATGAGTGAAATAAAAAAATAACCAAAAAAGGATTTATTTCTATTTTTAGAAATTTCCAAAAGTTGATATTTTCACAAAATTTGCAAAATTAACATCAACTTTGGGGCTTAATATAAAGGTGTCCAAAATTAGTCAGGGAGTTGATACTTCTAGTAAAGAAAGATACATATGTGTACAAAAACATATACAGTATTAAGGAATAGATCTCAACTCAACTCCTTCATATAGTTTTGGCTATTCAAAGAAAAGTACTTTTTGTGAAAAATTCTGAATTTTTTCAAAATTTTGAAATGTTTAAATTTCTTTTTGCAACATTGAATTGTAATTTTACTTCCATTTTATTACTTGGTAAGTTAATTCACACATGTTAAATTATCTAAATAAGTTTTACTCATAAAAAAGACATAATATATACCTAGATTATTACTACATTTGCAGTTAACACAACAGATGGACCAGCTTGTAGGCTCAATACTTGGATCTACCTAAGTAAATCATGTACAGTAGAACCGTGTTCTACTGCTCTTTAAGCACTTCCTAGTAATTTAAATTATGCAGTTAGTACAGATAAACTAGCAGTAACCACCATTTTCAGTACAAAACCTTAAATTTAAGTAGCTTTGTTGTATTACTTCCCTTAATACAAGTGTACAGTACTTAGCTATATACAATAAGCAGTGGCTTTAAGCAGTGGCTTCATACAGACTATACCCAACTGGTCACAATGACAAAAAGTGTTTTGAATGTAGTAGAAGACATATGTGAAAGTGCAAAAAAGTTGAAAGTACACCATTTCATAGCAAAAGCCCAATCAAAATATTTGTCCAACTGTAAAGAAAACCTCAATGATTCTACAGCATTAGTGCTTGTTGACTTCTCTAAAAACTATAGTTTTATAATTCAGGATGCCATACAAGGGCATCACTGGGACAATACCCAGGCTACCTTGCATCCAGTAGTCTGCTATCAAAAAGTTGATGGTGAACTAAAAGTTACAAATTTTTGTGTAATATCAGATTCACTTACACACAACACAACTGCAGTTCATTCTTTTTTATGTGAAGCCTTGAAATTACTTAAAAGTCAGAATCCTAAACTAAAACATATTTGTTACTTTAGCGATGGTGCAGCAAGTCAATATAAAAACTATAAAAACATCATTAATTCAGTGTTACATGAAAAAGATTTCCAACTAACATGTGAATGGAACTTTTTTGCCACCTCTCACGGAAAGCCCCTGTGATGGTGTTGGTGGCACCGTCAAAAGGTTAGTTGCCCGGGCAAGTCTACAAGCAACAAGTAAAGGTCACATCACCAATCCAAAAGAGGTGTTCGATTGGTGCAAATCTAATATTAATGGTATACAATTTCTGTACATTGATTCAGCTAAAATTGAGGAAAATGCTAATTTATTTGAGTTAGAAAAAGTATTCCTTAATTAAGACAATCCCAGGAACCCGTTCATATCACTGCTTTAGACCTTCATCAACAGGCATTAAACTGTACAAAATTTCTAGTGATGAAAATTTCTTTAACATACAACTTTCCTTCCTCAATGCTACACAAGAAAATGTGGCTTACCAATATAAACCTGGTACATATGTGGCCTGTTTCTATGAAGGTGACTGGTTTGTTGGAAACATAGTTGAAGTGTGTGATACTGAGAAGGATCTATTAGTAAATTTCATGAAAAAGAATCTTTTTAAATGGCCTAAACAAGAGGACATTTGCTGGATTCCATTCCAACATGTTTTGAGTTCAATTGAACCACCTACAGTTGCTGGAAAATGGGGAGACAGTACAAGTTATCAAATGATTGTTTATCTAAAATTGAGGAGTATTTAAAAAAAAGCCTAAGTAACTACAGACCTGTATCAAGCTGAATATAAATTGCCAATTTATGGCTGTGAGGCCACGGAGTGTTGAAGACAATCAGACTTAAAGCCTGAGTACAATAATAAATTCCTGAGTCAGTGTCTAAACATAAGAGTTATTAGCTATATATAAGTTTACATACGAATTTACATAAAACAACACATATTAAAAAAAGAATATGAACTTATAGCCAATAATTCACATGCTTAAAACTCAGGAATTCATTATTGTATATAGCTAAGTACTGTACACTTGTATTAAGGGAAGTAATACAACAAAGCTACTTAAATTTAAGGTTTTGAACTGAAAATGGTGGTTACTGCTAGTTTATCTGTACTAACTGCATAATTTAAATTACTAGGAAGTGCTTAAAGAGCAGTAGAACATGGTTCTACATGATTTACTTAGGTAGATCCAAGTATTGAGCCTACAAGCTGGTCCATCTGTTGTGTTAACTGCAAATGCAGTAATAATCTAGGTGTATATATTATGTCTTTTTTATGAGTAAAACTTATTTAGATAATTTAACATTTGTGAATTAACTTACCAAGTAATAAAATGGAAGTAAAATTATAATTCAATGTTGTAAAAAGAAATTTAAACATTTCAAAATTTTGAAAAAATTCAGAATTTTTCACAAAAAGTACTTTTCTTTGAATAGCCAAAACTATATGAAGGAGTTGAGTTGAGATCTATTCCTTAATACTGTATATGTTTTTGTACACATATGTATCTTTCTTTACTAGAAGTATCAACTCCCTGACTAATTTTGGACACCTTTATATTAAGCCCCAAAGTTGATGTTAATTTTGCAAATTTTGTGAAAAAATCAACTTTTGGAAATTTTTAAAAATAGAAATAAATCCTTTTTTGGTTATTTTTTTATTTCACTCATAAATTTACAACCCATAGAGACTATTAGGAGTATTAAAACAGCTGTGATTGATGTAGAACTAAAATGGTAGAGTCGTAAAAGTGGGAGGAATTGATGCAAACTTCAAAATGGAGCCATGTTTAAGCCCTTTAACTCAGAAACTATTTGTTCCACAGCCTTTTAGCTTGCAAAATTGAAAAGCCCACCAGAAGTTGTATTGGCTTGACAAATTTGAAGCTTCTACTCCTATTAGAAGACACTTTTCAAGGCCTCTCAAAATGAAGGCATTGGCCGATCAAGCCCAACATGGCATTTTTTGTCGAAGGTGGGGCCATTTAAGCGACCATAAAATTAAAAGTTTTTGACTGAGGAAGCTAAAATTTTAGATTTAAGCTATTGAATGGTGTATGAATCAACCCTGAAAATTTGAAGAAAATCGGAGATGGTCACCCGACCACCCGTGTACCAATTGAGCTGGAATGACCACATTCTCTCTAGTGATGAAGCCACTTTCCATACATGTGGAAAAGTAAATCACCATAACTGTTGAATTTGGGCAGATGAGACTGAATGATTTTGTCCAAAATTGGGAAAGACTCACCTAAAGTTAATGTCTAGATGGGTTTAACAAAATCTAAGGTTTATGGTCCTTTTTTCTTTGCTGAAGCTACAGTTACAGGGCTTATTTATCTGGACATGTTGCAGCAATTCCTTGAACCTCAGCTGATTGGGGATAGGATTGTTAGTACCGTCATCTATCAACATGATGGTGCTCCTTGTCACTATGCCAAAATTGTTCAGGATTATCTAAATGGATGTTTTCCAAATCGCTGGATCGGACGCGGAAGCAACAGACCTTGGCCAGTGAGATCACCAGATTTAACCCCTTTAGATTTCTTTGCATGGGGCTTTATCAAATTGCACATCTATCAGACGAAGATTACGAGTCTTGAAAACTTACGTACACGTATACGAACTGCTGCAGATAACATAACCCTGCAAATGCTCCAGAATGTGTTTAGAAATGCTGTGGAATGATTTGAGCTGTGCAGGGATACTGATGGGTGTCACGTCGAATCCTACTCTTAATTATTTAATAAATGTTACCGCTTTATCATTTTAGGATTGAATTCCATATAATTTCCAAGTGCTTCACAAAAATAGATCCTGACTTTATGTACACCCTGTATATATATTTGGAGATATGCTCCTATGGAACAAAATCTTAACTCTACAATGTAACACACACACATAATAATGCAACAAAACTTATTAAAATACTCTGTATTTTACATTTGTATAGTACTTAATAATAAAGTGAGAAAAAAGTAAGAATAAGGGTGTCTATCAATAGAGACATGTGAGGCAGTGGGAGGGTGGGAGGGAGGGAAGGTTGTGGTGAGCATGAGCTGCTACTATGACCCACTGCCTGTGTAAAATTAGAATAGATTAGATATTTTAGTAACTGAGTTTTTGATCTTTTAAACTTAAATTTCCATTATAATGAAGCTTACTTCTATTACACTGAATTTTTTTTTCCCTTATTAACATCTTCACTACAATGACATACTCTTTACATCGTAAAAATCATAAATATATCCTAAGCAACATCTAATGGCATATCCAGTATGGTACATCATATTTTGCCTTGGGGTATAGGGTCCTGGTGAGGCTGGCAGTATCTCTGTGGTAAGATTAAAATTCACCTCTAAGTTTTGCTGGCTGAGAAGCTAAGCCCCACCTCTTTTGTAAACTACCAATCAGGGACTTTGCTTTGCCTCCAACTCTTTGCTCACTTGCTATGCTAGTATTATAATATTTTAAAATAAGTAATAGAAAGAAAACCTGTACACATGAAATGCTAGATATGTTAGTACAAAAACATTGTTTATATTTTTATATTTTATAAATATACTCATAGGTCATAATTATGAACTCTGCATATCTAATTAACATGTAAAATTTCCTTTCTATTCTTTATGTACTAACATACCCAACATTTTGCATGTACAGGTTTTCTTTCTATTATTTATTCTAAAATAGTATACTAGCATGGAAAGTGAGCAAAGACAATAAATCCTATAATTGTATGTAAGCAGTTACATATGATGATGTATGAACAGCGTATATTAGAATATTTTGGTGCACACATAAAGAACATAGGTATATAAAACGTTTATATGTTAATAGAAATATTTTAGTGCATAGTAAAATAGAAAGAAAAATTTTCCATACTGAATATCATATTTCCAAATGTCAATGAACAAACAAAAAAACTATGATGCGTAGGCTGAGGTGGCAGGTGGGGAAAAAAAAATGTACTTGTATATGCTCCTGGCTCCTGGCACAACAGCCTCATAGTGAAGAGGTTAATCATCTCCATTAAAGCAAAATTCCATGAAGTGAGGGATTACTGTACAATATTAACTCTCTGGCTGTGTTGGGTGACTAAAGTTGTCCAAAATGTTTTTGTCCTAAAGTGCTGAAATCAACTTTTCTCCATGACCTTCAATAAATGTTTCTTTTGGCTGCATAAAGCAATTCTTAACCATGAAGTGTAATTTACTGCCAAATTCATCTCTGGTGACATCTTCCATCTACTGGATGAGTCAGTCTCTCACCAAACTGGCAGACACTGCCATTTAATCACAGCTAGTTAGTGTGTTGAAGATGCATTGATTTGCTTTTTCATAAAAAAAATTTAAGTTATTATTTCTTTTAAGTACCGTAAATATGTTATACTTTGAAATATAAATGAAACGTGTCATATATGATGTATAATAGACATTGTTTGGGCTAGTTTAGTAGACTTTCCATCATTTTTATGAGTGTTTGAACAATACACTGGCTAGATTAACTTTCTAGGTTTATCGTCATATTATGAGTGCCCTAATGAATTATATATATACATACAAGGTGGCATAGTATCACGATACATTTTCTGTATCTTGTATCGTATCATGATACATTTTTTATTATTTGTATCGTATCAAAAGATATAATACAAATAAGTGTCAGTAATGCAATATAGTTTATCATAGACTCAGTCAGTGATCTTTTCCCTCCCCTCTCCATCTTCTCCCCTCCCTATCCCCCAATCCTACTCCCAGAGTCATGGTATCTAGTGCTTGTAAGACTGAGAACAAACCTCGTCAAGAATTATCTAATTACACTGGTCAACAAAGATTTTTCATCAGAGTAAAATTTGTGGTGGCTGGATAGCATTTTTCATGCTGATTCCAAAACTGCATTCAGATTTTTTCTAGCACGTATAGTTTTCAAGATGAAGGCATATATATAACTACACAGATTTAACCATTTTAAATAGGCAAAATACTAATATTTCAACATTTTATTGTGTTTATTTTATTGTGTTTTTTTAGTTTATTCATCTTATTTATTTCAATTATCTTAATTATACATCTTATGTACTTCAGGTGTGAGCTTTTACGTCTAGCAGCATTGTGATTCAAGCAACAATACCATGCTTTGTGTGTCAAAAGATCAGTCCAGTCCAAGAACTTGTTGTGTCAAGTTGGTGTACATTTTTTTTTAATTTATAGTTTGCTCAGGTCAGTCAACATGCCTCGACAATGTAAGAATGACCCCGACAAGTTCTGTTTCTTATGCGGCCAGTTGACAACTAAAACACAGCGACGAAGTATTACAACCGACATTAAGAAAATATACAAGCTATACTTTGGTTGCCATCTAGGTGACCAAGATAAACCATGGGCGCCACATCAAATCTGTTCTGGCTGTTCAAATGGATTACGTGATTGGCTTAACAAAAAGAAAGCTTCAATGCCATTTGCCATACCCATGATATGGAGGGAGCCGAGAGATCATCATGAAGACTGTTATTTTTGTAGTGTGAACTTAATGGGGTTTTCTGTCAAGAACAAACACCAGATTGTATATCCAAACTTGGATTCAGCACGTAGACCAGTAAAACATGATGAAACATTGCCCATTCCAATTCCCCCAAGTGATAGGCTAGATTCTATCATAGATGACATGGAAAGTGATGAAGGTGCAACTGGCATTTCCGGACCATCTACAGAACCAGAGTACACTTTTGAAGGTAGACATTTAGAGCCTAAAAAGTTAACCCAAGGACAGTCGAATGATCTTGTTAGAGACTTATCGCTGTCTAAAGAAAAATCAGAGCTTCTCGCCTCAAGACTAAAGGAGAACAATTTACTTGAGAACAATGTTCGTATTAGTTACTACCGAAAGTGGAATTTTGAATTAACAGCATTCTTTTCAGTAGATGGTCCTCTCTGTTATTGCCATGACATCAATGGACTATTTACAGCCATATCTCAGACGTATGTGGCATCTGAGTGGCGCCTCTTTATTGATTCGTCGCAGAGAAGCCTGAAAGCAGTTCTTTTGCATAATGGTAATATAATGCCATCCATCCCCATTGCCCATTCCGTCCATCTAAAAGAGACATATGACAATATGGATATACTACTTAAGGCAATCAAATACGACAGTCATCAATGGAATGTCTGTGGAGATCTAAAAGTTATAGGAATGCTTATGGGTATGCAGTCAGGATTCACAAAATTTTGTTGTTTCCTTTGCCTGTGGGACAGTCGCACCACTATAGAACATTACACCAAAAGTGACTGGCCACTTAAGTATACATATGTCCCAGGGATAAGCAATGTCCAGTCTGTCCCTTTAGTGGATCCCCAAAAGATCTATCTGCCACCTCTTCACATTAAACTTGGTTTAATGAAGAATTTTGTTAAAGCAATAGGTAATGTCAATTCTGAAGGGTTCCCATACCTTTCAAGGAAATTTCCGAAGGTTACTGCAGCAAAATTGAAGGAAGGAATTTTTGTTAGGCCACAAATAAGGGAGGTTTTGAATGACACTGAATTTGAAAAAGTCCTAAGTCCGCTGGAATTGAAGGCTTGGCTGTCGTTCAAATGGATATGTGAAAACTTTCTTGGAAGCAACAAGTCACCTGCGTATAAGGATGGAGTCAAGAACCTCCTTGATGCCTTCAAAGAAATGGAGTGTCGAATGTCGTTAAAAATTCACTTCCTGCATTCCCACTTAGATTTCTTTCCTGAAAACCTTGGTGCAGTGAGTGACGAGCAAGGAGAGCACTTCCATCAAGATATTCAGATGATGGAGAAGCGCTACCAAGGATATTGGAATGAAAGCATGATGGTGGACCATTGTTGGATGCTGTATTGTGACAATCCAAGCCAAATTTACAAAAGGAAATCACACTCACAGCGCTTTTAATAAAATAATGTATATATTCTTTATTTATAAGTACATTGAATAAGGTATATGATGTATTTGTTGTTTAGCATTCCTAAGTGTGATCTATACATCCATAAATTTTCTTATAGCAATATCAAAACCAGTGTATCTATATAACTATACGTGCTAGAAAAAACCAGATTCGGAATCAGCGCGAAAAATGCATTAAGAAAAGTGTGATCATGTTTGTGATGAGAAAAAAGTTTCATTTTGTTGGCCAGTGTTATTTAGCGAATAATTCATCAGACATTCAACAATTACATATGTATCCTTTGATAAAAGAACTGTTCATAAAATACAACACTACACTGCCATCAAGTGCTCTGGTTGAGAGACTTTTTAGCATAGCTGGAAATCTCTCTCCTTCAAAGAGAAACAGAATGTTTGATGAATTGTTTGAGAAGTCACTGTTTGTAAAATTCAATAAAAATAGAAAGTAATTCAGTTTCATAATAATATATATATATATATATATCATATCATGATACATATATTATTCATATATCTAGTATCGTAACAAGATACATTTTTGCCAATGTATCAAGTATTGTATCACGTTACTTTTTTTGGCCCTGATACATCACCCTGTGTATATATATATATATATTAGGGTATTTCATAAATGAGAACCACATTATATTTTTAATCCACATAGATGCCCATGTTCATTTTACATATTTATCACTCCTGGCCAAAAATGAGACTCCTTCGACAACAATAAGGGGTCCCAAGAAATCACGCCTTACATCAGAGAGCACAGACTCATCACTTCTTCATCATTTCCCCCTTCTGCTTCTTCGGAAAATCCTTCCTGTTCTTGAAAACTGCTTTCAGCAGGTAGGCCTACTGTTTGTCTTCTTCCTTCATTGTTAGGGCAGTATTGAATTTCTCAATGAGAGCGATCCACCATTCAGCCGAGTCGTTCACCACAGTCAGGACACAGACCCTAGCTAGGCCTGTTTGGTAGTGTGGGTCGCTTTCCCAAGATGAAGCAGGATTTTCGACAAAGGCGCCGTTGATCCCGAGTGTGGTGAAGAGATCCTTCGTCCTCGAGGTAACAAAATCCGAAATCTTCTTTCCTTTGAAGGAGCCAAGGACAGTCTTCCCCTCCAGACACTTCAACGCTTTCCTCGATGCCGGCTTGGCGAGGTTCTCTCGCATCCTTTGTTTCTCTTCCTGAGGAACCCTTTGATCAAAGAATGCCAAGCCAACCAGCATCTCGGAGAAGTACCAGAGGTGTCATTTCATGGCCGCTTGCGCTTGCTTGGCGATGTCGACGATCACGGCATCTTCCTGCAGTATTTCCAGGTCCAGCAAGAACCCCAGATCCACACGTGGGGCCTGCTCTGCTCTTGTCGCACAACTAATAGCCTTTGCGTAGGCCAGGGCGACGAACAGGCAGATTTCTGTGACTCCTTTCAGCTCCTGCCCAGTCATCTTGAACTGGTCCTGAAGGAGGTACAGCTTCAATCCGTAAATGGCTTTCGCCATCCACCGCGCATGGTGGTATGTTCCTGGCTTCCACAGTGGCACATTGGCGACAGTCTCTTCCCCGAGAAAGAGGATAACCAGTTGAAGAAGTTCTTGGTAGTCATCCCGCGGCTGACCAGAAGCCAGAGCTTCCCTCACGACAAGGACAGTTCAGTCCTTGAGACCCTGAAGAGGTCCAGCGATGCTGCAGCTATCTGAATCAATAGCAGTGATGATAAGAAATCCCAGAGGTGGGGCCCATCGAAGACCGGAAGACTTGGGCCAGGACAATTTCGTACATATGGTGCCTGCATGCTAGGTAAAGAAGTTGCTTCCCGAGACCCTCCTTAATCTTGATGCAGGCTCCCATGTGAATCCCGGTGTTCGATGCTATTGTGTCGAATGATAACCCCTTGATTCGTTCGGACAGGTCGTGTTCCTGCACAAGATCAATGCAGACGCGTGCTGTCTCCACTCCCGTGCCAGCTGGAACTTTTGGAACTCCAAGCAGCTTCTCCTGGCCATTCCCGGTGACCAGCACAGCAATCCAGTCCACAGATCCGTCACCTGTGATTTCAGGCAGCATTTTTCCATCCCAGTGCAACACCAAGGGCTCCTCAGGACAGAATTCTCCCTCTTGATACGCCTCTGCTGCTTGCTTCCGAAGCGACTGGCGAGCACGATACATTGTGGAAGAGGAGATGGATACCTCGTTCAAATCATGCACCAAGGATTGCGCGACGATGGCGTAGGACATCGCTGCATCACAATAAGAAATGTACATCCGGTCGTACACGCCAGCCACATCCTGAGTGATGAGGTTCCTCAACTGCTTCCTCGGAGAAGGACATGAAGCAGACGTGGAAGCTGCCAAGGAGGGATCATCTTCCGCAGATGACGATGCCGAGGACGAGGAGCTGTCTTCAAGAGTAGCAGCTTCTGTAACTGTCTTGGCCCACTCGAATTCCCAGTGTTGTCTCTCCTCCTGCTGTTCTTCTCGATGCCTTTTCCTACTCTCCATTTGGGCCAGCTTCATGTCTACTGATCCCATACTGCTCTCTGTTGGGTCCTCCTGCTGACTCTTGTAGAAGAGCTTGTCTTCCTTGTTTGTCATCATAGAAAAAATTGGAATGACCAATATCGAGGATTTTGTTTTTGAGTTCCGCCTTGAACATGTCCTCCACAACACGACAGCTCTCCTCGGATCTGTTCCTGCTTTTCACAACTTGTCATAACGCTGGAGCAGAGCTTCCATTTTCCAAAGGGCGCTGTCCCACCTCATAGTAGGGATCCTTGCTCTTTTCCAGAACACCATCACAGCATCCAAACAGAGGTTCAGACATTTTCTCTGTCCTAGGTCAGTGGTTCCCAACCGGTTTTGGCTTATGGCCCCCTTAGGAACCTTATTTTTTCCTGTGGCCCCCATAAGCATTATTTTCAGTAGGTAATATGCAGATTTAACTCTATTTTACAAAATAACATTTTCCTGTGGCCCCCTTCAAATGTGCCATGGCCCCCGGTTGGGAAACACTGTCCTAGGTTTTCCTGTTTTTGATGGAAGAAGCACTTTTGCAAGACTTGCAACTTCGTTGGCAGGTGGCTACCCAGGATCTTCTTATTCGGGTGTCCGATGAGCCAAACCTCTTTCTTGCTTCGAGTTGCCATGTTTATCTGCAATGAGGAAATATACGAATTAGGAAAGAGTACAAAACTCAACAACTGACACGAAGGACAGAGAGAAGTGCACCCTTCCGTCAGGAAGCAAGGCAGTCAACTAACACTAGAACAGCTGAAATTAGAAATACCTAAGCAATCTGAAGCGTCAAATCTTGGGACCCCTAAACGTGTTCTGATCTGGTTGAAACCTGTTCAGACGAGTTTCCTCAGCAAAAGGAACAGGGGCATCAATGTGGATTGAACTTCCTTCCACTTCATCCATCAACCACACTGAGTTCAAAGTGAAAGAGACCATTCACTCAAGCTGAAATATGTGATATATTGGAGCATTTTGCCATGTCTGAAAGCGAAGATGAGGATTCAGATATTGATGCTGTGAATGATAATGATGCCCCCAGTCATAGTGACAGTGATGACACTGGAAGATGATGATGAGCCAGCACCTAGGCCTACCCCCAGCACAGTCACCAACACCACCAGTCAGCTTCCTCCATGGTCTAGACCAGTGGTTCCCAAACTATGGGTAAATTACCCCCGGGGGCTAATGAATGATTTTTAGGGGGGTAATGGAGGCGGCAGTTTAAAAAAAAAAAAAATATATTATCAAGTTTATAATATAAAATTATTACCTTACCTTACCTTACAACCTTACAAAGGTTCCGCGCGATGATTTCTCATTTCGCGAAGATCAAGCTTGTCGCCCCTCCTCTCGAGTTGGCCTGGTGAAGTAGTGAGTTGGATTCTTGCGCTCTCCACCTCACATAGCCAGGTACGCCCGGCTCATCGGGGATTGTTCTGAGCCAGGCGTCTAGTCTTCTTTTGAAGATTTCCACTGCAACTCCCTTCGTGTTTCTTAGGTCTTTGGGCAACTGATTAAACAGTTTTGGTCCTCTCACTACAAAACTATTTTCTTTCAGGGTTAAGGATGTTCCCTGTCTCGCCTTCAATTTGGGAATACGTCACAGTCTACCGCTTCTACTTTCCATCGTTGTTTGGGGAGTTATGGGATTCAGAGTAAGATTAGGGACTAGTTTCTCCATTATTTTCCAAGTGTAAATAATGGTGTATCTCTCTCTTCTCCTTTCCAGTGAATATAGGTCTAGTTCTCGTAATCTTTCCCAGTAATTTAGTTCTTTGCACCCATTGATCTTGGCTGTGAAGCTTCTTTGGATCCCCTCCTGCTGTCTAATGTCTTCTTTTTTATATGGGGAAGTTAGGACCGAGCAGTATTCTAATTTGGGTATGATCAGGGTTTTCAGTAGAGGAATCATTACATTCCTATCCCTTCGTTTAAAGGTTCTCAATATCTGACCCGTTATTCTCTTTGCTCTGTTTACTGCTATCTTATTTGTGTTTCAAATTTCGCATCATCTATCATTACAACCCCTAAATCTTTGCTCTGGAATTTCTCTGAATTTCCTGTCCCTTTGGGGTATAATATTCCATGCACTTTAGGTCTTCTCTTTTTCCATACCGTAATAGCTGAAATTTCTCGGTGTTAAACTTCATATTGTTGTCTTCAGTCCACTTGTAGATTTTGTTTATATCAGTTTGTAGAGATCCTATGTCTTCTGGGTTTCTTATTTTTCTACTGATCTTTGTGTCATCCGCAAAGGATGTTACTGTGCTGTCTCTGGTAACGTCCTCATCTATGTCAGTTAGCATGATTATGAAGAGTAGTGGAGCTAATACTGTTCCTTGTGGTACTGAGCTGAGGACCTCTGATTCTGATGAAGATACTCCTTATACTGTAACGACTTGCCTCCGCTCACTAAGGAAATTATATATCCATTTCCCTACTTTTCCTATTATTCCCATATATTTCAGTTTATGTATTATGATTCCCAAAGCTGGGCACAAACGGTTAATCCATTAATCGTTAATTAACGAAGTTAACTTTTTCGTTAACGATTTAACTTTTAAGTTAACTTTGAAAATCATTATCGGACTAATTAACTTCCGTTACATTTAACTTCCGTTAACTCAAGTCCGTTAACCCAAAAAATTCATAAATAAACATTTAAAAGTTTCTATTATTTTCAGTGCTGAGCAGGTGCGCAATTAATCCGCCACTGTTAATAGTGATGAACGAATTTCCATTTCCGCAGTGCAAAATCAGGCGATATATTTGTTTCCATCGCCACAATTTGTCTTACCAAATATGGTAGTTATTTATGGCATTGGTTTGAGCAAAACATGGTCGACTGTAAAATCAGGCCGAAAGATTTGCCATTTGAGTTGAATGTTTCAACTTCTTTCAAGAAATATCACGAGCATTTTAAGGCACTTTCAATAATATATATGTAACAATTACAACAAATAACTACATTCGTTTCATTTGCAGTCTGTCTCTTGCGCAACATGTTTGTGCTAGTGAATATTTTAAAATAATCATTGTCAAGTAAGTTATGTATATTTATAATATGTCTGTGAGTACCTTATTAGTAGTCTCCTTGATACATTTCAAGAACCATAAAACTGATCAGGTAAGATTTCAATTCTCATGTCACTTTGATGACATAAATTAAGCCAATTGATGTCTTACAATGGGAGCGTTTTCACCTAAACCCTTTATGTCCTGGCGGTACTTCTAGGTACCACATCTTTAAAATCTCCATAATTATTTTTAACCCGGTTGATCCTGCCAGTACTTTCAAGTCCCAATGTGAATTAGTTTCTTTATGAGATAATAGATGGTGTTGAGAAGTAAATGTGAGCGTGTGGCGCCAGAGGCTGTTTACTCTTTACTATCTCTGCTGTGAAGACCGAAGAAATTTCAGTGCAATTACTTCCCAAATATTCTGTGCCATATCTGTTCCAAATAACAAAGGTAAGGGTTATTTTATTTTTTATCTTGTTCTTGAAATGTTCAAGAATGCTTCAAACAATTGTTGTTCTTGTTTATTATTTTTAAGTGAGAAATAATAAAGGATTTATTGAGTCAACTTCTAAGTACCAACAGGACAAAAGGGGCATAAGTCTACATCGTTTTCTTTTGGTTTTCTTTCAATTTTATGGATGACTATTTTAATTTATGTGGAAATATTTGAACTTGAACTCATGTGTTTACACAAGATTGCGCTTGCGCTTTGCAACATTGCGCAAGCTAAATGGAGAACGAGAAGAAGAGGGAAAATTAAATTATATATATATTGTTTTTCATTTTTTTTATAATAAAAGTTAACATTAACAGTTTATCGGTAACTTCCGTTACATGTTTAACGGATTAATGGTTAACTTTTTGGTTAACGGATTAGCGGTTAACAAAGTTAACTTTTTGGTTAACGGATTAGCAGTTAACGAAGTTAATTTTTTGGTTAATGGTGCCCACCACTGATGATTCCGTGGTCACACTTGTCGAATGCTTTAGCAAAGTCTGTGTATAGTACATCATAGTTTTCATTACTTTCAAGTGAATCAATAATAATGTTGTAGTGTTCCATTAGTTGTGATAGGCATGATCTGCCTGATTGAAACCAGTGTTGGTTATCATTGAATTTTTTCTGAGTTTTCAAAAAGTCATAGATTTTCTGTCTAACTATTCTTTCAAATATTTTAGTGAGATGAGATGTAAGCGAAACTGGCCTATAGTTTTTGGCCTGGGATCGATCTCCTCCTTTATATATTGGGACTATGTTCGCGCTCTTCAGGATGCCCGGTATTTCTCCCGTGTCTAATGATCGTCTCCATATCCAGTATAGGAGCTCAGCAATTGCATTCTTGCAGTTTTTGATCAGTGTGGCATTCCATTTATCCAGTCCTGCCGCTGAGTGTGTTTTTAGTTTCCCTATGGCTTGTGTAATATCATCCATCGTAAAGTCAAAATCCGTTATACTTTCCCCTTGTGGTTCTTCTTCAAAGAACGCATTTCTATCGCAAATCAATTTGTCAGTTTTTGGGATACT
The DNA here is from genome assembly GCA_023014485.1 of Bathynomus jamesi. Taxonomy (NCBI): domain Eukaryota; kingdom Metazoa; phylum Arthropoda; class Malacostraca; order Isopoda; family Cirolanidae; genus Bathynomus; species Bathynomus jamesi. The sequence continues at coordinate 117,150 of JAJOZX010005476.1, read as the reverse complement.
GAAAGATGATTCATACTGAGCTTTTAATATTTCAGATACTTCTGTTAGATCATCAGATAAATCACTGTTCTCATTTTTTAAAGGTCCGATAGTCGCGCTTGGTTTTTCGACTTTCTTTTTGCGAAATTATAGAAGTACTTTGAGTTAACCTTTATCGCTTCTATAGCGTCGTCTTCTTTTTCTGTATGCTTCTCGATTTGTTCCTGTATGACGACATCGATACTTTGTAGTTTATCATTTAATATTTTTCTGATGTTGTCATCTTTACAATTACTTAATTTTGCAGTCACTCTTTTTCTCTTTCGGAACAATGCCCTCTTTTGTCTTTCGAACCTGCTTCTCTTTCCTCTTTGGGACATGTTTTTCCACAATTTCTAACATCTTCTCCTCTAATGTCATTAGCATCTCTTCCATTGTCTTGGCCTCGAAAATGGTTTTCCAATCTATTACTTCCATGCTGGATGTCACATCTTCCTAGTTTATAGCTTTGGAGTGAAAATTAAAAATTTTGAATTTGCTTCGTTCTGTGTGCGTGTTCTTTCCTTTCCTGTTGCCTTTATATTAGTGTTATTTCAATGATATTGTGGTCTGATATCATAGTTGGGGAGATTTCTACATTATCAATTAGATTACTGTTGTTTGTGAATACTAAATCTAGGCAGTTGTTTTTTCTTGTGTTTTCTGTTATTTCTTGCGTTAACATAAATTCATCAGCTAAAGCTAGTAGCATTTTTACCTGCTCCTGGTCTTCTCGTGTGCCCCCCTTGTCCTGGTGGATACATATATTTTTTCCTATCCTTTTATATTTCATGAATGGGAAATTAAAATCACCAGAGAGAAAAATATTTGGGGTTGGAGAGTGTAGATCTTTTACTAAGTTTCTTACCTCTGTAATGGAATCTGAAAAATTTGAGGTTGGCGTGTTTGGGGGTCTGTACATTACAATTAGTACCATATTTAATTTTTCAATTTTTGCTGCTACACATTCTACGTAGTTGTTTGAGGTACTTATAACCATTTCTGCTATGTGCCTTTCGCGTGTGTAAATAGCACATCCTCCTTTATGTCTCACTGTTCTGTCGGCTCGGAGGATGTTATAGTTGTCAATTTGTATTTCTTTTTTGTCAATACAGGACTCACAATTTTCACAGTTTGCCTGGCAGTCCTTTAGATGAGTTTCCGTGAGGCATGTGCATGAGTCCTTTCAGGTATGCAACTTTGTTTGTGGACTGGTTTGATTTAAGGCCCTGTATGTTGGCTAGGATTATTTTTATTTTTTCTCTTTCTTTTTCGTATACAGGTGGTTCCGCTTTGTTTTCTGATGGGGGTGCCAGTTTCGTTGCCTTGTGGTCCTCCGAGAATTTACCTCTTTTTATCTTTGTCGGTACCTGTTGTCCCGATAATGCATGAAGCAGGGGCGGCTTCTTAATGAATGCAAGGCATGCACTGCATGCGTAAATAATATACTCAATGAATTTAAAATTATTATTTAAGTTAAAAAAATAAAGTTAAAATTATTATTAATATTATTAATATAATATTGGTTCTATCCTCGGTTACTACATAACTCATAAGAATACCATAAAAGACAAAATACAGCTTATCTAATATGTACTACACTGTAATGCATGTGACTGCATGCCTAAGTAAAATTACCATGAGCCACCACTGGCATGAAGTGTCTTTGTTCGTACCTTCTGTCCGGCTCTCGGATTTCTATATTTATATTTGTCAGCTGGTTTTGTAATTGCTGGAGAGTATTTAGCAGCTGAAATGTGTTGGCTGCGTCTAAAAAATTTCCACTCTTCTTTGATGTTCATTTTTTCTGTTCCCTTGGTGCGTTCCTTTGAGGGTGGTGGTATCGGCATTTTTTTTCGTATTTGCACCTCCCATATCTTTCATAAGTGTTGCAGACCGTAAGATGGTAGAACATGCATTTCTTATCAAACTTGCAATATCCACTTGTGTAATGCATTTTGCATAATGTGGGATGTGCATATATGCATTGCCCATCCCGATATCTGCAGTTTTCTTTCGCGTAGTATTTGCATCCAATATTTTCTACGCTTCTGCTTTCTTTCTTATTATTTACCAAGTTCTTAGTTTTGGCATTATCATTATTTTTCTTTGGCTGTTTATTTTCTACGTTTTTAGTTATCTTTTTATCATTTCGCTCGTTGGGCCGTTTGTCTACTTCGCCACTTTTACTTATTTCTTTCCTTTCATCTATGTCTTCCTTCCATATTACGTTGTTTATATCGTTATTTGTTATTAAATTGTTGTTCATTATTATGCTGTTAATCGTTATTTCGTCTTCTCTCTCATCCACCCTGTTTTTCGTTGGGACCATTTCGGACACATGCATCCCCATTATTTAATTCTTTTTGTAACTTTCGAGTCTGCTATCTCCATTTCTTTAAAGACCGCAAAAGAATTTACAGTCTGTGTACATGAGCCACATAGAAATTTGATCCCCACGACTTGTTTCGCAGTCAAGACAAGAGTTATTTCCCGATCATTCCAATTCATGCAGTTAAAGTCATTTAATCGTTGACAGAAATCACACCTAATCGCTAGGCTTTCCGTTGTTACTAAATTGCACAAATTACAGATTAAGTGAGAATTTGGACCCATCTCCATGATATTCCTTAATTAGCTTAAGAAGAAATACCCACACAAATTCTTTATTTATTTTTATTTTTTATTTCTGTTTCTTTCCTTTCGATGGTCGAGGGTATTTCGAGGGTTTTCTGACCTTTGTGTTTTATGACCTTTTTCCTGCTTTGTTTCAAACTTTCTCGAATGCCAACCGTATTTCATTTTGAATATATACGTTAAAATTGGTGATAAATTATGTAAACTATATCGCACTTTCTTTATTTTAATGAAATTCACTTTATAATTTATATGCACGGATTCACTGATACTTTATACACTTTCGGGTGCAAACAGAATAAACCGCCGAGTAGATTATTCCCTTCTAATTTGGGTGTTAAATAGAGAGAGCAAAACAACACGTCCATTCACCACAGGGTACAAGCAACATTATATTTTATATATATATATATATATATGATGAATAAAACCACGAAGGAAAGGAAACACAAAATGGTGCTCAAGCGCTTTCGTCTAATGACATCCTCAGGAACACTGAGGTGTTCCTGAGGATGTCATTAGACGAAAGCGCTTGAGCACCATTTTGTGTTTCCTTTCCTTCGTGGTTTTATTCATCATAAAATATTTTTCACGTGTTACCTTCGTGAAATAATTTTCATATATATATATATATATATACATTCAACTGCAAAGAACACGCAGTATAAATAACGTAAAGAACGACGCTTGTATAGGAGATATTCCGCGCAAGACGAGAAAGAGAAAACAACAAATGAAAAAATGAAGTACCACCTGGGAATCGAACCCGGGATCTTCCGATTGCCGGTCAGACGCGATAACCACTACACCATGGACTTCACTCTTCCAAATGCCGTAATTCCTCTACATACTCGCAGAAACCAATGCCCCAAGGGGGCACCTCCCGCATGCCGTAACATTATATACATTCAACTGCAAAGAACACGCAGTATAAATAACGTAAAGAACGACGCTTGTATAGGAGATATTCCGCGCAAGACGAGAAAGAGAAAACAACAATGAAAAAAATGAAGTACCACCTGGGAATCGAACCCGGGATCTTCCGATTGCCGGTCAGACGCGATAACCACTACACCATGGACTTCACTCTTCCAAATGCCGTAATTCCTCTACATACTCGCAGAAACCAATGCCCCAAGGGGGCACCTCCCGCATGCCGTAACATTATATACATTCAACTGCAAAGAACACGCAGTATAAATAACGTAAAGAACGACGCTTGTATAGGAGATATTCCGCGCAAGACGAGAAGAGAAAACAACAAATGAAAAAATGAAGTACCACCTGGGAATCGAACCCGGGATCTTCCGATTGCCGGTCAGACGCGATAACCACTACACCATGGACTTCACTCTTCCAAATGCCGTAATTCCTCTACATACTCGCAGAAACCAATGCCCCAAGGGGCACCTCCCGCATGCCGTAACATTATATACATTCAACTGCAAAGAACACGCAGTATAAATAACGTAAAGAACGACGCTTGTATAGGAGATATTCCGCGCAAGACGAGAAAGAGAAAACAACAAATGAAAAAATGAAGTACCACCTGGGAATCGAACCCGGGATCTTCCGATTGCCGGTCAGACGCGATAACCACTACACCATGGACTTCACTCTTCCAAATGCCGTAATTCCTCTACATACTCGCAGAAACCAATGCCCAAGGGGGCACCTCCCGCATGCCGTAACATTATATACATTCAACTGCAAAGAACACGCAGTATAAATAACGTAAAGAACGACGCTTGTATAGGAGATATTCCGCGGCATGCGGGAGGTGCCCCCTTGGGGCATTGGTTTCTGCGAGTATGTAGAGGAATTACGGCATTTGGAAGAGTGAAGTCCATGGTGTAGTGGTTATCGCGTCTGACCGGCAATCGGAAGATCCCGGGTTCGATTCCCAGGTGGTACTTCATTTTTTTCATTTGTTGTTTTCTCTTTCTCGTCTTGCGCGGAATATCTCCTATACAAGCGTCGTTCTTTACGTTATTTATACTGCGTGTTCTTTGCAGTTGAATGTATATAATGTTACGGCATGCGGGAGGTGCCCCCTTGGGGCATTGGTTTCTGCGAGTATGTAGAGGAATTACGGCATTTGGAAGAGTGAAGTCCATGGTGTAGTGGTTATCGCGTCTGACCGGCAATCGGAAGATCCCGGGTTCGATTCCCAGGTGGTACTTCATTTTTTCATTTGTTGTTTTCTCTTTCTCGTCTTGCGCGGAATATCTCCTATACAAGCGTCGTTCTTTACGTTATTTATACTGCGTGTTCTTTGCAGTTGAATGTATATAATGTTACGGCATGCGGGAGGTGCCCCCTTGGGGCATTGGTTTCTGCGAGTATGTAGAGGAATTACGGCATTTGGAAGAGTGAAGTCCATGGTGTAGTGGTTATCGCGTCTGACCGGCAATCGGAAGATCCCGGGTTCGATTCCCAGGTGGTACTTCATTTTTTCATTTGTTGTTTTCTCTTTCTCGTCTTGCGCGGAATATCTCCTATACAAGCGTCGTTCTTTACGATATATATATATATATATATATATATTATGGTGTCCCAGCCTCACATGTGAAAATAAAAATTTGCAAGAGTCAAATCGCACACCCCTTTGATTAATTACACTTGAAGAAAGGAAAAAATGGGCAAAATTTCATTGGCCTATTAGGAGGGGAAGGGTCCCCTCATTGACCTTGTTTATTTGACCCTATATGAACAAACGTAAATGCTCAGCATTAATCATTCTAGAATGGAAGAATGAAATGTAAATTCTTTCTAATGACTAAATTAAAGGAAATGGAAATTCTTCCTAATGGCACATTTCATTTCGGGGGACAGAGGATCTTTTTGTCTGCTGAGGGGAACTGCTGGCGGTGGTATTCGACGACTTGGTACACGAGCTGCCGTTCCTCCTCATTTTTTGTCAGGCCCTCGTTGAAATCTTCCGCCAGTTCTGCCACATCGTTCACAGACTTCAATGATGGTGCACATCCTTCGAGATCTTTGGGGGCTTTTGGAACTGGCAGCTTCAGGCAATGAAAAAGGTTTTGAGTCCTTTTCGTGACCAAGGTGCTCAAATCTGACCGTCTCACGGTCAAGACACTCTTTCCCTCCAGCCGACGCAGATCTTTTGGGTTTTCGGTCTTCTTGTGCAGGTTTTGGAGCATGGCCGTCTTCTCTGCATCAGTGGTTTTGGAGGAGAACATAGCGAGTCCGGCTAAATCTTCACTTAGGTACCAGAGGTGGCCCCGGAATTTCATCAATGCGGCGGTACCTACATCATGATCCACTGCCTTGTACCGCTCTAGGTCCTCCAACAGCTCCAGGTCATTGACGGGCGCATCCGCCATCAATGGAGCCTCGAACCACCTCTGGAGGTAGATGGTGATGGCAAAGACGTTTATCCTGCGTAGTGACCGGACCTCGTGAGTGGTCAGGTGGAATTGGCTTTGGAAGATGAACATCTTAAGACAGTAAATGCCTTTGGCCATCCACCTGGCCTGGTGGTATGCTCCAGGATGATTGTACCGGAGATCTCGTTTGCCATGACCATCGAGGAAGACCAGAGCGAGGATCAGGAACTCCTGGTAATCATCTCTTGGGTGGCCAACTTCAAGCTGGTCTTCAATGAAGTGGACAATCTGCTCTTTTTTCAACGCCACCCATTCCGAAAGGATGTCGCTTGGGCCATTGCCATTGAATGGAGAAGCCTGCTTCTGGTTGATGAACTCCCATTGGGATTTGAAGCGAGCGAACAGCGCAATTTCGGGGCCAGAAGACCTGAAGAACAGGTCGAAGCAGAGACCGGCAATCCATGGTTGAACTTGCGGCCAATCGTCCAGCACCTTCAGAACAGCTCCAGCCATCCGCTGTCCCGTGCTGTCAGGGATTTTTGGGATCACCAACAACTTCTCAAGATTCTTCCCGCTGACCAGCACTGGTATGCGATCCGATTTCCCTCCATCCGAATCAGGGAGGAGTTTGCCATCAAAGTGGACGACAAGCGGCGTATCAGGATTGAACTCGGTCTTGATTCTGGCTGCCAAGTTCTTCCTGGACTTCTGCCGTGAATGGTGAAGACTTGATTTGGACAAGGTGACCGAGGATAACTCAACTCCGCGGCAGCGAGTGCTGGAGCCACAATGTGCATCGCTTGGCGTACTGAGGTTCCAGTTCGATCCAGGGCTGCAGCAAAATTGGGATATTGGATGATCCTCCTTGCCGACACTTGGCCGTCCTTGGGAGCGGATCGAGGAGCCGAAGGACCAGGAGAGGAATATTGGACATCATCATTGGATGCTTCGGCCATGGACTCCGAAGAAGAAGACCCACTTTTCACCGTTCCTTTTGCTTGCAGTGAGTCCATCTCTTCGCGGCTTTTCTTCTTCCTCTTCTCTTCAGCTGCTCGGCGTTTCCCCGCTCCGCTGCCTGCGAGCAAACTCCAGGTCCTCTCCTCCAATGTACATCTTCCGCACGGTTCGCTGGTCATTCAGAAAGTCTCGATCTTCGGGGACTTTGATGAGTTTCATGGCGTTGGCATGAGCTGTTTCGAACAGTGTATTCAGGTTGGCTTTGAATCCCTTTTCCCGTGTGTGCATGACAAACTTCAGGAACAAAAAAAATTGGGACACACTAATATATATATATATATATATAATATATATATATATATATATATATGATGAAAAACCACGAAGGAAAGGAAACACAAAATGGTGTTCAAGCGCTTTCGTCTAATGACATCCTCAGGAACACTGACGAAAGCGCTTGAGCACCATTTTGTGTTTCCTTTCCTTCGTGGTTTTATTCATCATAAATATTTTTCACATGTTACTTTCGTGAAATAATTTTCATATATATACAGTATATATTGTGTATTATGTATGAGTGTGTATGTCTGTGTAAAATAGTTCGTTATTTTGTGTGTGCTTTCTTTGAAGGGGGTAATACGGACGGAGGAAATCAAGAGTTTGGGTAACGAAAGAGAAAGTTTGGGAACCACTGGTCTAGACTCTAGAGTAAGCAATGTCAAGGTTGATAATCCACAATAGCTCAAAGGTGTAAGAGATTATACTGAAACCCATGGAGTTATGGGATTTGAAAATTTGTCCCCTGTTGAATGTTTTACCAAATTATTTCCAGGTGAAATTTATTCATGTGTAGCTACAGAAACTAATAAATATGCTGCAACAATTATTGCAAAGATGTAACCCCTGCCTCCTAGGTCACAATATCGCAACTGGAAAGATGTTTCACCCCAAGAAATAAAGCTTTCATTTCAGTGGAAATTGCAATGGACATTGTTCATCAGCCTACCCTATCGAGAGTTTTTCTGACAAATTTTGGTTAACTTGTACACTTGGTTTTAGTCATGTCTTTTCTAGAATTAGGTATGAATTAATCCATTCATGTCTGCACTTTGCAGACAATGAAAATAGAGAGAATAATGATGATAGGTTATATAAAATCAGGCCTATAATAAACATAGTACAAAATTTGTATAACACTGTCTATACTCCTAATAGGGAAATAAGCATCGATGAATCAATGTTTAAGTTCAAAGGGAGATTATATTTCAAACAGTATCTTCCATCAAAGCCATCAGCTAAATGGGGTATCAAGGTGTGGTCTCTGTGATTCTCACACAGGGTATTTTTAAAAAGTTTGATGTTTACACAGGGAAGGATACTAATAAACAGCAGGGTGTAGGTTTTGGCTCTTCTGTTGTTCAGTCCTTGCTTCAAGATAATGAAAATGAGGGACATATAGTATATATGGACAACTTCTATTCTAGTGTGAGCATTTATAATGATCTCATACTGAAGAACACTGCAGCATGTGGCACTGTTCATGCAAACAGAAAGGGCCTGCTGCAAGATATGAAGACAGTCAAGCTAGAGGGGAGAGTTACCAGTGACTTGGCATAATGAGAACAACGCAATGCTTGCATGCACTTGGCAAGATACTGTTAGAGTTAATATGTTGTCAACAATAGGAGATTGTAGGACAGCTGAAGTATCAATAAAATCTAAATCAGGGAACAGAAAAGTAGATAAGCCATCAGTTCAAGTTTCATATAACAAGTATATGGGTGGTTTGACAGATTTGATCAGCTCTGTGCAACGTATCCATTCAACAGAAGGTCAAGGAAATGGTACCAAGCCATTTGGCATTTTATTATAGAGGCTGCATCAGTCAATTCTCATATTTGTTATAAAAAAAATGTTTTTATTTTACTTTTCAGATGCACACATAATGGATTATCTCCATGAAGAACTTGCAGACACTCAAACTTTTCAACACATCTTCCACCTGCCTGAGAGTACATATGTACAAAATCTTGAAGAAAATTGAGAGGGTATTTTTTTATTCAAGGTCAAAGGCCAAGGTTATAGAGAACTTTTTATTTTTTATTTTAGAGGTTTTTATATGGAAGGTAGCAGGAAGGGCCACTCAAGAGCTTTCAAATGACACCAAAATCAGTACTCTAGCTTCCTTAGTCATATAGCAATTGCAATTTGAAATTAGCCAGTGGCTCAAGAAAAAGGTCAAAGTTCACAACTTTGTGACCTTATATCTCAGCAACCAAAGCTCAAACCAGCTCTAATAATTGGGGGATTTCAGTTTCTCCTATATATACACTAATATACCAAATATCATTAAAATTTGAGATGATGAGTGTTTTGGGTGGCTGAGTTGATATGAAATGATCCAAACTGCTTTATATGGGAGAGTTTTAAAGGACAATCCGAGTTCTTTGGGGTTTTGAAAGATAACTTTATATTAAGAGAGGATATGAATCATCAGGATATATGTACAGTTAACAATACTATTGGGGGTTTCAAAGACAAATTATGTTGGAATAGGAATATTAGAAATCAAGCCAAAAGTAGTGGAATATTAAAAACTGAAGGGATGAAGTGTTTTTATACAAGTGCATGGAGTCTAAGAAATAAAAAAATGAATCATTTAACTATATGATTATAATAAAAATGGATATAATCCGTATTAGCGAGGCTTCAATTAGTGAATCAATATTCAATGACACTAAAACAGAGTACGAGTTAAAGGACTATACAGTACTTGATCCCCTAACCTGCACAAAGGTTCTGTTCCTGAAAAAGCTCATGCAGCACAAAATCATACAGGTTGGAACTATCTCATAATATAAATGGGGTTAGGGGGATAAAAGTTTAAAATATCATGTATAAAGTAATTTTTACCTGAATAAAAGCTTTTAAATTATTGTACAATAAATGTATAATAATAATAATATTGTATGTAAAATAATATATAACTACAAGTACAGGGGGTCCTTGTTATCCGAGGATAATGGGAACCAAGAAATCACCACTTTAAGTGAATCCACTTAGACTGGGGACCTAAAACCCATAAGAAATAATGAGAATAAGGTTTAATTGGGACCTTAACACAATAAATGCCACTCAAAATTATGGTTAAACATTTGTAAAATACACTTTTAAACCCTTTTATGTACCTTACCTTAAAAAATATGTTAATAAAGTATGTTAAACATCACTCCTTCTGCGTGTTATTTTAATCTCAGAGTGCCTTATCATTGTCATAGCTTTTGCTTCTAAATCTGCTACATTCTTAAGTATGGTATGAATGGTAGTTTTGGGGATGTTAAGAGCATAAGCAATGTTTATCACTCATTCCCCATTTTTTTTTGCACTTAATGACATCTAATTTCACATCTAACCCATAAGCTGGTACACTTTCTTTTAGGGCCAGTAGCTGTTTTACCACTAACAGTATGCTTTGAAGTCATGGCTGCAACAATAGCACAAAAAATCAACAAAATCAGAATGAAAACACCAGAAAACTGTAGATGGATTCAACACTGGCAATGGTTAGTGAGAGACTGAGTGTGTGTGGCATCAGGATTGGGGGGTGGAGCATGGTGGTGGTGGAGTGTTGGAGGTAGGGGAAAGTGAGTGAGACAGCAAGTCTGAGGGAAATTTAAATGGTTTTCCATTGCGCTTCTGCATTCCATGTACATTATCCATGGTAACCTCTAAGTGCAGGGAATTTATCCGTATGGTTCTACAATTATTTGGCCACGTAAATGTGGGTACTCGGATAATGAATACCTGGATAATGAAGACCCCCTGTATAAATAATAAAAACTTGTAAAAAAAAATTTTTTTTGAAAACATCACTATAAAAATGTAATAATCCAGAGTATCACAAATATAACTTGATACAAACTAGCTGGTAGTACAAGAGAGACATTACCAAGCCTGTTGCTGAAAATGCTAATGTATCATACATATAAGTATCATATGTATTACAGGAATACCTGAAAATTCATCATTTCGCAGATTCTTCATCAATCTTTTACTACCTATAGTTTCGCAATCTGTTGTCCATATTCGCAGATTCGTCATTTTTGGAAAAAATGTGAAAAAAAAAAAAGATTGAAATTGATGAAATTCAACTATTTACCAACACAATATATTATATTTTGTCAAAAAATTAGTAGAATTTGATTAATTAATCTGTTTAATAACATAATAGTACAGTAAAATGTTTTCTCATTGAAACATAATCTACCTCAAATTTTGCCATTTCATATTATTCCAGAATGAATTAATGACAAATTTCAAGGTATTCCTGTACACGTGTAAGTACTGTATGTTATCATACTGCATACGCAAAAATGTGGTGTCATTTTTTAGTATTTATCACAATTTTAAAAAATTTGCGCTCACCTATTTTTGAATCTTAGCTTGTGCAGATCATAAAAAGGGTAGTGAAATGTCCTCATCCTACCTCTGAATTTGTGCAGGTCGATGGATGACTGTACAATATATACTGTATGTAGGATGTCCCCCAAAGTGTCCCTATTTTTATTTAGCTACCCATTGTTTTATAATGGATGTATATTTTATTATTGGGGTTTCTTCTTCAGAAAGGTAACAGATTGGGGGTTTTATTCTGCACATACTATACCTATAACTAGAGGTAGGGGGTAGAGGGGGGTCTGAGGGTCATGTGCTCAGATTTGAGTGATCATAGGCTCAAATGACAGCTTTTCATGCCAATAACATGATTCAAGCAAAAAAAATTGGTTTTGGCTTATATACAAAAATTGCACTCAAATTTACTCGAAAACCACCATTTTTTTAGTATGTTTTCAATTTTATAGCTAAACCGCTTCAAAACTAAGTCTTATAACATAAAAACATATTTAATAACATATTATTGAATGTTCTGCTGCTCTTCACACGAGATATTAACCTTTATACATTTCTATATTTCAGATAATTTACATATTTATTCTATCTTTTTTGTTTAGAATACAGAAATTGGTGATTGTTTTACTTTTAGCACTTTTTGTGAAATAATGTGATAAAAGTTTGGAAAAGCAACGCTTTAAAATCAGCCGATCAGTAGCAACCACGCCTAGCAATGGCACAAAAGCTAGTGTTCATTTTTGGTGACAAGCTACCTACTTGGTATGATGCAGCAATCGCAATATTTTCAGAGGCGACACAACCAAAAAGCTCAAAAATGTAAGTTTTTGAAGTCTATATGGTCTTACAACGTAAGTGCAATATTGATATGTTAATAACTAAAGCTCATGACTGTTTTTTTTATTGTAGGAGTGCAACAATTCATGCATGCAGTGTAGCTCTACGACAAATCTGGATCAAGTCATTTGGTGAAGAACATGTTCTGACTATAAATTCTATTAAAAGAAAACTGACAAAATTGGTTGAGATTTATCACTCACAAGTCTACATCCGAGGTACATTCTATTTTCCTTTCTTATGTTTCGCTGGTAATAAAGTAGGATCACTTCATCACTATATTATTATTAATTATTATTTGTTTTTATAGCCCATCGCAAAAAAGGGAAGAAGAAAAATCTGGGTCCAAGTGAACCTAAATCCTTGCAACAACTAAATAAAGCGTGGAGAAGTTTCACACCTAAAGCAGGATCTGGTGAGAAATTTAACAATGTGCAGTAAATAAGCCTAGCTTATCTATTTCTATACAAACATACTTACACCATCATTCTATTTCGCAGGGATATGTCCAGATAGCCTTTTGGACATTGGAAAACAAACTGAAGAACTTACTGGCGATGAAAAAGCATTCTATGAAGATCAAAAATCCACTTGAATAGCACAAATCAGTGAAGAAATCATGTGCTTGGAGGTGAATCAGCTATGTGCTGTCATTTGACAGGATGAAGAGAAAAATGGAGAGTACAACTGGTTCATTGCCTATAACAAGTTCATTGCAGACAAGTCAATGACTTTGGACTACTTATGCCATGAGAAGAGGGGCATGAACAAGTGGTGGCGGTACCCAGCACAAGAAGACGTTCAGACAGTTCAGCACGAATAAATTCTTGATGTCATTGAAGGTGAATGGAAGTTTGATTCCCGTATCAACCGATTCGCCTTGACTAACATTAATGATATTGTAACAGCTTTCAAGCATACAGTGCAAAAAATGAGAGAGAAAATTAGTCATAAGAACGGTGTGCTTTTAATTTGCATTTTCTGTCAATAAATGATTGGAAAACCACAAAATGTCTGGATTTTGAGCTCAAACAGGCCAATTTTTCTCCAAAATCACTCAAGCGTGACTAAAATTCTAGCATAAATTTATCAAAAATATAATGCAAATGACAATTCTATTTGCTACCAAAGATATATATCAAGAACTCTAATCATTCCCAAGCACATAGTGAGTATTTCCAAAAATCATAATTTTGACCCCCCTAACGCTGTTTTGACGCTAAAAATCAGTAAATTGTGGTGCAATTTTTGTATACACAATTTTCAGCAAAAAACCTTTTAAAAACTTCATATTCATGTATTTTCACACAAAATGAGGCTATGATCACTTGTTTTTGACAACATGCCATTTTATCCCCTACCTCTACTATAACATTTCTTATCTTCCATTACTTAACAACTAATAATTATTGTATATTAAAAACCATTCTCTCACCATTTCAAAATTAAAGCAACAAATTTTCCCAATTTCTACAAAATTAGGAAAAGACTATACTGCCAGTAGAATACTATAGCCTAATAAGGGCATAGAAGGGCTTACCAGGCTAGTCTTTAATTAAGGAAAGCTAGGTCTTGACTAAGCCTCCTTAAAGACTTAGTTTATGTGGAACAATATGGCTGAACCCTGAAACAGTGATGCTGGTGGGTGGTATGGTGTAATAGGTCTGTACTTCTTTGAGAATAAAACTGGAAAAGTAGTACTGGTAGTGCAAAATTTCTGCTTACCCTACCACGACTAATTAGTTTGTCCTGTAAAAAAAATAACTGCATTAACCCAGATTCACAGTGGTTTCAGCAGGATGGAGTGCCTTCCCACTGTTTGTGACACTCAACTTTTTGAGGAAGCATTTTTCCAGGCATCTAATCTCCCTTCATGAGCCAGTGGAATGGCTCCCATACTCACCTGACCTTACAACCCCTGACTTTTGTTTGCGGGGTTACATCAAAGACAGGACCTATTCTACCACACCTAAGACAGACACTTGAAGACCTAAAGACCAATGTTTATTGGGTAATCAACAACATCCTAGGTGAGCTATTTCCAAAAATTATCAAACATTTGTACAAGGTTGAATATTGTGTTAGATAAAATGGCAATTACACTGAATATATTGTTTAATAATTAAGGTTAATGAACTCCTATGCTTTATGTATGGTACCTTTCACATTCCTTTTTGTGTCTAGATTACTACTTTTTAGCTTAGAACACTTATTTAAAACAGAGAATTTCTTGGGGACACCTGGTATCTCACAGAATGGATAGTCAGGTGGTGGTTTGGTCTTATTCACTGAGAATGATTTAACTTAAGTTCAGAATGATACTATTAAATTATACAACAGGGTAGAATCAATTCGGGTTGATATTTGTGTATCAAATAAAGAGTCAGTACATTTGGATACGGTAGGTACATTTTACAGACTTTCAAACCAAACACAAAGTTGATGATAGTATGATTCTGGGAATAAATAAAGGTTGTAATGCTAGAACATCAATTATGCGAGATTTCAACATGCCTCATATGGACTGGAAACTTCAAGAAGGAAATAATAGGGAAGTTAGCTTCTTCATTGAGTGTTGTAATGATAGTTTTCTAACGCAATTAGTAGAAAAACTAACTTCTGATCAAGCAATCTTAGATTTGGTTCTATCAAATGATTATGAGGTTATAAGGGGACTTGCAAAAGAAGAGTTATTAGGAAATAGAGACTATTTGACCATATATTTTAAGATAGAATTAAATAGGGATCCAGTCAGCAATGACCATCTAGTTCCTTACTTCTTGAAAGGTGACTATAGTAAATTTAGGAAGTTGTTAGGTTCAGCAAGGTGGGATAATGAATTCACCAATAAAAATGTTATTGGGATATGGTCTAGATTCAAAAAAATTTTAGAGGATAGCCTATATCAGAAACATTAGGAATAACAAGATTGGAAAACCTTTGTGGTGGAATAATGAAAGACCTAAATGATGGTAAATGTGGAGAAAACCCTGGCATAATGATTTTTTAATAAGAAGTGGTATTTCTAGAGGTACTTTTGCTCCTGAATCCAGTGGTGATATTCAATTCTTGGGGAAATGGCTAGTTTTTAAGATATAGGCCATTTCTACCCTAACAATGTAGATTACATGAACGTGGGCAGGGCTTTGAAGAGGGAAATTGAGAGGTAAACACGCATAAAAAAACAGTAATAAGCACACTAAAACTAACAACCCAACCTAACTTCTGAATTATTTGAACAAATGAGAGATTGCAGCTGTCACACACCATGACAAACAAGCAACAACTGATGCACATCCAGCTAATCACCAAGAAACAAATGCGCTGATTGGCTGCAGAATGTAAGAAAGTTTTCCATTAGACATAAAATTAAAAATTGAGTAACTTCAAAACTAGCCATTTCCCCAAAAAATGAATATCACCACTGGATTCAGGAGAAAAAGTACCTCTAGAAATACCATATCTTATTAAAAAATAATTACCCTGACATTTTCTCTACACGAGCAAAAATGATTAAAAATAAGAAAAGGACATTCAGGGAATTTAAAAAATGGGAATAGCCATATGGACTTAGGTAATTACAGGCAGTTAAGAAATAAGTAAAATAGTTTGATTAGGAAGAGCAAAAGAATAGTGAAATAAATCTAGCTAGAAGTAGCAATAAAGAGCCGAAGATTGTATTTGCATATTAAGTATATAAGATTGTACAGTCAGTCCTCATTTTATGCCATTTCCCAGAACTGAAAAAAAATGTTTTTTTCTAAATTATGAAAAAATACAAAAAAATATTAACAATTTAAAAAAAAAAAAAAAATATAAACATATTTATAGATTTATTTATTTACTTTTCTGGTTCTCATATTAATGAATCTGGTAAAATCTGGTATACTTTAAAAAAATTGAGTAGCAACCCTTTACCTCAGTCCCTACCATGCTGTTTTTATTGAAGGTGGCAAAGCCTGTGCTAGTGTTTTTTTTTTAACTTTTGTGCTATTTAAAGTGTTATAATAAAATTAAAAACATGTTTGGATGTAAAACAAGTGGTGGTGGTGGTGGTGGCAGTGGCAGTGAAAATGTGGCCAAAAGGGCACATAAATCTATAAGTATTGGTGAAAAGATGGAAGTGATAAGGCGTATGGAGTCTGGTGAATCAAAGCCTAAGGTCTATGAGGCTCTACAACTTGCACTGGTCATCAACAGTGACCACGACAATGAAAAACACTGCAAAAATAAAACAATCAGCACAATCTGCCACTCATGTCAGTGTTACAACAGAGTTATTCAAGAAGTGGGCTGATTGAGAAAATGGAGCAATTGCTTTCCTTGCGGATAGACGATTTGAACCAGTGTAAGGTTAACCTTAGCCAGACTATCATTACAACCAGCAAAGGCTGGTTTCATAGATTTAAGAAATGTGTAAACATTCACAACATTGAGGTTATAGGAGGTGGCTAGTGCCGATGTTGAAGCTGCAACTGGCTTCCTTGATGAGTTTAAGGCACTGGTAGAGGACAGTGAATATCCACCAGATCTTGTTTTTAATGTAGATGAAACCAGCCTGTACCGGAAGATGCTGACAAGAATGTTTATTGCCTGTGAAGAAAGGACTGCACTGGGTTTCAAGGTGTTGAAGGACTGCTTGACCCTTCTTTTTGGTGGGAACACTGCTGGTAACATAAAACTCAAGCCTTTGTTGGTGCACATTCTGAAACACCCAGGGTAATGAAGGACCTATCAAAATCCCATCTTCCAGTGATTTGGAAGTCTAATAGTAAGGCCTGGGTGAACCAACAAGTTTTTACAGACTGGTACAGCAACCATTTCTATCCCACTGTCTTGCACTTCTGTGATGAAAATGGCCTCCCACGCAAGGCTCTCCTAGTTCTTGATAATGCCCCAGGACATCCTTCATTTTTCTGCACCATTAATTACATTTACATTACATCATTACATTTCATTTGGAAAACATGAAGCCACTGGGGCCTATCGAAGTTATCCAAGTCATGAGCTGTATTTTATAGCTAATAATAAAATTTTGCAAAAAGTCAATCTCAAGTCAGCTAATTACCATCCAACTATTTACTACCACCATAGTAGCCTACATATCTCAAGCTAAGAAATACAACAACAACAACCAACCACCACTTTATTTTAGACTCAACAGGTACAAAGTTTATACCTGTTGAGTCTAATATACTACAAACGGGTGATCGAAAAGTCTCTCCGCAATAGTAATAAGATATTTACTTTATTGAAGTTAGATATTTTAATGAAAATTGTACGATATCGTGAAATCTAAAAATATTGGCGAAGTCTAGGCTAGTCTAAGCTAAGTCTTGCTACGTTACTTACTCTAAACAGGTAACAATGATATGTCATTACATTTATAGAATTCTTATATCTTCTTATGTAAAATTTCAATAAGTAAATCTCTTATTACTACTGCGGAGACACTTTTCGATCACCCTGTATAAGTGGTCCACAAAAGGTTAAGAGCACTGACTTTGTAGCAGTGTGACCACTCTACATTTTTAATTATCCCAAGAACACCCAACAAAAATTCACCAGAATTCCCAAGTTTATATAAATATTCGAATTCTTTAATTTTTTATTGAATTATATGGCTTTAACAAAAATTTTACAATTGTATCATAACTGATATAAAGTGCATAAAAAAATAAAAATACAAAAGAAAAAACAAATAGGCTTTCTTTGTACACCACAAAAAAATATAATTGTATTCAAAACGGAGTTTAAATAAAAAATCAAAATATCATCATCAACTACATCGTAAAGCACTGTATTTTTATTTCTTCATCTGAATAAAGTATTCACTCACTGAAATATTTATTATATCTGACCAGTGGCTTGCCTAGTACCATTTAGTAGGCTGCTTAGTTAGGCCAAAATTTATATATAATATATATATTGTAGGGTTTTCAGTTTAGTTACATTTGTAGTACACAAAACACTGTCAATGCATACACATTTAATCTGTGTAGTAAATAAAAATTACTTAGATACATTAATTTCACTAAAAGCCCTATAGACCTTAAGCAGGCTAGTTGGGGGCCCTGAGTGACAGAACACTAACTTACACTAGGCCTATATCAGTCTGACTCGAATTAGAATATTGACATGTTTAATTTGAATCGTCCAGATATAAATTTTTAATATGTGAAAAAATAGAAAAACGGCAATTTTTAGCTACTATTTCTAGTATTTTCCTTTACCCAGTAAATTTCCCAAGATTTAGCACATTTAAAAAAAATCCCCAAATCGCAAAGTGCACTCCATTTTTTTATTTATTTATGAGCCCACAAAAGCCAAAAGCGTAATTAAAAGCCAAACTAAATAAAATAAATAGTTCAATTAATAATTGTTTATTCAATGTTAAAATTATTGTAACATGGTATATTTTTTTTCTTTTAGGTAGGAGATAGATGCCAAATTAACATTATACGAGAGGGTGAGCTTGGTTTTGATGTATGAATACCAGGTACAACAAATCGATGAAGTGGTACAGAATTTAAACTCTGTACCGATTCATCGATTTGTAGCACCTGGAATTCCATACATTAAAACCAAGCTCACCCTCTCGTCTACTGTTAATTTGACAGCCATCCCGTACCTAAACGTAAAAAAAAAGATTATAGTCAACACTGAAAATCCCAATGATGCGCGACTTTTGCACCACCCTGTATATTGCCTAAATTTGATTTTGTCTAGAATCTAGATGAATTAGAATGAATGGCTGCAATATGAAAAACATACGGTCTTCCGTTTACTAAATTTATCTACAGTTTCCAAAAAAAGTTCGCCTAGAAACAAAATTTCTAAAATAGTGAGAATTAATAATTGGTAAAATTATGCATTTTTTTTTAAACATTTTATTCTTCTTTGGTAACGCTTAGAAAAAAAAATTACTGATCAGTAATTTTTTTTTTAAAATTTATTTTTGTAGGAGAACTTTTTCCGAAATTGTACATAATATTTCTCGAAACTAAGAAATCATATAACTATGCAATAAAAATTACAAAGTGTCTCTCTCTCTCTCTCTCTCTCTCTCTCTCTCTCTTTGAAACGTAGGATTAGTTCTGGCTTCCTTTTCATTTTGAAATTTTGAATTTGACCCTTAAAAGCTTCTTCGAATTTCAGTATTAAAATGAAATCACTAAGAAGTAATTGGAACAATTCCAGATTTGTTCCCTGGTTCGTCTTACTGCCACCCTGCATTTGAACTTCACCGTGAAAGGACAGCATCACAGGATCACTACTAGTGATGTGAGTCGTTTTTTATCGTGTCGTTTTTTTTGTTTAAAACGAAGATACGTCTGTTTTTTTTGTTTTTTATTGTTTTAAACTTATTCCATATTTTTCTTCTTTTAATCTAATAAGTATATTAGTATTACCTATAATTTACTATACTACCATGCTTATACGGTTATACCTAGTATATATAGTCATCTTTTAGAAAAATTGAATCATGCAAAAAGTATATAATGGAAAGGAAAAACAAACCCTCATTTTTTATATGTATATATATTTTTTAACTAGAACATAAAACATTCTTCCTCGTTTCAAACAATATACATAATTGTGATTGGCAAGAGTACCGGTATATATATTCCAGATCGAAAAGGAAAATATTCACCTTTTTTTGAACCTTTTTGTTAACCTAATGTTGTTTAACCTTCATTTCCATGGAAGAATCATCACTAGATTGGGTAGAGCATATATGCTAGTTTCAATATCACAGGTACTAGTATAATATACATAATAAAAAATACATAATACTGGTATAAAACAATATATATAATTGTGATTGGCAAGTATACCAGTGTGTGTGTATATATATATATATATATATATATATATATATATATATATATATATATATATATATATATATATATATATATATATATTCCAAATAGAAAAATAAAAAAATAAAAATATTCATCTCTTTCTTTAACCTTTGTGTTAACCTAATGCTGTTTAACTTTCATTATCTGATTCTATTTCCATTGAAGAATCATTATCACTAGATTGATTAGAGCATATAGTTTCAATATCACAGGTACTGGTACTTATTGCAGATTTGGATGTTGACGAAGCCAATGTAGCACCATGTTTTACTTCTTTCTTGGAATTTTGCATTTTCGGATATAAATACTAGCTTTGCCACTGGGGCCACTGGGCCACTGGGGCCTATCGAAGTTATCCAAGTCATGAGCTGTATTTTATAGCTAATAATAAAATTTTGCAAAAAGTCAATCTCAAGTCAGCTAATTACCATCCAACTATTTACTACCACCATAGTAGCCTACATATCTCAAGCTAAGAATATACAACAACAACAACCACCACTTTATTTTAGACTCAACAGGTACAAAGTTTATACCTGTTGAGTCTAATATACTACAAACGGGTGATCGAAAAGTCTCTCCGCAATAGTAATAAGATATTTACTTTATTGAAGTTAGATATTTTAATGAAAATTGTACGATATCGTGAAATCTAAAAATATTGGCGAAGTCTAGGCTAGTCTAAGCTAAGTCTTGCTACGTTACTTACTCTAAACAGGTAACAATGATATGTCATTACATTTATAGAATTCTTATATCTTCTTATGTAAAATTTCAATAAAGTAAATCTCTTATTACTACTGCGGAGACACTTTTCGATCACCCTGTATAAGTGGTCCACAAAAGGTTAAGAGCACTGACTTTGTAGCAGTGTGACCACTCTACATTTTTAATTATCCCAAGAACACCCAACAAAAATTCACCAGAATTCCCAAGTTTATATAAATATTCGAATTCTTTAATTTTTTATTGAATTATATTTGGCTTTAACAAAAATTTTACAATTGTATCATAACTGATATAAAGTGCATAAAAAAATAAAAATACAAAAGAAAAACAAATAGGCTTTCTTTGTACACCACAAAAAATATATAATTGTATTCAAAACGGAGTTTAAATAAAAAATCAAAATATCATCATCAACTACATCGTAAAGCACTGTATTTTTATTTCTTCATCTGAATAAAGTATTCACTCACTGAAATATTTATTATATCTGACCAGTGGCTTGCCTAGTACCATTTAGTAGGCTGCTTAGTTAGGCCAAAATTTATATATAATATATATATTGTAGGGTTTTCAGTTTAGTTACATTTGTAGTACACAAAACACTGTCAATGCATACACATTTAATCTGTGTAGTAAAATAAAAATTACTTAGATACATTAATTTCACTAAAAGCCCTATAGACCTTAAGCAGGCTAGTTGGGGGCCCTGAGTGACAGAACACTAACTTACACTAGGCCTATATCAGTCTGACTCGAATTAGAATATTGACATGTTTAATTTGAATCGTCCAGATATAAATTTTTAATATGTGAAAAAATAGAAAAACGGCAATTTTTAGCTACTATTTCTAGTATTTTCCTTTACCCAGTAAATTTCCCAAGATTTAGCACATTTTTAAAAAAATCCCCAAATCGCAAAGTGCACTCCATTTTTTTATTTATTTATGAGCCCACAAAAGCCAAAAGCGTAATTAAAAGCCAAACTAAATAAAATAAATAGTTCAATTAATAATTGTTTATTCAATGTTAAAATTATTGTAACATGGTATATTTTTTTTCTTTTAGGTAGGAGATAGATGCCAAATTAACATTATACGAGAGGGTGAGCTTGGTTTTGATGTATGAATACCAGGTACAACAAATCGATGAAGTGGTACAGAATTTAAACTCTGTACCGATTCATCGATTTGTAGCACCTGGAATTCCATACATTAAAACCAAGCTCACCCTCTCGTCTACTGTTAATTTGACAGCCATCCCGTACCTAAACGTAAAAAAAAAGATTATAGTCAACACTGAAAATCCCAA
The DNA here is from genome assembly GCA_023014485.1 of Bathynomus jamesi. NCBI lineage: Eukaryota > Metazoa > Arthropoda > Malacostraca > Isopoda > Cirolanidae > Bathynomus > Bathynomus jamesi. Next base: position 95,036 of record JAJOZX010005476.1, on the reverse strand, counting down.
TGATGCGCGACTTTTGCACCACCCTGTATATTGCCTAAATTTGATTTTGTCTAGAATCTAGATGAATTAGAATGAATGGCTGCAATATGAAAAACATACGGTCTTCCGTTTACTAAATTTATCTACAGTTTCCAAAAAAGTTCGCCTAGAAACAAAATTTCTAAAATAGTGAGAATTAATAATTGGTAAAATTATGCATTTTTTTTTAAACATTTTATTCTTCTTTGGTAACGCTTAGAAAAAAAAATTACTGATCAGTAATTTTTATTTTTTAAAATTTATTTTTGTAGGAGAACTTTTTCCGAAATTGTACATAATATTTCTCGAAACTAAGAAATCATATAACTATGCAATAAAAATTACAAAGTGCTCTCTCTCTCTCTCTCTCTTTGAAACGTAGGATTAGTTCTGGCTTCCTTTTCATTTTGAAATTTTGAATTTGACCCTTAAAAGCTTCTTCGAATTTCAGTATTAAAATGAAATCACTAAGAAGTAATTGGAACAATTCCAGATTTGTTCCCTGGTTCGTCTTACTGCCACCCTGCATTTGAACTTCACCGTGAAAGGACAGCATCACAGGATCACTACTAGTGATGTGAGTCGTTTTTTATCGTGTCGTTTTTTTTGTTTAAAACGAAGATACGTCTGTTTTTTTTGTTTTTTATTGTTTTAAACTTATTCCATATTTTTCTTCTTTTAATCTAATAAGTATATTAGTATTACCTATAATTTACTATACTACCATGCTTATACGGTTATACCTAGTATATATAGTCATCTTTTAGAAAAATTGAATCATGCAAAAAGTATATAATGGAAAGGAAAAACAAACCCTCATTTTTTATATGTATATATATTTTTTAACTAGAACATAAAACATTCTTCCTCGTTTCAAACAATATACATAATTGTGATTGGCAAGAGTACCGGTATATATATTCCAGATCGAAAAGGAAAATATTCACCTTTTTTTGAACCTTTTTGTTAACCTAATGTTGTTTAACCTTCATTTCCATGGAAGAATCATCACTAGATTGGGTAGAGCATATATGCTAGTTTCAATATCACAGGTACTAGTATAATATACATAATAAAAAATACATAATACTGGTATAAAACAATATATATAATTGTGATTGGCAAGTATACCAGTGTGTATATATATATATATATATATATATATATATATATATATATATATATATATATATATATATATATATATATATATATATTCCAAATAGAAAAATAAAAAAAATAAAAATATTCATCTCTTTCTTTAACCTTTGTGTTAACCTAATGCTGTTTAACTTTCATTATCTGATTCTATTTCCATTGAAGAATCATTATCACTAGATTGATTAGAGCATATAGTTTCAATATCACAGGTACTGGTACTTATTGCAGATTTGGATGTTGACGAAGCCAATGTAGCACCATGTTTTACTTCTTTCTTGGAATTTTGCATTTTCGGATATAAATACTAGCTTTGCCACTGGGGCCACTGGGTCACTGGGGCCTATCGAAGTTATCCAAGTCTTGAGCTGTATTTTATAGCTAACAATAAAATTTTGCAAAAAGTCAATCTCAAGTCAGCTAATTACCATCCAACTATTTACTACCACCATAGTAGCCTACATATCTCAAGCTAAGAATATACAACAACAACAACCACCACTTTATTTTAGACTCAACAGGTACAAAGTTTATACCTGTTGAGTCTAATATACTACAAACGGGTGATCGAAAAGTCTCTCCGCAATAGTAATAAGATATTTACTTTATTGAAGTTAGATATTTTAATGAAAATTGTACGATATCGTGAAATCTAAAAATATTGGCGAAGTCTAGGCTACTCTAAGCTAAGTCTTGCTACGTTACTTACTCTAAACAGGTAACAATGATATGTCATTACATTTATAGAATTCTTATATCTTCTTATGTAAAATTTCAATAAAGTAAATCTCTTATTACTACTGCGGAGACACTTTTCGATCACCCTGTATAAGTGGTCCACAAAAGGTTAAGAGCACTGACTTTGTAGCAGTGTGACCAGTGGCGGTTCCTCATATGGGCAATATGGGCAGCCGCACAGGGCGGCATTTGTGGAGGGGCGGCATGAGCGCCTGCAAAAAAAATAAAAATAAAAATAAGAATAAATAAATAAAGAAATAAATAAAATAAAAATAAAATAATATAAATAATAAAAGATCAATAAATATATTTTTATTAATAAAAAACCATCCATTGCATTTTCCATAAACCTTCCCATAAAAGACCTAAACAATGCAAAATGCTTCCAGATTAATATTATTGGGAATAAAGGCCCATACTTTAACATATGTAATGTTATTTTTCTGGGTTTGGTTAAATAGTGAAATGTATATTATTTATTACAGAACGAATCTTCACACTAAGCCACTAAGGTCTGTCAAATAACCGCAAATGGATAAGAAGAGGTCAAAGCTATCAGGTGCTCAGTTTAGAAAAAAGAGGAAAGAAGAAGAGGAGAAACGAGCAAAAGATAAAGGTATAGAGCTATGTCATCTACTCTTCACTGCTATATTGCACTGCTATTTTGTGATATAGCTTTCTGAGTCATTTGAAGTGTACTATTATGTATATAATTAGCCATTAACCAAGGAGGTTGTATTATTCATTTGTTTCCTATTCTAAAAGTTTAATAAATTGTGCTTAATAACATGTTAAATTAATTGTACTAGCCTATTCATGCATTGGTCTGCTATGTTCTATTTTACTATTTGCAGGGGCACTTTTGAAATATTTTGGAACACCCTCTGCCACTAGCCAGGATGAGAAGCCGTCTACTTCTGCCATTATTGAGGCTGAGGAGCCATCTACCTCCTCAGCCTCACATATGTCTCCACAAATGCAGTCTGATCCTGAGGATGAAGACCCATTTGCTTCTACTTCTCCCCGGCAGGACTCTTCAGGTGAGTTTGTGTGCACATATGTCTGTGAGTGTGTGCGTGTGTGTGTATGTGTATGTGTGTGCATCCCTGCAAAGCATTTTGCAAACAGTTATAAATTATAATGTTATTATCACTGGGTCTAGGTTACTGGGTATGTGTGGTGTTTCACCACCATAATTCCATAACACCACCACCATAACAAAGTGCTGTGAATAATGTGTTATCTAACTTAGGTGTGTATACTAATGAGTAATGCTCTTGTTCTTTCTATTAGAAATGCCTGGAGCAGAATCGCCTCCTGAGGATGAGTCTCTGTCCACCGACCCTGCTAACTGGCCTTCAGTTCTGACTGAGAGAATTCGGACACAACTGGTTTCCAGGGGACCAAGTCAAGTACCATCTGACTTTGTATTCCCTAGAAACGACAGTGACGGAAGAAGTTTCCACCATCAATACTTCAGGAAGTCATTGGTTAGTGGGGAAAATATAACCAGAAGTTGGTTGGTCTATTCCTTAAAAAACAACAGCCTTTTCTGTTTCTGTTGTACATTATTTTCCAAGAGGAAAATAAATTTAACAAGTTTGGGACTCTCGGACTGGAAGCATGCAAGCTCATTGCTCACATCACATGACAACAGTTTAGAACACCTAAATTCTATGAAAATCTGGAAAGAACTGGCAGTGAGGATGAGAAAGGGGAGACCATTGACAAGCAGGAGATGGCACTTCTGGAGGGTGAGAAGTTGAGATGGAGAGCGGTGCTGACACGTCTCACTGCTATTGTGCATTCTCTGGCAGTTAGGAATTTGGCACTAAGGGGACATACAGAAAAATTGTTCTCACCATCAAATGGCAATTTTCTGAAAGAAGTTGAACTGATGGCACAATTTGATCCTATAATGCAAGAGCACATTAACCGTGTCCAAAAAGGGACCTCCAGTCACACCAGCTACCTCGGCCACCACATACAAAACGAACTCATTGATTTGTCGAGCAGCAAGACCATTTCAGCAATGGTGAGCGACATCAAACAATCAAAGTTTTTTTCAATAATTCTAGATTGCACTCCAGATATCAGCCACACTGAACAGTTGTCAGTTGTGATTCGGGTTGTGTCACTGGAGGGGAAGCCCCATATAAAGGAACATTTCATGGGGTTTTTGGAGGCAGAGGAGTCCACTGATCAACATTTGGCATCTCTGATTCTGAAGAGACTGGAGGAGCTAAAAGTTCCTTTCATGGACTGTAGAGGACAATCATACGACAACGGGGCCAACATGAGGGGAAAAAACAAGGGTGTTCAATCCAGGCTCCTAGAAATTAATCCCAGAGCTCTGTTTGTTCCATGTGGGGCTCATTCTCTGAATTTGCTTGTGGCCGATGCTGCTTAGGGATCTATTGATGCCACAAGTTACTTTGGCATCTTGCAGAAGCTTTACAACTTGTTTTCAGCCTCCACACAACGAGGGCCATTTTGAAAAAACATGTGAACATCACATTGAAGATGTGGTCTGATACAAGGTGGGAAAGCAAGATCAAGAGTGTGGAGCCCCTGAGATATCAGGCAGCTGCAGTGAGAGATGCACTGATCGAGGTGAGGGACCACACCAAAGACTCTGTAATAAAGGTCGAGGCTCAATCTCTGTCAGAGGAGGTTGGGTCATACCGCTTCGCCATTTGTTCAGTGGTGTGGCATGACCTGTTGTGCCAAATTCAGCATGTGAGCAAGCAGATGCAGTCTCCTAGCATGCACGTTGATGTTGCAGTAAATCTCCTAAAAAAAACAGAGAGAGGTCTCCGCAATTACAGGGCAACAGGTTTTGTGGCTGCACAAATGGCAGCCACAGATATCTGTGAACAAATGAATGTGGAGGCTGTGTTAAAACAAAAACGGCTGAGGTCCACAAAGCGGCACTTCTCCTATGAAGCATCTGATGAGCCCTTGATTGATGCTTTGAAGAAGCTGGAGGTGACATTTTTCAATGCAGTGGTTGATGCTGCAACATCAGCCATTCAGGAAAGATTTTCCACGTTGGAAATTGTGGGAGAGAAGTTTGGAGTGCTGACACATTTCCAAAATCTCACATTTGAGGAGCTGACAGAACAATGTGTGAACCTTAGTACTACACTACACTTTAAGGGACAATCTGACTTGGATGGCAGAGAGCTTGCACAGGAGCTGAAGAACTTGCCTGACTGCCATCAAAGACCATATCCTTGCTTGAACTGCTGACATTTATCCATGAAAGGGAGCTCTCTGAAATATATCCAAATTTGTGGACTGCTCTCAGAATTGGTCTTACTCTTCCAGTCACTGTTGCTGAAGCAGAGGAGCTTTTCAAAGCTGAAGCTCATCAAATCCTACCTGAGGTCAACTATGTCACAGGAACGCCTTACCGGTCTGGCCATCATCAGTATAAATCATACAATTGCTGAGCAGATTTCATATGATGATTTAATTCATGACTTTGCATCAAGGAAGGTAAGAAGAGTCAGGCTTTAGATGGCAGTTGTGCTGTGGTGCAATTTATTTTGTTTCTTGTTCAAAGTGTAGCATAATAATTACCCTCTCTTAAGTGTCTTATTCTATTTATGTGATAGAGCATTTGTACAATTTAGAAATTTGATTCTCTAGTTTATTTATGGCAGTTGTGCAATTTAATTTGTATTTTTCCTGTTCATAGTATCATAATTACATTCTCTTAAGTGAGTTATTCTATTTACGTGATGAAGGATTTGTAAAATTCAGAAATTTGAGTCTTTGTTTTGGTTCTGAAGTTCCAACAATTAGTCCAATAAAAAGTTATTTTGTGAAAGAGTTATGTCTGTCCATTATTTTGGGGGGATTCGAATGTGTGTGTATTGGCGAACAGGGGGGGGGGGCGCTGAAGGTGAGGTTCGCCCAGGGCGTCATGTAAGCTAGGACCGCCACTGAGTGTGACCACTCTACATTTTTAATTATCCCAAGAACACCCAACAAAAATTCACCAGAATTCCCAAGTTTATATAAATATTCGAATTCTTTAATTTTTTATTGAATTATATTTGGCTTTAACAAAAATTTTACAATTGTATCATAACTGATATAAAGTGCATAAAAAAATAAAAATACAAAAGAAAAACAAATAGGCTTTCTTTGTACACCACAAAAAATATATAATTGTATTCAAAACGGAGTTTAAATAAAAAATCAAAATATCATCATCAACTACATCGTAAAGCACTGTATTTTTATTTCTTCATCTGAATAAAGTATTCACTCACTGAAATATTTATTATATCTGACCAGTGGCTTGCCTAGTACCATTTAGTAGGCTGCTTAGTTAGGCCAAAATTTATATATAATATATATATTGTAGGGTTTTCAGTTTAGTTACATTTGTAGACAAAACACTGTCAATGCATACACATTTAATCTGTGTAGTAAAATAAAAATTACTTAGATACATTAATTTCACTAGAAGCCCTATAGACCTTAAGCAGGCTAGTTGGGGCCCTGAGTGACAGAACACTAACTTACACTAGGCCTATATCAGTCTGACTCGAATTAGAATATTGACATGTTTAATTTGAATCGTCCAGATATAAATTTTTAATATGTGAAAAAATAGAAAAACGGCAATTTTTAGCTACTATTTCTAGTATTTTCCTTTACCCAGTAAATTTCCCAAGATTTAGCACATTTTAAAAAAAATCCCCAAATCGCAAAGTGCACTCCATTTTTTATTTATTTATGAGCCCACAAAAGCCAAAAGCGTAATTAAAAGCCAAACTAAATAAAATAAATAGTTCAATTAATAATTGTTTATTCAATGTTAAAATTATTGTAACATGGTATATTTTTTTTCTTTTAGGTAGGAGATAGATGCCAATTAACATTATACGAGAGGGTGAGCTTGGTTTTGATGTATGAATACCAGGTACAACAAATCGATGAAGTGGTACAGAATTTAAACTCTGTACCGATTCATCGATTTGTAGCACCTGGAATTCCATACATTAAAACCAAGCTCACCCTCTCGTCTACTGTTAATTTGACAGCCATCCCGTACCTAAACGTAAAAAAAAGATTATAGTCAACACTGAAAATCCCAATGATGCGCGACTTTTGCACCACCCTGTATATTGCCTAAATTTGATTGTCTAGAATCTAGATGAATTCGAATGAATGGCTGCAATATGAAAAACATACGGTCTTCCGTTTACTAAATTTATCTACAGTTTCCAAAAAAAGTTCGCCTAGAAACAAAATTTCTAAAATAGAGAGAATTAATAATTGGTAAAATTATGCATTTTTTTTTAAACATTTTATTCTTCTTTGGTAACGCTTAGAAAAAAAATTACTGATCAGTAATTTTTATTTTTTAAAATTTATTTTTGTAGGAGAACTTTTTCCGAAATTGTACATAATATTTCTCGAAACTAAGAAATCATATAACTATGCAATAAAAATTACAAAGTGCTCTCTCTCTCTCTCTCTCTCTCTCTTTGAAACGTAGGATTAGTTCTGGCTTCCTTTTCATTTTGAAATTTTGAATTTGACCCTTAAAAGCTTCTTCGAATTTCAGTATTAAAATGAAATCACTAAGAAGTAATTGGAACAATTCCAGATTTGTTCCCTGGTTCGTCTTACTGCCACCCTGCATTTGAACTTCACCGTGAAAGGACAGCATCACAGGATCACTACTAGTGATGTGAGTCGTTTTTTATCGTGTCGTTTTTTTGTTTAAAACGAAGATACGTCTGTTTTTTTGTTTTTTATTGTTTTAAACTTATTCCATATTTTTCTTCTTTTAATCTAATAAGTATATTAGTATTACCTATAATTTACTATACTACCATGCTTATACGGTTATACCTAGTATATATAGTCATCTTTTAGAAAAATTGAATCATGCAAAAAGTATATAATGGAAAGGAAAAACAAACCCTCATTTTTTAGATGTATATATATTTTTAACTAGAACATAAAACATTCTTCCTCGTTTCAAACAATATACATAATTGTGATTGGCAAGAGTACCGGTATATATATTCCAGATCGAAAAGGAAAATATTCACCTTTTTTTGAACCTTTTTGTTAACCTAATGTTGTTTAACCTTCATTTCCATGGAAGAATCATCACTAGATTGGGTAGAGCATATATGCTAGTTTCAATATCACAGGTACTAGTATATATACATAATAAAAAATACATAATACTGGTATAAAACAATATATATAATTGTGATTGGCAAGTATACCAGTGTGTATATATATATATATATATATATATATATATATATATATTATATATATATATATATATATATATATATATATATATTCCAAATAGAAAAATAAAAAAAATAAAAATATTCATCTCTTTCTTTAACCTTTGTGTTAACCTAATGCTGTTTAACTTTCATTATCTGATTCTATTTCCATTGAAGAATCATTATCACTAGATTGATTAGAGCATATAGTTTCAATATCACAGGTACTGGTACTTATTGCAGATTTGGATGTTGACGAAGCCAATGTAGCACCATGTTTTACTTCTTTCTTGGAATTTTGCATTTTCGGATATAATACTAGCTTTGCCACTGGGGCCACTGGGTCACTGGGGCCTATCGAAGTTATCCAAGTCTTGAGCTGTATTTTATAGCTAACAATAAAATTTTGCAAAAAGTCAATCTCAAGTCAGCTAATTACCATCCAACTATTTACTACCACCATAGTAGCCTACATATCTCAAGCTAAGAATATACAACAACAACAACCACCACTTTATTTTAGACTCAACAGGTACAAAGTTTATACCTGTTGAGTCTAATATACTACAAACGGGTGATCGAAAAGTCTCTCCGCAATAGTAATAAGATATTTACTTTATTGAAGTTAGATATTTTAATGAAAATTGTACGATATCGTGAAATCTAAAAATATTGGCGAAGTCTAGGCTACTCTAAGCTAAGTCTTGCTACGTTACTTACTCTAAACAGGTAACAATGATATGTCATTACATTTATAGAATTCTTATATCTTCTTATGTAAAATTTCAATAAAGTAAATCTCTTATTACTACTGCGGAGACACTTTTCGATCACCCTGTATAAGTGGTCCACAAAAGGTTAAGAGCACTGACTTTGTAGCAGTGTGACCAGTGGCGGTTCCTCATATGGGCAATATGGGCAGCCGCACAGGGCGGCATTTGTGGAGGGGCGGCATGAGCGCCTGCAAAAAAAATAAAAAAAAAATAAGAATAAATAAATAAAGAAATAAATAAAAATAAAAAATAAAATAAAATAAATAATAAAAGATCAATAAATATATTTTTATTATAAAAAAAACCATCTATTGCATTTTCCATAAACCTTCCCATAAAAGACCTAAACAATGCAAAATGCTTCCAGATTAATATTATTGGGAATAAAGGCCCATACTTTAACATATGTAATGTTATTTTTCTGGGTTTGGTTAAATAGTGAAATGTATATTATTTATTACAGAACGAATCTTCACACTAAGCCACTAAGGTCTGTCAAATAACCGCAAATGGATAAGAAGAGGTCAAAGCTATCAGGTGCTCAGTTTAGAAAAAAGAGGAAAGAAGAAGAGAGAAACGAGCAAAAGATAAAGGTATAGAGCTATGTCATCTACTCTTCACTGCTATATTGCACTGCTATTTTGTGATATAGCTTTCTGAGTCATTTGAAGTGTACTATTATGTATATAATTAGCCATTAACCAAGGAGGTTGTATTATTCATTTGTTTCCTATTCTTAAAAGTTTAATAAATTGTGCTTAATAACATGTTAAATTAATTGTACTAGCCTATTCATGCATTGGTCTGTTATGTTCTATTTTACTATTTGCAGGGGCACTTTTGAAATATTTTGGAACACCCTCTGCCACTAGCCAGGATGAGAAGCCGTCTACTTCTGCCATTATTGAGGCTGAGGAGCCATCTACCTCCTCAGCCTCACATATGTCTCCACAAATGCAGTCTGATCCTGAGGATGAAGACCCATTTGCTTCTACTTCTCCCCGGCAGGACTCTTCAGGTGAGTTTGTGTGCACATATGTCTGTGAGTGTGTGCGTGTGTGTGTATGTGTATGTGTGTGCATCCCTGCAAAGCATTTTGCAAACAGTTATAAATTATAATGTTATTATCACTGGGTCTGGGTTACTGGGTATGTGTGGTGTTTCACCACCATAATTCCATAACACCACCACCATAACAAAGTGCTGTGAATAATGTGTTATCTAACTTAGGTGTGTATACTAATGAGTAATGCTCTTGTTCTTTCTATTAGAAATGCCTGGAGCAGAATCGCCTCCTGAGGATGAGTCTCTGTCCACCGACCCTGCTAACTGGCCTTCAGTTCTGACTGAGAGAATTCGGACACAACTGGTTTCCAGGGGACCAAGTCAAGTACCATCTGACTTTGTATTCCCTAGAAACGACAGTGACGGAAGAAGTTTCCACCATCAATACTTCAGGAAGTCATTGGTTAGTGGGGAAAATATAACCAGAAGTTGGTTGGTCTATTCCTTAAAAAACAACAGCCTTTTCTGTTTCTGTTGTACATTATTTTCCAAGAGGAAAATAAATTTAACAAGTTTGGGACTCTCGGACTGGAAGCATGCAAGCTCATTGCTCACATCACATGACAACAGTTCAGAACACCTAAATTCTATGAAAATCTGGAAAGAACTGGCAGTGAGGATGAGAAAGGGGGAGACCATTGACAAGCAGGAGATGGCACTTCTGGAGGCTGAGAAGTTGAGATGGAGAGCGGTGCTGACACGTCTCACTGCTATTGTGCATTCTCTGGCAGTTAGGAATTTGGCACTAAGGGGACATACAGAAAAATTGTTCTCACCATCAAATGGCAATTTTCTGAAAGAAGTTGAACTGATGGCACAATTTGATCCTATAATGCAAGAGCACATTAACCGTGTCCAAAAAGGGACCTCCAGTCACACCAGCTACCTCGGCCACCACATACAAAACGAACTCATTGATTTGTCGAGCAGCAAGACCATTTCAGCAATGGTGAGCGACATCAAACAATCAAAGTTTTTTTCAATAATTCTAGATTGCACTCCAGATATCAGCCACACTGAACAGTTGTCAGTTGTGATTCGGGTTGTGTCACTGGAGGGGAAGCCCCATTAAAACATTTCATGGGTTTTTGGAGGCAGAGGATCCACTGATCAACATTTGGCATCTCTGATTCTGAAGAGACTGGAGGAGCTAAAAGTTCCTTTCATGGACTGTAGAGGACAATCATACGACAACGGGGCCAACATGGGGAAAAAACAAGGGTTCAATCCAGGCTCCTAGAAATTAATCCCAGAGCTCTGTTTGTTCCTGTGGGCTCATTCTCTGAATTTGCTTGTGGCCGATGCTGCTTAGGGATCTATTGATGCCACAAGTTACTTTGGCATCTTGCAGAAGCTTTACAACTTGTTTTTCAGCCTCCACAACGATGGGCCATTTTGAAAAAACATGTGAACATCACATTGAAGATGTGGTCTGATACAAGGTGGGAAAGCAAGATCAAGAGTGTGGAGCCCCTGAGATATCAGGCAGCTGCAGTGAGGATGCACTGATCGAGGTGAGGGACCACACCAAAGACTCTGTAATAAAGGTCGAGGCTCAATCTCTGTCAGAGGAGGTTGGGTCATACCGCTTCGCCATTTGTTCAGTGGTGGGCATGACTGTTGCCAATTCAGCATGTGAGCAAGCAGATTGCAGTCTCCTAGCATGCACGTTGATGTTGCAGTAAATCTCCTAAAAAAAACAGAGAGATCTCCGCAATTACAGGGCAACAGGTTTTGTGGCTGCACAAATGGCAGCCACAGATATCTGTGAACAAATGAATGTGGGGCTGTGTTAAAACAAAACGGCTGAGGTCCACAAAGCGGCACTTCTCCTATGAAAGCAATCTGATGAGCCTTGATTGATGCTTTGAAGAAGCTGGAGGTGACATTTTTCAATGCAGTGGTTGATGCTGCAACATCAGCCATTCAGGAAAGATTTTCCACGTTGGAAATTGTGAGGAAGTGTTGGAGTGCTGACACATTCCAAAATCTCACATTTGAGGAGCTGACAGAACAATGTGTGAACCTTAGTACTACACTACACTTTAAGGGACAATCTGACTTGGTGGCAGAGAGCTTGCACAGGAGCTGAAGAACTTGCCTGACTTGCCATCAAAGACCATATCCTTGCTTGAACTGCTGACATTTATCCATGAAAGGGAGCTCTCTGAAATATATCCAAATTTGTGGACTGCTCTCAGAATTGGTCTTACTCTTCCAGTCACTGTTGCTGAAGCAGGAGGAGCTTTTCAAAGCTGAAGCTCATCAAATCCTACCTGAGGTCAACTATGTCACAGGAACGCCTTACCGGTCTGGCCATCATCAGTATAAATCATACAATTGCTGAGCAGATTTCATATGATGATTTAATTCATGACTTTGCATCAAGGAAGGTAAGAAGAGTCAGGCTTTAGATGGCAGTTGTGCTGTGGTGCAATTTATTTTGTTTCTTGTTCAAAGTGTAGCATAATAATTACCCTCTCTTAAGTGTCTTATTCTATTTATGTGATAGAGCATTTGTACAATTTAGAAATTGATTCTCTAGTTTATTTATGGCAGTTGTGCATTTAATTTGTATTTTTCCTGTTCATAGTATCATAATTACATTCTCTTAAGTGAGTTATTCTATTTAATGAAGGATTTGTAAAATTCAGAAATTTGAGTCTTTGTTTTGGTTCTGAAGTTCCAACAATTAGTCCAATAAAAGTTATTTTGTGAAAGAGTTATGTCTGTCCATTATTTTGGGGGGATTCGAATGTGTGTGTATTGGCGAACAGGGGGGGGGGGCGCTGAAGGTGAGGTTCGCCCAGGGCGTCATGTAAGCTAGGACCGCCACTGAGTGTGACCACTCTACATTTTTAATTATCCCAAGAACACCAACAAAAATTCACCAGAATTCCCAAGTTTATATAAATTTCGAATTCTTTAATTTTTTATTGAATTATATTTGGCTTTAACAAAAATTTTACAATTGTATCATAACTGATATAAAGTGCATAAAAAAAATAAAAATACAAAAGAAAAACAAATAGGCTTTCTTTGTACACCACAAAAAATATATAATTGTATTCAAAACGGAGTTTAAATAAAAATCAAATATCATCATCAACTACATCGTAAAGCACTGTATTTTTATTTCTTCATCTGAATAAAGTATTCACTCACTGAAATATTTATTATATCTGACCAGTGGCTTGCCTAGTACCATTTAGTAGGCTGCTTAGTTAGGCCAAAATTTATATATATTATATATTGTAGGGTTTTCAGTTTAGTTACATTTGTAGTACACAAAACACTGTCAATGCATACACATTTAATCTGTGTAGTAAAATAAAAATTACTTAGATACATTAATTTCACTAGAAGCCCATAGACCTTAAGCAGGCTAGTTGGGGGCCCTGAGTGACAGAACACTAACTTACACTAGGCCTATATCAGTCTGACTCGAATTAGAATATTGACATGTTTAATTTGAATCGTCCAGATATAAATTTTTAATATGTGAAAAAATAGAAAAACGGCAATTTTTAGCTACTATTTCTAGTATTTTCCTTTACCCAGTAAATTTCCCAAGATTTAGCACATTTAAAAAAAAATCCCCAAATCGCAAAGTGCACTCCATTTTTTTATTTATTTATGAGCCCACAAAAGCCAAAAGCGTAATTAAAGCCAAACTAAATAAATAAATAGTTCAATTAATAATTGTTTATTCAATGTTAAAATTATTGTAACATGGTATATTTTTTTTCTTTTAGGTAGGAGATAGATGCCAAATTAACATTATACGAGAGGGTGAGCTTGGTTTTGATGTATGAATACCAGGTACAACAAATCGATGAAGTGGTACAGAATTTAAACTCTGTACCGATTCATCGATTTGTAGCACCTGGAATTCCATACATTAAAACCAAGCTCACCCTCTCGTCTACTGTTAATTTGACAGCCATCCCGTACCTAAACGTAAAAAAAAGATTATAGTCAACACTGAAAATCCCAATGATGCGCGACTTTTGCACCACCCTGTATATTGCCTAAATTTGATTTTGTATAGAATCTAGATGATTAGAATGAATGGCTGCAATATGAAAAACATACGGTCTTCCGTTTACTAAATTTATCTACAGTTTCCAAAAAAAGTTCGCCTAGAAACAAAATTTCTAAAATAGTGAGAATTAATAATTGGTAAAATTATGCATTTTTTTTTAAACATTTTATTCTTCTTTGGTAACGCTTAGAAAAAAAAATTACTGATCAGTAATTTTTATTTTTTAAAATTTATTTTTGTAGGAGAACTTTTTCCGAAATTGTACATAATATTTCTCGAAACTAAGAAAATCATGTAACTATGCAATAAAAATTACAAAGTGCTCTCTCTCTCCCTTTGAAACGTAGGATTAGTTCTGGCTTCGTTTTCATTTTGAAATTTTGAATTTGACCCTTAAAAGCTACTTCGAATTTCAGTATTAAAATGAAATCACTAAGAAGTAATTGGAACAATTCCAGATTTGTTCCCTGGTTCGTCTTACTGCCACCCAGCATTTGAACTTCACCGTGAAAGGACAGCATCACAGGATCACTACTAGTGATGTGAGTCGTTTTTTATCGTGTCGTTTTTTTTGTCGTTTTTTTGTTTAAAACGAAGATACGTCTGTTTTTTTTTTTTTATTGTTTTAAACTTATTCCATATTTTTCTTCTTTTAATCTAATAAGTATATTAGTATTACCTATAATTTACTATACTACCATGCTTATAGGTTATACCTAGTATATATAGTCATCTTTTAGAAAAATTGAATCATGCAAAAAGTATATAATGGAAAGGAAAAACAAACCCTCATTTTTTAGATGTATATATATTTTTTAACTAGAACATAAAACATTCTTCCTCATTTCAAACAATATACATAATTGTGATTGGCAAGAGTACCGGTATATATATTCCAGATCGAAAAGGAAAATATTCACCTTTTTTTGAACCTTTTTGTTAACCTAATGTTGTTTAACCTTCATTTCCATGGAAGAATCATCACTAGATTGGGTAGAGCATATATGCTAGTTTCAATATCACAGGTACTAGTATAATATACATAATAAAAATACATAATACTGGTATAAAACAATATATATAATTGTGATTGGCAAGTATACCAGTGTGTGTATATATATATATATATATATATATATTATATATATATATATATATATTCCAAATAGAAAAATAAAAAAAATAAAATATTCATCTCTTTCTTTAACCTTTGTGTTAACCTAATGCTGTTTAACTTTCATTATCTGATTCTATTTCCATTGAAGAATCATTATCACTAGATTGATTAGAGCATATAGTTTCAATATCACAGGTACTGGTACTTATTGCAGATTTGGATGTTGACGAAGCCAATGTAGCACCATGTTTTACTTCTTTCTTGGAATTTTGCATTTTCGGATTAAATACTAGCTTTGCCACTGGGGCCACTGGGCCACTGGGGCCTATCGAAGTTATCCAAGTCATGAGCTGTATTTTTAGCTAATAATAAAATTTTGCAAAAAGTCAATCTCAAGTCAGCTAATTACCATCCAACTATTTACTACCACCATAGTAGCCTACATATCTCAAGCTAAGAATATACAACAACAACAACCACCACTTTATTTTAGACTCAACAGGTACAAAGTTTATACCTGTTGAGTCTAATATACTACAAACGGGTGATCGAAAAGTCTCTCCGCAATAGTAATAAGATATTTACTTTATTGAAGTTAGATATTTTAATGAAAATTGTACGATATCGTGAAATCCAAAAATATTGGCGAAGTCTAGGCTAGTCTAAGCTAAGTCTTGCTACGTTACTTACTCTAAACAGGTAACAATGATATGTCATTACATTTATAGAATTCTTATATCTTCTTATGTAAAATTTCAATAAAGTAAATCTCTTATTACTACTGCGGAGACACTTTTCGATCACCCTGTATAAGTGGTCCACAAAAGGTTAAGAGCACTGACTTTGTAGCAGTGTGACCAGTGGCGGTTCCTCATATGGGCAATATGGGCAGCCGCACAGGGCGGCATTTGTGGAGGGGCGGCATGAGCGCCTGCAAAAAAAATAAAAATAAAAATAAGAATAAATAAATAAAGAAATAAATAAAAATAAAAAATAAAATAATATAAATAATAAAAGATCAATAAATATATTTTTATTAATAAAAAACCATCCATTGCATTTTCCATAAACCTTCCCATAAAAGACCTAAACAATGCAAAATGCTTCCAGATTAATATTATTGGGAATAAAGGCCCATACTTTAACATATGTAATGTTATTTTTCTGGGTTTGGTTAAATAGTGAAATGTATATTATTTATTACAGAACGAATCTTCACACTAAGCCACTAAGGTCTGTCAAATAACCGCAAATGGATAAGAAGAGGTCAAAGCTATCAGGTGCTCAGTTTAGAAAAAAGAGGAAAGAAGAAGAGGAGAAACGAGCAAAAGATAAAGGTATAGAGCTATGTCATCTACTCTTCACTGCTATATTGCACTGCTATTTTGTGATATAGCTTTCTGAGTCATTTGAAGTGTACTATTATGTATATAATTAGCCATTAACCAAGGAGGTTGTATTATTCATTTGTTTCCTATTCTAAAAGTTTAATAAATTGTGCTTAATAACATGTTAAATTAATTGTACTAGCCTATTCATGCATTGGTCTGCTATGTTCTATTTTACTATTTGCAGGGGCACTTTTGAAATATTTTGGAACACCCTCTGCCACTAGCCAGGATGAGAAGCCGTCTACTTCTGCCATTATTGAGGCTGAGGAGCCATCTACCTCCTCAGCCTCACCTATGTCTCCACAAATGCAGTCTGATCCTGAGGATGAAGACCCATTTGCTTCTACTTCTCCCCGGCAGGACTCTTCAGGTGAGTTTGTGTGCACATATGTCTGTGAGTGTGTGCGTGTGTGTGTATGTGTATGTGTGTGCATCCCTGCAAAGCATTTTGCAAACAGTTATAAATTATAATGTTATTATCACTGGGTCTAGGTTACTGGGTATGTGTGGTGTTTCACCACCATAATTCCATAACACCACCACCATAACAAAGTGCTGTGAATAATGTGTTATCTAACTTAGGTGTGTATACTAATGAGTAATGCTCTTGTTCTTTCTATTAGAAATGCCTGGAGCAGAATCGCCTCCTGAGGATGAGTCTCTGTCCACCGACCCTGCTAACTGGCCTTCAGTTCTGACTGAGAGAATTCGGACACAACTGGTTTCCAGGGGACCAAGTCAAGTACCATCTGACTTTGTATTCCCTAGAAACGACAGTGACGGAAGAAGTTTCCACCATCAATACTTCAGGAAGTCATTGGTTAGTGGGGAAAATATAACCAGAAGTTGGTTGGTCTATTCCTTAAAAAACAACAGCCTTTTCTGTTTCTGTTGTACATTATTTTCCAAGAGGAAAATAAATTTAACAAGTTTGGGACTCTCGGACTGGAAGCATGCAAGCTCATTGCTCACATCACATGACAACAGTTTAGAACACCTAAATTCTATGAAAATCTGGAAAGAACTGGCAGTGAGGATGAGAAAGGGGGACCATTGACAAGCAGGAGATGGCACTTCTGGAGGGTGAGAAGTTGAGATGGAGAGCGGTGCTGACACGTCTCACTGCTATTGTGCATTCTCTGGCAGTTAGGAATTTGGCACTAAGGGGACATACAGAAAAATTGTTCTCACCATCAAATGGCAATTTTCTGAAAGAAGTTGAACTGATGGCACAATTTGATCCTATAATGCAAGAGCACATTAACCGTGTCCAAAAAGGGACCTCCAGTCACACCAGCTACCTCGGCCACCACATACAAAACGAACTCATTGATTTGTCGAGCAGCAAGACCATTTCAGCAATGGTGAGCGACATCAAACAATCAAAGTTTTTTTCAATAATTCTAGATTGCACTCCAGATATCAGCCACACTGAACAGTTGTCAGTTGTGATTCGGGTTGTGTCACTGGAGGGGAAGCCCCATATAAAGGAACATTTCATGGGGTTTTTGGAGGCAGAGGAGTCCACTGATCAACATTTGGCATCTCTGATTCTGAAGAGACTGGAGGAGCTAAAAGTTCCTTTCATGGACTGTAGAGGACAATCATACGACAACGGGGCCAACATGAGGGGAAAAAACAAGGGTGTTCAATCCAGGCTCCTAGAAATTAATCCCAGAGCTCTGTTTGTTCCATGTGGGGCTCATTCTCTGAATTTGCTTGTGGCCGATGCTGCTTAGGGATCTATTGATGCCACAAGTTACTTTGGCATCTTGCAGAAGCTTTACAACTTGTTTTCAGCCTCCACACAACGATGGGCCATTTTGAAAAAACATGTGAACATCACATTGAAGATGTGGTCTGATACAAGGTGGGAAAGCAAGATCAAGAGTGTGGAGCCCCTGAGATATCAGGCAGCTGCAGTGAGAGATGCACTGATCGAGGTGAGGGACCACACCAAAGACTCTGTAATAAAGGTCGAGGCTCAATCTCTGTCAGAGGAGGTTGGGTCATACCGCTTCGCCATTTGTTCAGTGGTGTGGCATGACCTGTTGTGCCAAATTCAGCATGTGAGCAAGCAGATGCAGTCTCCTAGCATGCACGTTGATGTTGCAGTAAATCTCCTAAAAAAAACAGAGAGAGGTCTCCGCAATTACAGGGCAACAGGTTTTGTGGCTGCACAAATGGCAGCCACAGATATCTGTGAACAAATGAATGTGGAGGCTGTGTTAAAACAAAAACGGCTGAGGTCCACAAAGCGGCACTTCTCCTATGAAGCATCTGATGAGCCCTTGATTGATGCTTTGAAGAAGCTGGAGGTGACATTTTTCAATGCAGTGGTTGATGCTGCAACATCAGCCATTCAGGAAAGATTTTCCACGTTGGAAATTGTGGGAGAGAAGTTTGGAGTGCTGACACATTTCCAAAATCTCACATTTGAGGAGCTGACAGAACAATGTGTGAACCTTAGTACTACACTACACTTTAAGGGACCTCTGACTTGGATGGCAGAGAGCTTGCACAGGAGCTGAAGAACTTGCCTGACTTGCCATCAAAGCCCATATCCTTGCTTGAACTGCTGACATTTATCCATGAAAGGGAGCTCTCTGAAATATATCCAAATTTGTGACTGCTCTCAGAATTGGTCTTACTCTTCCAGTCACTGTTGCTGAAGCAGAGAGGAGCTTTTCAAAGCTGAAGCTCATCAAATCCTACCTGAGGTCAACTATGTCACAGGAACGCCTTACCGGTCTGGCCATCATCAGTATAAATCATACAATTGCTGAGCAGATTTCATATGATGATTTAATTCATGACTTTGCATCAAGGAAGGTAAGAAGAGTCAGGCTTTAGATGGCAGTTGTGCTGTGGTGCAATTTATTTTGTTTCTTGTTCAAAGTGTAGCATAATAATTACCCTCTCTTAAGTGTCTTATTCTATTTATGTGATAGAGCATTTGTACAATTTAGAAATTTGATTCTCTAGTTTATTTATGGCAGTTGTGCAATTTAATTTGTATTTTTCCTGTTCATAGTATCATAATTACATTCTCTTAAGTGAGTTATTCTATTTACGTGATGAAGGATTTGTAAAATTCAGAAATTTGAGTCTTTGTTTTGGTTCTGAAGTTCCAACAATTAGTCCAATAAAAAGTTATTTTGTGAAAGAGTTATGTCTGTCCATTATTTTGGGGGGATTCGAATGTGTGTGTATTGGCGAACAGGGGGGGGGGGGGCGCTGAAGGTGAGGTTCGCCCAGGGCGTCATGTAAGCTAGGACCGCCACTGAGTGTGACCACTCTACATTTTTAATTATCCCAAGAACACCCAACAAAAATTCACCAGAATTCCCAAGTTTATATAAATATTCGAATTCTTTAATTTTTTATTGAATTATATTTGGCTTTAACAAAAATTTTACAATTGTATCATAACTGATATAAAGTGCATAAAAAAATAAAAATACAAAAGAAAAACAAATAGGCTTTCTTTGTACACCACAAAAAATATATAATTGTATTCAAAACGGAGTTTAAATAAAAAATCAAAATATCATCATCAACTACATCGTAAAGCACTGTATTTTTATTTCTTCATCTGAATAAAGTATTCACTCACTGAAATATTTATTATATCTGACCAGTGGCTTGCCTAGTACCATTTAGTAGGCTGCTTAGTTAGGCCAAAATTTATATATAATATATATATTGTAGGGTTTTCAGTTTAGTTACATTTGTAGTACACAAAACACTGTCAATGCATACACATTTAATCTGTGTAGTAAAATAAAAATTACTTAGATACATTAATTTCACTAAAAGCCCTATAGACCTTAAGCAGGCTAGTTGGGGGCCCTGAGTGACAGAACACTAACTTACACTAGGCCTATATCAGTCTGACTCGAATTAGAATATTGACATGTTTAATTTGAATCGTCCAGATATAAATTTTTAATATGTGAAAAAATAGAAAAACGGCAATTTTTAGCTACTATTTCTAGTATTTTCCTTTACCCAGTAAATTTCCCAAGATTTAGCACATTTTAAAAAAAATCCCCAAATCGCAAAGTGCACTCCATTTTTTTATTTATTTATGAGCCCACAAAAGCCAAAAGCGTAATTAAAAGCCAAACTAAATAAAATAAATAGTTCAATTAATAATTGTTTATTCAATGTTAAAATTATTGTAACATGGTATATTTTTTTTCTTTTAGGTAGGAGATAGATGCCAAATTAACATTATACGAGAGGGTGAGCTTGGTTTTGATGTATGAAACCAGGTACAACAAATCGATGAAGTGGTACAGAATTTAAACTCTGTACCGATTCATCGATTTGTAGCACCTGGAATTCCATACATTAAAACCAAGCTCACCCTCTCGTCTACTGTTAATTTGACAGCCATCCCGTACCTAAACGTAAAAAAAAGAGATTATAGTCAACACTGAAAATCCCAATGATGCGCGACTTTTGCACCACCCTGTTATTGCCTAAATTTGATTTTGTCTAGAATCTAGATGAATTAGAATGATGGCTGCAATATGAAAACATACGGTCTTCCGTTTACTAAATTTATCTACAGTTTCCAAAAAAAGTTCGCCTAGAAACAAATTTCTAAAATAGTGTGAATTAATAATTGGTAAATTATGCATTTTTTTTTAACATTTTATTCTTCTTTGGTAACGCTTAGAAAAAAAAATTACTGATCAGTAATTTTTATTTTTAAAATTTATTTTTGTAGGAGAACTTTTTCCGAAATTGTACATAATATTTCTCGAAACTAAGAAATCATATAACTATGCAATAAAAATTACAAAGTGCTCTCTCTCTCTCTCTCTCTCTCTCTCTCTCTCTCTCTCTCTCTTTGAAACGTAGGATTAGTTCTGGCTTCCTTTTCATTTTGAAATTTTGAATTTGACCCTTAAAAGCTTCTTCGAATTTCAGTATTAAAATGAAATCACTAAGAAGTAATTGGAACAATTCCAGATTTGTTCCCTGGTTCGTCTTACTGCCACCCTGCATTTGAACTTCACCGTGAAAGGACAGCATCACAGGATCACTACTAGTGATGTGAGTCGTTTTTTATCGTGTTGTTTTTTTTGTTTAAAACGAAATACGTCTGTTTTTTTTGTTTTTTTTGTTTTAAACTTATTCCATATTTTTCTTCTTTTCATCTAATAGTATATTAGTATTACCTATAATTTACTATACTACCATGCTTATACGGTTATACCTAGTATATATAGTCATCTTTTAGAAAAATGAATCATGCAAAAAGTATATAATGAAAGGAAAACAAACCCTCATTTTTTGATGTATATATATTTTTTAACTAGAACATAAAACATTCTTCCTCGTTTCAAACAATATACATAATTGTGATTGGCAAGAGTACCGTATATATATTCCAGATCGAAAAGGAAAATATTCACCTTTTTTTGAACCTTTTTGTTAACCTAATGTTGTTTAACCTTCATTTCCATGGAAGAATCATCACTAGATTGGGTAGAGCATATATGCTAGTTTCAATATCACAGGTACTAGTATAATATACATAATAAAAAATACATAATACTGGTATAAAACAATATATATAATTGATTGGCAAGTATACCAGTGTGTATATATATATATATTATATATATATATATAATATATATATATATATATATATATATATATATATATATATATCCAAATAGAAAAAAAAAATAAAAATATTCATCTCTTTCTTTAACCTTTGTGTTAACCTAATGCTGTTTAACTTTCATTATCTGATTCTATTTCCATTGAAGAATCATTATCACTAGATTGATTAGAGCATATAGTTTCAATATCACAGGTACTGGTACTTATTGCAGATTTGGATGTTGACGAAGCCAATGTAGCACCATGTTTTACTTCTTTCTTGGAATTTTGCATTTTCGGATATAAATACTAGCTTTGCCACTGGGGCCACTGGGTCACTGGGGCCTATCGAAGTTATCCAAGTCTTGAGCTGTATTTTATAGCTAACAATAAAATTTTGCAAAAAGTCAATCTCAAGTCAGCTAATTACCATCCAACTATTTACTACCACCATAGTAGCCTACATATCTCAAGCTAAGAATATACAACAACAACACCACCACTTTATTTTAGACTCAACAGGTACAAAGTTTATACCTGTTGAGTCTAATATACTACAAACGGGTGATCGAAAAGTCTCTCCGCAATAGTAATAAGATATTTACTTTATTGAAGTTAGATATTTTAATGAAAATTGTACGATATCGTGAATCTAAAAATATTGGCGAAGTCTAGGCTACTCTAAGCTAAGTCTTGCTACGTTACTTACTCTAAACAGGTAACAATGATATGTCATTACATTTATAGAATTCTTATATCTTCTTATGTAAAATTTCAATAAAGTAAATCTCTTATTACTACTGCGGAGACACTTTTCGATCACCCTGTATAAGTGGTCCACAAAAGGTTAAGAGCACTGACTTTGTAGCAGTGTGACCAGTGGCGGTTCCTCATATGGGCAATATGGGCAGCCGCACAGGGCGGCATTTGTGGAGGGGGGCATGAGCGCCTGCAAAAAAAAATAAAAATAAAATAAGAATAAATAAATAAAGAAATAAATAAAATAAAAAATAAAATAAAATAATAAAAGATCAATAAATATATTTTTATTAATAAAAAACCATCCATTGCATTTTCCATAAACCTTCCCATAAAAGACCTAAACAATGCAAAATGCTTCCAGATTAATATTATTGGGAATAAAGGCCCATACTTTAACATATGTAATGTTATTTTTCTGGGTTTGGTTAAATAGTGAAATGTATATTATTTATTACAGAACGAATCTTCACACTAAGCCACTAAGGTCTGTCAAATAACCGCAAATGGATAAGAGAGGTCAAAGCTATCAGGTGCTCAGTTTAGAAAAAGAGGAAAGAAGAAGAGGAGAAACGAGCAAAAGATAAAGGTATAGAGCTATGTCATCTACTCTTCACTGCTATATTGCACTGCTATTTTGTGATATAGCTTTCTGAGTCATTTGAAGTGTACTATTATGTATATAATTAGCCATTAACCAAGGAGGTTGTATTATTCATTTGTTTCCTATTCTAAAAGTTTAATAAATTGTGCTTAATAACATGTTAAATTAATTGTACTAGCCTATTCATGCATTGGTCTGCTATGTTCTATTTTACTATTTGCAGGGGCACTTTTGAAATATTTTGGAACACCCTTGCCACTAGCCAGGATGAGAAGCCGTCTACTTCTGCCATTATTGAGGCTGAGGAGCCATCTACCTCCTCAGCCTCACATATGTCTCCACAAATGCAGTCTGATCCTGAGGATGAAGACCCATTTGCTTCTACTTCTCCCCGGCAGGACTCTTCAGGTGAGTTTGTGTGCACATATGTCTGTGAGTGTGTGCGTGTGTGTGTATGTGTATGTGTGTGCATCCCTGCAAAGCATTTTGCAAACAGTTATAAATTATAATGTTATTATCACTGGGTCTAGGTTACTGGGTATGTGTGGTGTTTCACCACCATAATTCCATAACACCACCACCATAACAAAGTGCTGTGAATAATGTGTTATCTAACTTAGGTGTGTATACTAATGAGTAATGCTCTTGTTCTTTCTATTAGAAATGCCTGGAGCAGAATCGCCTCCTGAGGATGAGTCTCTGTCCACCGACCCTGCTAACTGGCCTTCAGTTCTGACTGAGAGAATTCGGACACAACTGGTTTCCAGGGGACCAAGTCAAGTACCATCTGACTTTGTATTCCCTAGAAACGACAGTGACGGAAGAAGTTTCCACCATCAATACTTCAGGAAGTCATTGGTTAGTGGGGAAAATATAACCAGAAGTTGGTTGGTCTATTCCTTAAAAAACAACAGCCTTTTCTGTTTCTGTTGTACATTATTTTCCAAGAGGAAAATAAATTTAACAAGTTTGGGACTCTCGGACTGGAAGCATGCAAGCTCATTGCTCACATCACATGACAACAGTTTAGAACACCTAAATTCTATGAAAATCTGGAAAGAACTGGCAGTGAGGATGAGAAAGGGGGAGACCATTGACAAGCAGGAGATGGCACTTCTGGAGGGTGAGAAGTTGAGATGGAGAGCGGTGCTGACACGTCTCACTGCTATTGTGCATTCTCTGGCAGTTAGGAATTTGGCACTAAGGGGACATACAGAAAATTGTTCTCACCATCAAATGGCAATTTTCTGAAAGAAGTTGAACTGATGGCACAATTTGATCCTATAATGCAAGAGCACATTAACCGTGTCCAAAAAGGGACCTCCAGTCACACCAGCTACCTCGGCCACCACATACAAAACGAACTCATTGATTTGTCGAGCAGCAAGACCATTTCAGCAATGGTGAGCGACATCAAACAATCAAAGTTTTTTTCAATAATTCTAGATTGCACTCCAGATATCAGCCACACTGAACAGTTGTCAGTTGTGATTCGGGTTGTGTCACTGGAGGGGAAGCCCCATATAAAGGAACATTTCATGGGGTTTTTGGAGGCAGAGGAGTCCACTGATCAACATTTGGCATCTCTGATTCTGAAGAGACTGGAGGAGCTAAAAGTTCCTTTCATGGACTGTAGAGGACAATCATACGACAACGGGGCCAACATGAGGGGAAAAAACAAGGTGTTCAATCCAGGCTCCTAGAAATTAATCCCAGAGCTCTGTTTGTTCCATGTGGGGCTCATTCTCTGAATTTGCTTGTGGCCGATGCTGCTTAGGGATCTATTGATGCCACAAGTTACTTTGGCATCTTGCAGAAGCTTTACAACTTGTTTTCAGCCTCCACACAACGATGGGCCATTTTGAAAAAACATGTGAACATCACATTGAAGATGTGGTCTGATACAAGGTGGGAAAGCAAGATCAAGAGTGTGGAGCCCCTGAGATATCAGGCAGCTGCAGTGAGAGATGCACTGATCGAGGTGAGGGACCACACCAAGACTCTGTAATAAAGGTCGAGGCTCAATCTCTGTCAGAGGAGGTTGGGTCATACCGCTTCGCCATTTGTTCAGTGGTGTGGCATGACCTGTTGTGCCAAATTCAGCATGTGAGCAAGCAGATGCAGTCTCCTAGCATGCACGTTGATGTTGCAGTAAATCTCCTAAAAAAAACAGAGAGAGGTCTCCGCAATTACAGGGCAACAGGTTTTGTGGCTGCACAAATGGCAGCCACAGATATCTGTGAACAAATGAATGTGGAGGCTGTGTTAAAACAAAAACGGCTGAGGTCCACAAAGCGGCACTTCTCCTATGAAGCATCTGATGAGCCCTTGATTGATGCTTTGAAGAAGCTGGAGGTGACATTTTTCAATGCAGTGGTTGATGCTGCAACATCAGCCATTCAGGAAAGATTTTCCACGTTGGAAATTGTGGGAGAGAAGTTTGGAGTGCTGACACATTTCCAAAATCTCACATTTGAGGAGCTGACAGAACAATGTGTGAACCTTAGTACTACACTACACTTTAAGGGACAATCTGACTTGGATGGCAGAGAGCTTGCACAGGAGCTGAAGAACTTGCCTGACTTGCCATCAAAGACCATATCCTTGCTTGAACTGCTGACATTTATCCATGAAAGGGAGCTCTCTGAAATATATCCAAATTTGTGGACTGCTCTCAGAATTGGTCTTACTCTTCCAGTCACTGTTGCTGAAGCAGAGAGGAGCTTTTCAAAGCTGAAGCTCATCAAATCCTACCTGAGGTCAACTATGTCACAGGAACGCCTTACCGGTCTGGCCATCATCAGTATAAATCATACAATTGCTGAGCAGATTTCATATGATGATTTAATTCATGACTTTGCATCAAGGAAGGTAAGAAGAGTCAGGCTTTAGATGGCAGTTGTGCTGTGGTGCAATTTATTTTGTTTCTTGTTCAAAGTGTAGCATAATAATTACCCTCTCTTAAGTGTCTTATTCTATTTATGTGATAGAGCATTTGTACAATTTAGAAATTTGATTCTCTAGTTTATTTATGGCAGTTGTGCAATTTAATTTGTATTTTTCCTGTTCATAGTATCATAATTACATTCTCTTAAGTGAGTTATTCTATTTACGTGATGAAGGATTTGTAAAATTCAGAAATTTGAGTCTTTGTTTTGGTTCTGAAGTTCCAACAATTAGTCCAATAAAAAGTTATTTTGTGAAAGAGTTATGTCTGTCCATTATTTTGGGGGGATTCGAATGTGTGTGTATTGGCGAACAGGGGGGGGGGGGCGCTGAAGGTGAGGTTCGCCCAGGCGTCATGTAAGCTAGGACCGCCACTGAGTGTGACCACTCTACATTTTTAATTATCCCAAGAAACCCAACAAAAATTCACCAGAATTCCCAAGTTTATATAAATATTCGAATTCTTTAATTTTTTATTGAATTATATTTGGCTTTAACAAAAATTTTACAATTGTATCATAACTGATATAAAGTGCATAAAAAAATAAAAATACAAAAGAAAAACAAATAGGCTTTCTTTGTACACCACAAAAAATATATAATTGTATTCAAAACGGAGTTTAAATAAAAAATCAAAATATCATCATCAACTACATCGTAAAGCACTGTATTTTCATTTCTTCATCTGAATAAAGTATTCACTCACTGAAATATTTATTATATCTGACCAGTGGCTTGCCTAGTACCATTTAGTAGGCTGCTTAGTTAGGCCAAAATTTATATATAATATATATATTGTAGGGTTTTCAGTTTAGTTACATTTGTAGTACACAAAACACTGTCAATGCATACACATTTAATCTGTGTAGTAAAATAAAAATTACTTAGATACATTAATTTCACTAGAAGCCCTATAGACCTTAAGCAGGCTAGTTGGGGGCCCTGAGTGACAGAACACTAACTTACACTAGGCCTATATCAGTCTGACTCGAATTAGAATATTGACATGTTTAATTTGAATCGTCCAGATATAAATTTTTAATATGTGAAAAAATAGAAAAACGGCAATTTTTAGCTACTATTTCTAGTATTTTCCTTTACCCAGTAAATTTCCCAAGATTTAGCACATTTTAAAAAAAATCCCCAAATCGCAAAGTGCACTCCATTTTTTTATTTATTTATGAGCCCACAAAAGCCAAAAGCGTAATTAAAAGCCAAACTAAATAAAATAAATAGTTCAATTAATAATTGTTTATTCAATGTTAAAATTATTGTAACATGGTATATTTTTTTTCTTTTAGGTAGGAGATAGATGCCAAATTAACATTATACGAGAGGGTGAGCTTGGTTTTGATGTATGAATACCAGGTACAACAAATCGATGAAGTGGTACAGAATTTAAACTCTGTACCGATTCATCGATTTGTAGCACCTGGAATTCCATACATTAAAACCAAGCTCACCCTCTCGTCTACTGTTAATTTGACAGCCATCCCGTACCTAAACGTAAAAAAAAGATTATAGTCAACACTGAAAATCCCAATGATGCGCGACTTTTCACCACCCTGTATATTGCCTAAATTTGATTTTGTCTAGAATCTAGATGAATTAGAATGAATGGCTGCAATATGAAAAACATACGGTCTTCCGTTTACTAAATTTATCTACAGTTTCCAAAAAAAGTTCGCCTAGAAACAAAATTTCTAAAATAGTGAGAATTAATAATTGGTAAAATTATGCATTTTTTTTTAAACATTTTATTCTTCTTTGGTAACGCTTAGAAAAAAAAATTACTGATCAGTAATTTTTATTTTTTAAAATTTATTTTTGTAGGAGAACTTTTTCCGAAATTGTACATAATATTTCTCGAAACTAAGAAAATCATGTAACTATGCAATAAAAATTACAAAGTGCTCTCTCTCTCCCTTTGAAACGTAGGATTAGTTCTGGCTTCTTTTCATTTTGAAATTTTGAATTTGACCCTTAAAAGCTACTTCGAATTTCAGTATTAAAATGAAATCACTAAGAAGTAATTGGAACAATTCCAGATTTGTTCCCTGGTTCGTCTTACTGCCACCCTGCATTTGAACTTCACCGTGAAAGGACAGCATCACAGGATCACTACTAGTGATGTGAGTCGTTTTATCGTGTCGTGTGTTTTTTTTGTTTAAAACGAAGATACGTCTGTTTTTTTTTTTTTATTGTTTTAAACTTATTCCATATTTTTCTTCTTTAATCTAATAAGTATATTAGTATTACCTATAATTTACTATACTACCATGCTTATACGGTTATACCTAGTATATATAGTCATCTTTTAGAAAAATTGAATCATGCAAAAAGTATATAATGGAAAGGAAAAACAAACCCTCATTTTTTAGATGTATATATATTTTTTAACTAGAACATAAAACATTCTTCCTCTTTCAAACAATATACATAATTGTGATTGGCAAGAGTACCGGTATATATATTCCAGATCGAAAAGGAAAATATTCACCTTTTTTGAACCTTTTGTTAACCTAATGTTGTTTAACCTTCATTTCCATGGAAGAATCATCACTAGATTGGGTAGAGCATATATGCTAGTTTCAATATCACAGGTACTAGTATAATATACATAATAAAAAATACATAATACTGGTATAAAACAATATATATAATTGTGATTGGCAAGATAGTATATATGTATGTATATATAATATATATATATATATATATAATATATATATATATATATATATATATATTCCAAATAGAAAAATAAAAAAAATAAAAATATTCATCTCTTTCTTTAACCTTTGTGTTAACCTAATGCTGTTTAACTTTCATTATCTGATTCTATTTCCATTGAAGAATCATTATCACTAGATTGATTAGAGCATATAGTTTCAATATCACAGGTACTGGTACTTATTGCAGATTTGGATGTTGACGAAGCCAATGTAGCACCATGTTTTACTTCTTTCTTGGAATTTTGCATTTTCGGATATAAATACTAGCTTTGCCACTGGGGCCACTGGGCCACTGGGGCCTATCGAAGTTATCCAAGTCATGAGCTGTATTTTATAGCTAATAATAAAATTTTGCAAAAAGTCAATCTCAAGTCAGCTAATTACCATCCAACTATTTACTACCACCATAGTAGCCTACATATCTCAAGCTAAGAATATACAACAACAACAACCACCACTTTATTTTAGACTCAACAGGTACAAAGTTTATACCTGTTGAGTCTAATATACTACAAACGGGTGATCGAAAAGTCTCTCCGCAATAGTAATAAGATATTTACTTTATTGAAGTTAGATATTTTAATGAAAATTGTACGATATCGTGAAATCTAAAAATATTGGCGAAGTCTAGGCTACTCTAAGCTAAGTCTTGCTACGTTACTTACTCTAAACAGGTAACAATGATATGTCATTACATTTATAGAATTCTTATATCTTCTTATGTAAAATTTCAATAAAGTAAATCTCTTATTACTACTGCGGAGACACTTTTCGATCACCCTGTATAAGTGGTCCACAAAAGGTTAAGAGCACTGACTTTGTAGCAGTGTGACCAGTGGCGGTTCCTCATATGGGCAATATGGGCAGCCGCACAGGGCGGCATTTGTGATGGGGGCGGCATGAGCGCCTGCAAAAAAAATAAAAATAAAAATAAGAATAAATAAATAAAGAAATAAATAAAAATAAAAAATAAAATAAAATAAATAATAAAAGATCAATAAATATATTTTTATTAATAAAAAACCATCTATTGCATTTTCCATAAACCTTCCCATAAAAGACCTAAACAATGCAAAATGCTTCCAGATTAATATTATTGGGAATAAAGGCCCATACTTTAACATATGTAATGTTATTTTTCTGGGTTTGGTTAAATAGTGAAATGTATATTATTTATTACAGAACGAATCTTCACACTAAGCCACTAAGGTCTGTCAAATAACCGCAAATGGATAAGAAGAGGTCAAAGCTATCAGGTGCTCAGTTTAGAAAAAAGAGGAAAGAAGAAGAGGAGAAACGAGCAAAAGATAAAGGTATAGAGCTATGTCATCTACTCTTCACTGCTATATTGCACTGCTATTTTGTGATATAGCTTTCTGAGTCATTTGAAGTGTACTATTATGTATATAATTAGCCATTAACCAAGGAGGTTGTATTATTCATTTGTTTCCTATTCTAAAAGTTTAATAAATTGTGCTTAATAACATGTTAAATTAATTGTACTAGCCTATTCATGCATTGGTCTGTTATGTTCTATTTTACTATTTGCAGGGGCACTTTTGAAATATTTTGGAACACCCTCTGCCACTAGCCAGGATGAGAAGCCGTCTACTTCTGCCATTATTGAGGCTGAGGAGCCATCTACCTCCTCAGCCTCACATATGTCTCCACAAATGCAGTCTGATCCTGAGGATGAAGACCCATTTGCTTCTACTTCTCCCCGGCAGGACTCTTCAGGTGAGTTTGTGTGCACATATGTCTGTGAGTGTGTGCGTGTGTGTGTATGTGTATGTGTGTGCATCCCTGCAAAGCATTTTGCAAACAGTTATAAATTATAATGTTATTATCACTGGGTCTGGGTTACTGGGTATGTGTGGTGTTTCACCACCATAATTCCATAACACCACCACCATAACAAAGTGCTGTGAATAATGTGTTATCTAACTTAGGTGTGTATACTAATGAGTAATGCTCTTGTTCTTTCTATTAGAAATGCCTGGAGCAGAATCGCCTCCTGAGGATGAGTCTCTGTCCACCGACCCTGCTAACTGGCCTTCAGTTCTGACTGAGAGAATTCGGACACAACTGGTTTCCAGGGGACCAAGTCAAGTACCATCTGACTTTGTATTCCCTAGAAACGACAGTGACGGAAGAAGTTTCCACCATCAATACTTCAGGAAGTCATTGGTTAGTGGGGAAAATATAACCAGAAGTTGGTTGGTCTATTCCTTAAAAAACAACAGCCTTTTCTGTTTCTGTTGTACATTATTTTCCAAGAGGAAAATAAATTTAACAAGTTTGGGACTCTCGGACTGGAAGCATGCAAGCTCATTGCTCACATCACATGACAACAGTTCAGAACACCTAAATTCTATGAAAATCTGGAAAGAACTGGCAGTGAGGATGAGAAAGGGGGAGACCATTGACAAGCAGGAGATGGCACTTCTGGAGGCTGAGAAGTTGAGATGGAGAGCGGTGCTGACACGTCTCACTGCTATTGTGCATTCTCTGGCAGTTAGGAATTTGGCACTAAGGGGACATACAGAAAAATTGTTCTCACCATCAAATGGCAATTTTCTGAAAGAAGTTGAACTGATGGCACAATTTGATCCTATAATGCAAGAGCACATTAACCGTGTCCAAAAAGGGACCTCCAGTCACACCAGCTACCTCGGCCACCACATACAAAACGAACTCATTGATTTGTCGAGCAGCAAGACCATTTCAGCAATGGTGAGCGACATCAAACAATCAAAGTTTTTTTCAATAATTCTAGATTGCACTCCAGATATCAGCCACACTGAACAGTTGTCAGTTGTGATTCGGGTTGTGTCACTGGAGGGGAAGCCCCATATAAAGGAACATTTCATGGGGTTTTTGGAGGCAGAGGAGTCCACTGGTCAACATTTGGCATCTCTGATTCTGAAGAGACTGGAGGAGCTAAAAGTTCCTTTCATGGACTGTAGAGGACAATCATACGACAACGGGGCCAACATGAGGGGAAAAAACAAGGGTGTTCAATCCAGGCTCCTAGAAATTAATCCCAGAGCTCTGTTTGTTCCATGTGGGGCTCATTCTCTGAATTTGCTTGTGGCCGATGCTGCTAAGGGATCTATTGATGCCACAAGTTACTTTGGCATCTTGCAGAAGCTTTACAACTTGTTTTCAGCCTCCACACAACGATGGGCCATTTTGAAAAAACATGTGAACATCACATTGAAGATGTGGTCTGATACAAGGTGGGAAAGCAAGATCAAGAGTGTGGAGCCCCTGAGATATCAGGCAGCTGCAGTGAGAGATGCACTGATCGAGGTGAGGGACCACACCAAAGACTCTGTAATAAAGGTCGAGGCTCAATCTCTGTCAGAGGAGGTTGGGTCATACCGCTTCGCCATTTGTTCAGTGGTGTGGCATGACCTGTTGTGCCAAATTCAGCATGTGAGCAAGCAGATGCAGTCTCCTAGCATGCACGTTGATGTTGCAGTAAATCTCCTAAAAAAAACAGAGAGAGGTCTCCGCAATTACAGGGCAACAGGTTTTGTGGCTGCACAAATGGCAGCCACAGATATCTGTGAACAAATGAATGTGGAGGCTGTGTTAAAACAAAAACGGCTGAGGTCCACAAAGCGGCACTTCTCCTATGAAGCATCTGATGAGCCCTTGATTGATGCTTTGAAGAAGCTGGAGGTGACATTTTTCAATGCAGTGGTTGATGCTGCAACATCAGCCATTCAGGAAAGATTTTCCACGTTGGAAATTGTGGGAGAGAAGTTTGGAGTGCTGACACATTTCCAAAATCTCACATTTGAGGAGCTGACAGAACAATGTGTGAACCTTAGTACTACACTACACTTTAAGGGACAATCTGACTTGGATGGCAGAGAGCTTGCACAGGAGCTGAAGAACTTGCCTGACTTGCCATCAAAGACCATATCCTTGCTTGAACTGCTGACATTTATCCATGAAAGGGAGCTCTCTGAAATATATCCAAATTTGTGGACTGCTCTCAGAATTGGTCTTACTCTTCCAGTCACTGTTGCTGAAGCAGAGAGGAGCTTTTCAAAGCTGAAGCTCATCAAATCCTACCTGAGGTCAACTATGTCACAGGAACGCCTTACCGGTCTGGCCATCATCAGTATAAATCATACAATTGCTGAGCAGATTTCATATGATGATTTAATTCATGACTTTGCATCAAGGAAGGTAAGAAGAGTCAGGCTTTAGATGGCAGTTGTGCTGTGGTGCAATTTATTTTGTTTCTTGTTCAAAGTGTAGCATAATAATTACCCTCTCTTAAGTGTCTTATTCTATTTATGTGATAGAGCATTTGTACAATTTAGAAATTTGATTCTCTAGTTTATTTATGGCAGTTGTGCAATTTAATTTGTATTTTTCCTGTTCATAGTATCATAATTACATTCTCTTAAGTGAGTTATTCTATTTACGTGATGAAGGATTTGTAAAATTCAGAAATTTGAGTCTTTGTTTTGGTTCTGAAGTTCCAACAATTAGTCCAATAAAAAGTTATTTTGTGAAAGAGTTATGTCTGTCCTTTATTTTGGGGGGATTCGAATGTGTGTGTTGGCGAACAGGGGGGGGGGCGCTGAAGGTGAGGTTCGCCCAGGGCGTCATGTAAGCTAGGACCGCCACTGAGTGTGACCACTCTACATTTTTAATTATCCCAAGAACACCCAACAAAAATTCACCAGAATTCCCAAGTTTATATAAATATTCGAATTCTTTAATTTTTTATTGAATTATATTTGGCTTTAACAAAAATTTTACAATTGTATCATAACTGATATAAAGTGCATAAAAAAATAAAAATACAAAAGAAAAACAAATAGGCTTTCTTTGTACACCACAAAAAATATATAATTGTATTCAAAACGGAGTTTAAATAAAAAATCAAAATATCATCATCAACTACATCGTAAAGCACATTTTTATTTCTTCATCTGAATAAAGTATTCACTCACTGAAATATTTATTATATCTGACCAGTGGCTTGCCTAGTACCATTTAGTAGGCTGCTTAGTTAGGCCAAAATTTATATATAATATATATATTGTAGGGTTTTCAGTTTAGTTACATTTGTAGTACACAAAACACTGTCAATGCATACACATTTAATCTGTGTAGTAAAATAAAAATTACTTAGATACATTAATTTCACTAGAAGCCCTATAGACCTTAAGCAGGCTAGTTGGGGGCCCTGAGTGACAGAACACTAACTTACACTAGGCCTATATCAGTCTGACTCGAATTAGAATATTGACATGTTTAATTTGAATCGTCCAGATATAAATTTTTAATATGTGAAAAAATAGAAAAACGGCAATTTTTAGCTACTATTTCTAGTATTTTCCTTTATCCAGTAAATTTCCCAAGATTTAGCACATTTTAAAAAAAATCCCCAAATCGCAAAGTGCACTCCATTTTTTTATTTATTTATGAGCCCACAAAAGCCAAAAGCGTAATTAAAAGCCAAACTAAATAAAATAAATAGTTCAATTAATAATTGTTTATTCAATGTTAAAATTATTGTAACATGGTATATTTTTTTTCTTTTAGGTAGGAGATAGATGCCAAATTAACATTATACGAGAGGGTGAGCTTGGTTTTGATGTATGAATACCAGGTACAACAAATCGATGAAGTGGTACAGAATTTAAACTCTGTACCGATTCATCGATTTGTAGCACCTGGAATTCCATACATTAAAACCAAGCTCACCCTCTCGTCTACTGTTAATTTGACAGCCATCCCGTACCTAAACGTAAAAAAAAAGATTATAGTCAACACTGAAAATCCCAATGATGCGCGACTTTTGCACCACCCTGTATATTGCCTAAATTTGATTTTGTCTAGAATCTAGATGAATTAGAATGAATGGCTGCAATATGAAAAACATACGGTCTTCCGTTTACTAAATTTATCTACAGTTTCCAAAAAAAGTTCGCCTAGAAACAAAATTTCTAAAATAGTGAGAATTAATAATTGGTAAAATTATGCATTTTTTTTTAAACATTTTATTCTTCTTTGGTAACGCTTAGAAAAAAAAATTACTGATCAGTAATTTTTATTTTTTAAAATTTATTTTGTAGGAGAACTTTTTCCGAAATTGTACATAATATTTCTCGAAACTAAGAAAATCATGTAACTATGCAATAAAAATTACAAAGTGCTCTCTCTCTCCCTTTGAAACGTAGGATTAGTTCTGGCTTCCTTTTCATTTTGAAATTTTGAATTTGACCCTTAAAAGCTACTTCGAATTTCAGTATTAAAATGAAATCACTAAGAAGTAATTGGAACAATTCCAGATTTGTTCCCTGGTTCGTCTTACTGCCACCCTGCATTTGAACTTCACCGTGAAAGGACAGCATCACAGGATCACTATTAGTGATGTGAGTCGTTTTTTATCGTGTCGTTTTTTTTTTGTTTAAAACGAAGATACGTCTGTTTTTTTTTGTTTTTTATTGTTTTAAACTTATTCCATATTTTTCTTCTTTTAATCTAATAAGTATATTAGTATTACCTATAATTTACTATACTACCATGCTTATACGGTTATACCTAGTATATATAGTCATCTTTTAGAAAAATTGAATCATGCAAAAAGTATACAGTATAATGGAAAGGAAAAACAAACCCTCATTTTTTATATGTATATATATTTTTTAACTAGAACATAAAACATTCTTCCTCGTTTCAAACAATATACATAATTGTGATTGGCAAGAGTACCGGTATATATATATATTCCAGATCGAAAAGGAAAATATTCACCTTTTTTTGAACCTTTTTGTTAACCTAATGTTGTTTAACCTTCATTTCCATGGAAGAATCATCACTAGATTGGGTAGAGCATATATGCTAGTTTCAATATCACAGGTACTAGTATAATATACATAATAAAAAATACATAATACTGGTATAAAACAATATATATAATTGTGATTGGCAAGTATACCAGTGTGTGTGTATATATATATATATATATATATATATATACAGGGTGGGCCGTAAGTTTCCATACATAGGAAAAATTAAACGTTTGTTTTTATGTTTCAGATACCCTAAGAATATGCGTTTGACGTAAGATCTTGTTTACTGATGAAGCAAATTTTTACGTCAATGGAGAGGTTAATCGGCAAAACATACGTTATTGGAGTAATGCTAACCCTAACTGACTGAGTCCGACGAAGATGCAAGGTGCCGGTAAAGTGATGGTGTGGGCAGGGATATGGGTGACAGAATTATTGGACCAATTTTTGTCAGTGGAAATCTTAATGCCGAAAGGTATCTTAACATGTTGCAAGAAGAGATTTTCCCATCCCTGCTAAACGAGGAAGGTAACTTCCCAGTTTACTTCCAGCAAGATGGAGCTCCACCTCATTATGGTCTTCACGTGCGTCGGTATTTGGATCAGCAGTTTCCGGATGCTTGGATTGGTCGGCGTGGTCCTGTGGAGTGGCCTCCCAGATCCCCAGATCTCACCCCCCTTGATTTCTATCTTTGGGGCACTTGAAGGCCATGGTGTATCAGGAAAAGATACGAGACATAAATCATCTAAAGGAACGTATCACCAACGCCATTACAAGCATAACGTCAACTGTGCTAATGCGTGTTCATCAACAGTGGGGAACACGTATTGAAATGTGTTTTCAAAACAATGGCAACCATGTAGAGCATATTATATAAATAAAAATGGTTGTCCATAAAAAAATGTTTATTTTTCCTATGTATGGAAACTTACGGCCCACCCTGTATATATATATATATATATATATATATATATATATATATATATATATATTCCAAATAGAAAAATAAAAAAAATAAAAATATTCATCTTTCTTTAACCTTTGTGTTAACCTAATGCTGTTTAACTTTCATTATCTGATTCTATTTCCATTGAAGAATCATTATTACTAGATTGATTAGAGCATATAGTTTCAATATCACAGGTACTGGTACTTATTGCAGATTTGGATGTTGACGAAGCCAATGTAGCACCATGTTTTACTTCACTTTCTTGGAATTTTGCATTTTGGGATATAAATACTAGCTTTGCTGCTCTGTCTGTGCTTAATCAGTTTCTTTTGGCTGTATGGATATTACTGTATGTGCTAAATGATCTCGGAGGTAATGAAAGGGCGAAATAGAGGTGTATGAGTTTGTGTAGGTATATATGTGAGTATGCGTGCGTATGTATCTGGAATTCTGGATATATCCGTGTGTATGGGGTATATAATAGATATAAATGTGTATATAAGTATTTATGATATATTGGTATATATGTATATGGGTGTATGTGTATATATATATATATATATATGGATGGTCTCGGGGGGGGGGGGAATATATCATCGCGGGTCTAAAGGATAGTTAAGTGAGAGATTCAAAATCCGAGGCATGGATGGTAGAGTCCTGGAAAGGTTGGACAATGGGCAGTCAGCTCCCAGCCAGTGTTCTCGCAAGTTTAACGGATCTCAAGATACAAGACTTTCAGTGCGAGAAAGAGGCCAGTTTTTTTCTGTAAATAGGCTGAAAAGGACATTCTATACTGGTACCATATGGCCTATTTTTTATTATTTATTTTTATAATATATATCATTGCAAAAGTATACCTCATAATTAAATTGGCAATATCTATATTAATTATTAAAAAAAACAAAAAACAAAAACAAAAAAACGACAAAAAAAACATGGACATAAGAAAAATGTTTTTTTAACATCACTAATCACTACCCACGCTTGGCTATTAGGATTGTTCATGGAATTCTTTTTATGTTTATGTATATATTAAAACGAGACTTTAATATGAAAAAAAAGTATTTTTAAAAATGTATTTTTTCTAAAGTTTATCTTGTAATGTTTGTACTTCTTTTTAATTACAATTTAGGTTTGATGATGTTCATTACAGTTGTCAGTACATTTTTTTTTTTTTTTTTTTTTTTTGAAGGGCGCCAATTTTATTTAAGCTTTATTTTATAACCATCGTTAGCTATACTAAGGTTATGAATTAAGGGTTACTGAATTGTCCCTCAATTCTGTGAAAATAGTTGGGTGTTTGTTTTGACGATCTTATCTCATTTGTTTATTTTATTATCTTCATTTTATCTTCTTACTTCACTGATACGTAACTTCCGCGACGTAACCGTCAAAAGGATTGGAGGTGAACTTGACGATCTGTGTCCTTCCATCGGGAAGGAGTACGCTGTATTCGCCCGTTACGTACTGTCCGTCGCTAGTTTCTGAATGACGGAAATAGTTGCCGCTGTCCGAGTCGTCCACTCCGTACTGGAAGGCGTATGGCATCAGCATCGCTTTCTTTGGTTGCCGTTGTGGTGGCGATGTCTGCAAAATTATATTAAATAACGAAATGATTACAATCATGGACTGATTAAAAAACCATTGTGTAGCGGAAAAATGGTTTCAATGTCATGTGTTAAGCTTGTATAAAATGTTCATATAATCTGAAATATGAAGAAACCAACGTTGATTCATGTATTGTTGCAAGAAAAGTGTATTCTACAATATTAAAGATTCAAAATCGACTGATCCTTGGCTCCTAAATAATCACTTACAGTCGATGGTGCTTCCGGTGGCAAGTAAGCTTGCGATGGTGGAGGTGGAGGGAGAGTTGTTGTGGTTGGTGATGGTAGTTCGTAGAGACCGGACGGTTTTGGAGGTGTTGGTAGTTCGTAGAGACCGGACGGTTTTGGAGGTGCTGGTAGTTCGTAGAGACCGGACGGTTTTGGAGGTGCTGGTAGTTCGTAGAGACCGGACGGTTTTGGAGGTGCTGGTAGTTCGTAGAGACCGGACGGTTGTTCGGGAAGCTGGTAGTTGTAGCCGCCTGATCTGGCGTGCTGCCGTATGTCCAACTTTGCTGGAATCCCAACAGCAACTCCAATCAAAGCAGATACAATAAGAATAACCTTGAATAAAGAATACATTTTTATGATAGATATTATGAATGTCTAAAACGATATTTAAGAATGACAGCTTCAAACAACCGTTTCTGAAACGTTTCTCAAACTATACACATGAAACTACATTAATTAATAAAAATAATTGTTACTGTTCCAAATGTTGCATTTCTGAATGAAAAAAATTGTTTTTATTTTGCGAATTATTCCTTCTTTCACAACGTTCTTGACGAGGACCAGTTTCATACAGAAAAGAACGAGATTTGCATTTTTTTTATTTAGATTCCATGACGAATGAGGAGCGTGACGCAACTCTGCCCTTAACCTTTTGAATGATTAACGAGTCACCACTATTTTATTCTAGTTAACGTCAGACGATTTTATTTATATAAGACAAAAGCCGTAATTATTAAAGTGTTTACGCATTATGTTACGTGAGATTCATTCTATCGCAAAATAATAATAATAATAATAATAATAATAATAATAATAATTCAGAGAGGCGTCAAACGAAGCGCAATAAAAAAATTAAGTTATAAAATTTTCTGATATTTACCATCTACACGCACAAGACAGGATTTATACCCCATTTCTTTGATATCACCAAAACCGACACTAAATTTAACCTAACTTAACCTAACCTCACTTAACTAACCTAAGCTAGTGTAACCAAACCAACCCCATTTCTGTGATATAACCAAAACATGGATACCCTAAACGGTAATTTAACTTTAACTAACCTAAGCTAGCGTAACCAAACCTAACCTAACCCCATTTCTGTGATATGACCAAAACACCGACACTAAAAAAAATAATGTAACCTAACTTAACCTAACTAACCTAGCGTAACCTAACCTATCTTAACCTAACATAACATAACCCAAACTAATAATAACTTGTTGATAGACTGTTAGGTACTTGTAGTTGATCCCCCCCCCCCCCCCACCACCACCAATTGACAGAATATTTTCGTTAAAAACTAACGAAAATATCACGACTTAACCTAACCAATTATCAAGGGCGTACAGTTGATCTATTATTAATTATAACATTGTTTGTTTCTGGAATAGTATTTACTCTTTACTAATAGATCAACTGTACGCCCTTGATAATTGGTTAGGTTAAGTCGTGATATTTTCTTAGTTTTAACGAAAATATTCTGTCAAAATTGGTGGGGGGGGGGGGGGGAGATAACCTACAAGTACCGACTGTTAAATCGATCAAATGTCGTAATGCTGCGCACACGTGTACACACACACACACTTATAATACATATATATATTTATATATACACAAAGGTGGGCAGTTGCGCCGCAAAAAGTTGCGGCGCAACTTGCGGCGCAACATTTTTGGTTGCGCTTGCGCTTGCGGCGCAACTTTTTGAAAAGGGTTGCGCTTGCGCGTGCGGCGCAACTATTTCAGCAGAGTTGCGGTTGCGGCTGCGGCGCTACAAAAATCGTTGCGCGTGCCCACCACTGGGATATACGTTAAATGCAAAGGTGGGCAGTTGCGCCGCAAATATATGAGTAATAAAAATAAAACTTAAAAATAAAAACATTCAAACGTAAAATAGTTTAAAAACTTTACTAATAAAAAGTTAAACGAAAAATCACAAGAGTAAACCAAACATATCATGCTCACTTGACAGCCACAAAAAACTGAGGCGAAAAGGAGACAGGGTCACGAGGGAAAAATTTTTATTATGTAGGTATTCTAATTAATATAAAGGGGGTAACAGCTAGAATCAATATTTAAGCTGGAGTTCAAAAATTTAATACACAAAGATTCGTAAATACGGAGGGAGGACGGGCATTTTAATGATTTAAGCATTTTAAAATTGTTAACAGAAATGTCAACCTTACACTTGATAGAATGATTTCTAATAGCAGACTGTTCCTTTTTCGATAAAACTTTCCCTGTCCTATGGCTAATACCCATATGGGAGCAAAATCTCGCCTCCAAGGAACGAACTGTACTGCCAACGTAGTTCCCCTGGGAACACCCAGGGCAGGTAAACAAAATAAACAACAGAACAGCTCATCGCAGGGGGGATTTGTCCTTACATCGGAAAAAAACATTCAAGGATATTATTATTACAAAGGCAACCTTAAAATCAGTGTGAAAATAAAATTTCCTCACAACACTCAACAATTGTTTTTTCACAAAAGTGTTAAAATGGTAGATATCAGGTAAAACAAGATATTTACAATTATTAGAAACATCATACGTTGGGATAAGGTTTGGGGAATATACAATTAAGAAATTTACCAATAATACCTCCTACAAGATCCTGTGGAAAACCATTTTTAAAGAAAAAATAAGTAAGGAATTCAAACTCATTATGAAGCAGAGTAAAGTTCGAACAAATATTATAAGCGCTATGCACCAAAGTGCGAATGGAACTTAATTTGTAATTAAAATCGCAAAAACTATAAAAATTAAAACCCAAACCCGTAAACGTAGGCTTCCGGTATATAGAAGTTAAAACGGTCGAGCCAGATTTGGAGACCAAAACATCAAGGAAAGGAATAGAACCTTCAACTTCCTTTTCCTGCGTAAATACAATGTTCTTAGGCAATGTGTTCAAAAAACTTAAAAACTGAACTGATTGATTATCCGTTTGGAATAGAGCAAACGTATCATCAACATAACGTCTGTACAATTTGGGTTTAAGGTGAGTGGGGCACTCACAGAAGACCCTTTCCTGTAGATGCGACATGAAAATATTCGCAAAAACGGGACCCAAGGGGCTCCCCATCCCAACTCCATCCAGCTGACGGCAAACTACCCCTTGAAAACTAAAAAGTTATCCTTGACTGCCAAATTCAGAAGCTGCTCAAACTGTGCTCTGCCAAAGCCGTGAAAACGTGAGTCCAGCTGTGGAAAAGCTTTATTCAAAATAATTGTAATGGTCTCATCCAAGGGGACATTGTAAAGAGGGAAGATACATCGAAACTTGTCATAAATAAAGAATTCATATAAAACTTCTTAATTTCCGACGCAAAGGAAAAACTATCCTTAACACTGTACGAGTTCACGGTAAATGATGATAACAGTGGGACAAGAAACTTGGCAAGTTTGTAATTAGCCAAAGGATAAGACGCTAAAATTGGGCGCAATGGAACACCGACTTTATGAACCTTAGGCAGACCATACATAAGGCCCAAATAAGAGCCTGAAACGTACAATTCATCATAAGTGGAAGAGTTAATAGCACATTCCCGTTTAAGCTTAAGCAAAACACGGTTAACCTTGTCTTCCAATCGCTTAATAATTTTAGGAGCCTGTTCATCTACCTTAGCAAATTTTAATGAATCAGAAAAAATAGCCATCATTTTTTTAATATAATCCGTTTTATTCATAACCACAACACCACTACCCTTATCCTTAATTTCATTTTGTGACTATGCGTGCATAGTGTCTAACATTCTAGTTTCCTCCCTTTCATATGTACGTTCTTTTTTCCGGATTCATGACCGCAAGCTTTTTAAGTTAAACCTATCTCGCCCTTCTTTTTTGGATCCTGGTCAGGTCATAAGGAATTTACCTGATTATACCCTGTCAAAGCGTGAAAGTTTTCTCTTGTCTCTTGGCCTTAAGTCCCTTAACTAGTGTGGTGCGGGTCAAAATGCCGGTGGGAACAAACTTTCTGCTGTAAGTTTTGTATTTTCCCCACTAGATGGCTGTAGTTCCTAGTAGCTGCCTAACCTCACAAGTTCACTTCAGACCAGTAGTTGCCCAGACTCTGTGCTGTGTAGATGTGTAGTTGTAACGCGCGTTGGTCATTTTGACCCGCACCACATCAGGTATTTTACAGTTTTTTAGTGTCCATTTTTTTTTACTGCCACAATTCGTTTAATTATTTCTTTGCTATGCTATGTTATGTGTTTATTTCTTTGTTTATTCACTATATTAAACAAATTTTGTGATTTTTGAAGTAGCCTACTTTTTTCATTTTATTTGCAGTAATGGCTGGAACTTCAAAACAAAA
Source organism: Bathynomus jamesi (assembly GCA_023014485.1). Lineage (NCBI taxonomy): Eukaryota > Metazoa > Arthropoda > Malacostraca > Isopoda > Cirolanidae > Bathynomus > Bathynomus jamesi. The sequence continues at coordinate 51,861 of JAJOZX010005476.1, read as the reverse complement.
CTTGTTCGGAAAGACTGATGCTATACTTCAAGTGCTAGATGAAGCTGAAATAGATGATAATTTTGTTATTGAAAGTGATGTATCTGATGTCGAGTCTCAGGTACAAGAAAGTGATCATGACACCCAGAGTGAGCAATCAGCAGATGAAGATTCGGATGGTGAAACTCGTGACGATGATAAACAATACTTCTATGGAAAAGGGAATCATCCATTCAAATGGTCAGCTGAAGTGCCACAGAGACGAAGTGTTCGGACACCTGCACACAATTTAGTGAAAAAACTCCCAGGTGTAATTGGTGAGGTTAGAAATGTTGATAAAAACTGTGAAGAAAACTACTTTTTGGTCTCTTATGTTCACCGAAAAAATGTTGGGTGAGTTGCTTCTACGCACAAATGAGAAAATAAAAACTGTTCAAGGACGATATTCTGCAAAACATCAATATTCTGTTAGAAAAACAGAAATGACTGAACTAAAAGCTTGTTTAGGACTTCTGTATTTGGGCGGAGCTTTCAAATCTGGCCATGAGGATCTTAGTTCTTTGTTTAGTACAGATGGCACCGGCCGCGACATTTTTCGTGCCACGATGCCTCTGCAACGCTTCCTATTTTTGCTAAGTTTATGCGTTTTGATAATGCACTTGATCGTGAACAGCGCAAAGTGACTGATCCTTTAGCTGCTATATCTTTCATGTTCAACGAACTTGTAAAAAACAGCCAGTCTTCATTTACTGTAGAAAGTGATGAGCCGCATTGTTAGAGTACCGCTTCCTCAAAAAGGAAATGCAGAACCAGTAGAGCCAGGGAAAAGAAAAAGATGCTATATTTGTCCGTCTAAAATGAACAGGAAGACCAACCAGTCCTGCAAAAAGTGTAAGAGGGCAATATGTGGAGACTGCACCATCAGAATTTGTGTAAATTGTGACACTGAATGAGGGACGTCGTACGATAACAGAAGTTAAATGACATAAATTTGGTTTTGTGTTTGTAAAATTATGACATTTTTTCTTTTGATTTCATATAAAATACCAATATTATGTTTTCATGTATTTTAAATAATCAATACTTAAATTTTCCTTTCGTTTATCTTAAAAAATTACACTCAAATTTTTGAAACATTTTGTAATTTTTTTTTCTGGAGCTGGTTACTGTAAAAGTTATTTCACCATGCATAGATATGTATATAGTTATTGCAAAAAAAATTTTGAGTCATTATTTCAATTTCATCACAACCTACAAAATTTTTTCGAAGTGGGTCATTTTGACCCGCACCACACCAGTTATGAGACAAAACTTTACCACACCAGTTAAGGGTTAAGTTTAAGTTTCCCAACTTGCGTTTTAAACCGATTGATTTTTATTTTTATTTTGAAAGGATAGCCCATGATCTGAAAGTTCTTCCAACCGTTGATGCTAATGATTTTGGTAAGGTTAGACAACATATTTGTCCCATGAATTGTTTTCTAAAATTAAAGCTTTTAAGTTTTCCACAATTTTTCTGCATTGTTGAGTGTTGTGAGGAAATTTTATTTTCACACTGATTTTAAGGTTGCTTTTGTAAATAACAATACCCTTGGATGTTTTTTCCGAAGTAAGGACAAAATCCCCCCTGCGATGAGCTGTTCTGTTGTTTATTTGTTTACCTGCCCTGGGTGTTCCCAGGGGAACTACGTTGGCAGTACAGTTCGTTCCTTGGAGGCGAGATTTTGCTCCCATATGGGTATTAGCAAAGGTGGGCAGTTGCGGCGCAACTTGCGGCGCAACATTTTTGGTTGCGCTTGCGCTTGCGGCGCAACTTTTTGAAAAGGGTTGCGCTTGCGCGTGCGGCGCAACTATTTCAGCAGAGTTGCGGTTGCGGCTGCGGCGCTACAAAAATCGTTGCGCGTGCCCACCACTGCAGATATACGTTAAATGCAAAGGTGGGCAGTTGCGCCGCAAAAAGTTGCGGCGCAACATTTTTGGTTGCGCTTGCGCTTGCGGCGCAACTTTTTGAAAAGGGTTGCGCTTGCGCGTGCGGCGCAACTATTTCAGCAGAGTTGCGGTTGCGGTTGCGGCGCTACAAAAATCGTTGCGCGTGCCCACCACTGGGTATTAGCCATAGGACAGGGAAAGTTTTATCGAAAAAGGAACAGTCTGCTATTAGAAATCATTCTATCAAGTGTAAGGTTGACATTTCTGTTAACAATTTTAAAATTCTTAAATCATTAAAATGCCCGTCCTCCCTCCGTATTTACGAATCTTTGTGTATTAAATTTTTGAACTCCAGCTTAAATATTGATTCTAGCTGTTACCCCCTTTATATTAATTAGAATACCTACATAATAAAATGTTTTCCCTTGTGACCCTGTCTCCTTTTCGCCTCAGTTTTTTGTGGCTGTCAAGTGAGCATGGTATGTTTGGTTTACTCTTGTGATTTTTCGTTTAACTTTTTATTCCGTTTAACTTTTTATTAGTAAAGTTTTTAAACTATTTTACGTTTAAATGTTTTTAGTTTTAAGGCCTAATAAATAAAAGCTAAAATTAATAAATGACAAAAATATATGAATGTCGAGAACTAAAACTAATTTAAAGTACAAAATTAAAACTGTTCAAGAATAAAAATTAAAGGTAATTTTTTTACTTTCAGTCCAGCCTCTGGAAACTGAAAATAAAGTTTACCATAAGACTCTTTACATTTTTTAAACAACTTTTATTGAGTACAATATGAAGGCAAATGCCGATTAAAGCTATAAAATTAATGTTAAGAAATTATTTTTTTGAGCGATAAAATCGCGGATCATGTTTTTGGGAGTGATAAAATGGCTGATCCCACAAAGGTTAGGAAGGTACCGCTAACAAAATTGGGGGATTTGACCTCAATTCATAAGATTTTAGTGTCACGATGGCGTCGGTTTGCGATGGTTGTAATTATTCAGTGTTTAACTTCATGCAAATTTTTTGATGATGAAGAGGCTGCATTTAATTTTTGTGTAGAACACGGTGTATTGCTAAAAGAATTTATTTGCCCTAAGAAAACAAGGAAGGTTTTTTTGTGGTAATAAGTGTGTGTTCGATAAAAACAGAAAAGCATTTCGTTGCCATAGGTCGGTGCGTGATAAGAAACGGATACAGGTAAGAGTAGTATAACCTAAAATTAGGTTAGGTTAGGTTAGGTTAGTATAGTTTTACGGTATATATAATATATACAGTGAATATATACAGTGTTCGTTTTACTACATATATAAATGTGTATATATATACACCTTTTAGGTCACTCATGTTGGCTGTTTCTACAATTTCCATAATTTATATATCAATGGATTCGTTTTTACATCGCGAATGCGCCCTAGATAGTCTCTACTGAAGGAATTACCCGCATTTTAGGGTATTTTTTCACACTTATACCCCAAAACAAACTTCGTGTCCAAACTTAGTTTTGGGCCAGTTCCCTCACTTGAGACTATCCAAATCGCATTCCTGGTGTAATAACGAATCCATTGATCTATAAATTATGGGAATTGAAGAGACCGGACTGATAGTAAAAAATTACCAAATTAAAATTACAAAGCAGAAAACAGGCATAAGCCAAAATCAAAACAAAAGTAAAAATTATATAAATGACAAAAATATACGAGTGAAAAATAAAACTTAAAACTATTATATATAGAACTACAATACTATTATTATTAGTATTATAATAATTATTATTATAGAAGATAGTGTGAAGATTAAACATTTTACTTTGTTGGTTCTGAAACGAATCGGGAAAAAATTGAAAATCCCACGCACTAATCCTATAATTTTGTTTTAATCTACGTTTGGATTTGCATTGGATTATTACAATCACTGAAAAATCACTAAAAATCAGTCTAAATTACAATAGGGTAAGGCTTAAAACATTATTATTAATTATTATTATTTTTTATTATTATTATTATTATTATTATTAAGAGCAAAGCGGGACTAGTTTTTAGCCGTTGTCCTTCTGAAAACACTTTCAAAATTGATCTCTTTCTTACCTTCATGGTGCCACGTCCTTTACTCCGTTTTTGGCCCCTCCAAAACGAGGTTCTGAAACACACTGACTGAGGATCGGGTCTAATTCTTTTATATGTACTTTAGATGTGCCGTCGTAGCAGTGTCAGTGTCACCATTATGGAATTTCGTGCTTCCGCTGTCTCCAAATATTTCCGGTGTGGCAATTTTGTTAACGGAAACAATGTTCATGTTTCAAATATACCGGGTGTACATAAAGTCAGGATCTATTTTTGTGAAGCACTTGGAAATTATATGGAATTCAATCATAAAATGATAAAGTGGTAACATTTATTAAATAATTAAGAGTAGGATTCGACGTGACGCCCATCAGTATCCCTGCACAGCTCAAATCGTTCCGCAGCATTTCTAAACACATTCTGGAGCATTTGCGGGGTTATGTTATCTGCAGCAGTTCGTATACGTGTACGTAAGTTTTGAAGACTCGTAATCTTCGTCTGATAGACGTGCGATTTGATAAACCCCATGCAAAGAAATCTAAAGGGGTTAAATCTGGTGATCTCGCTGGCCAAGGTCTGTTGCTTCCGTCCGATCCAGTGATTTGGAAAACGTCCATTTAGATAATCCTGAACAATTTTGGCATAGTGACAAGGAGCACCATCATGTTGATAGACGACGGTACTAACAATCCTATCCCGTCGTCTATCAACATGATGGTGCTCCTTGTCACTATGCCAAAATTGTTCAGGATTATCTAAATGGACGTTTTCCAAATCGCTGGATCGGACGTGGAAGCAACAGACCTTGGCCAGCGAGATCACCAGATTTAACCCCTTTAGATTTCTTTGCATGGGGCTTTATCAAGTCGCACGTCTATCAGACGAAGATTACGAGTCTTGAAAACTTACGTACACGTATACGAACTGCTGCAGATAACATAACCCCGCAAATGCTCCAGAATGTGTTTAGAAATGCTGCGGAACGATTTGAGCTGTGCAGGGATACTGATGGGCGTCACGTCGAATCCTACTCTTAATTATTTAATAAATGTTACCACTTTATCATTTTATGATTGAATTCCATATAATTTCCAACTGCTTCACAAAAATAGATCCTGACTTTATGTACACCCGGTATTTGTAAGAACATTTTTCAATGTGTGTGTGTGTGTGTGTGTGTGAAAGAGAGAGAGATAAACCAAAGCTGTTTCTTTCATGTAAAGAAAACATCAAAGGAAATACTCTCTATACGAAGAGGTTATACGTTAGATTAGGTTAGATTAGGTTAGGGTAGGGTGAAGTTAGGTTTTGTTATGGGAAGTCTCAACAGAAATGTTGAAACACGAAAGTCTGAAGACTTTTCAGTTATTTTCCAGTCTGTTTTTTTATGGATTTTTACTTCTTCCCAGATTAAGTAACGAAGCTTACTGGAAAGATTATAATGGCAATTTCTGACACTTCTCTACATCACGTGTGTGTGTGTGTATAACTTGTTTGAAGGTTGTTTCGTAAATCAGTACTCGCTTACAATTGAACCAAAATACATTAAATTGTTTTAAAACACAATATGTATTTATTAACACTGAAAAAGGCCAAAAACGTTTTCAGTATAAATAATTACCAATAGTTTAAAATTATTTTCACACATTTACTTCACTTATAAGCAAGGAGTGATTTTTTAAATAACCTTCAAATATCAATTATATATATATATAAATTAGCCTTCTGTATTATATAGTATTGTATGTTACACGTAATTATATGTTGTATATAATTATAAAAAATGTTGCACCCAAAATTATTTGATAAAAGCTGTCTTACTTCACTATATTTTCTGAACCGCGATTATGAATAAATAGCTGTCTCAATTCCCTCAATTTATATAAAATTTCGACCTTCAGCTGGGATATTTTAGAACCCGCACGAAGGGCGGGTATAAATAAAAATTTTTTTATTGTTTTTTATTTATTTTTTTAGGTTAATTGTACGCCCTTGACGATTGGTTAGGTTAAGTTGTAATAGTTTGGTTAAAGAGAAAATATTCGACCTTCAGCTGGGATATTTTAGAACCCGCACGAAAGACGGGTTTTAGGTTACCCGGGCAACGCCGGGCAACCTGCTAGTGTATATATATATACACATGTGTGTGTGTATATATATATATATATATATATGTAAAGAACGACGCGCGGATAATTCTCCTATACAAAGCGTCGTTCTTTACGTTAATTATACTGCGTGTTTGCAGTTATAATGTATATAATGTTACGGCATGCGGGAGGTGCCCCTTTGGGGCATTGGTTTCCGCGCGTATGTAGAGGAATTACGACATTTGTTTGGGTGAGGCCTGTGGTGTAGTGGTTATCATATCTGACCGGCAATCGGAAGATCCCGGGTTCGATTCCCGGGTGGGTACCTCATTTTTTCATTTGTTTCGTTCTTTCGCTCTCATCTTGCGCGGATAATTCTCCTATACAAAGCGTCGTTCTTTACGTTATTATACTGCGTGTTTGCAGTTATAATATATATATATATATATATATATATATATACACACACAACTCAGAATGGTCCCCTGAGAAACTTATATGTTAACCCAGACCGTGCAAGGAACTCTTCTGGGAAATTACATCCACTATAGTTCGAATAAGTAATGACAAATACTATATTTTTTTCTTTTTCATGATGGAAAGCCCAACGTGGGCACCGGGTCACTCGCAAAGAGGCCCCAAAATATAGCTTCCCTCACCAGCTATCTGCAAAGCAGATAGGATCCAGCTTTGGGACAGGATCTAGGGTTCACAGCTTACACCTAGCCTACTACAGTACATTCAGAACCTCAATATACGCAATAAACTCGTTGCATTCACGTCAGATTAAATACATCAAAGAAAAAGGGTTAACTATTGTATTTTTAGCCAAAAAACCAAACTTAAACCTCAACCAGGACATTGAGCGTTCACTTTTCAAGGCACGTAACACGTCCGTTTAATATACATCATTACTTATTCCAGGGCCGTTTCCTGACATAAGCAGACTAAGCGGCCGCTTATGGCCCTGCTGCTACTAGGGGGCCCCTACACAGGCTCCCAGGTCATAGCTCAGTGGGCAGCAATAGGAATATAGCTGAAGTTATTATTATTATTATTATTATTATTATTATCGTATTAATTAAAGTTTTTGTATGAGACAAATGTGATAAAACGCTGGCGAGATGTTCTCACACGTCTTGTAAGTATAATCCAATCACTGGCAGAGAGAAACCTTGCTTTCAGGGGGTCTTCCTCTACATTGTACAATCGAGACAATGGCAACTTCTTGAAGGAGGTTGAGCTGCTTGACAAATTTGATCCAGTGATGAAACAACACATCAGCAGAGTCGAAACTGGCCAATATAGTCATTCAAGTTACCTAGGAAACATCATTCAAAATGAGCTCATTGGGTCCGTTAGTGGGAAGATCTTGGATGCCATTGTTGCAGAAATAAAACAAGCTAAATATTACTCACTCATTTTAGACTGCACTCCAGATATAAGCCACCAAGAACAGATGTCGATTATTATCAGAACTGTTAAAATGGGTGAAGTACCAGAAATAAAAGAATACTTCTTGGGCTTTCTTGAGGCTTCAGAAAGTACAGGCCTGGGTTCATCAGTTCTGATTCTGAAGAGACTAGATGAACTGAATATTCACTTTGATGACTGCAGAGGACAGTCATATGACAACGGAGCAAACATGAAGGGCAAGAACAAAGGTGTTCAGGCAAGGTTACTGGAGAAGAACTGTCGTGCACTCTATGTTCCATGTGGGGCTCACACTTTGAATCTTGTAGTGGCTGATGCAGCTAAAGCTTCCACAGATGCCATCAGCTTCTTTGGCAACGTACAAAAATTGTACAACCTTTTTGCAGCAGCTACACAGAGATGGACAATTCTAAAGAAGCACGTGAACATAACACTCAAGTCTTGGAGTGAAACCAGGTGGGAAAGCCGGCTTAAGAGCATTGAGACTGTGCGATACCAGAGCCACAACATCAGAGAGGCCCTGTTGGAAGTCAGAAACAATGCCACAGATGCCATAGCCAGGACTGAAGCACAAGCACTTGCAGAGGAGGTAGGGTCTTATCGCTTTCAGATTTGCACAGTAGTATGGTATGACATTCTTCATGCAGTTAACCAAGTGAGAAAACTTCTGCAGTCTCCTACAATGCAGTTTGATGTGGCAGTTAACCTCCTCACAAAAACAAAAGACTCACTCAACAGCTACAGAAACACAGGTTTTGTTGCAGCACAAGTCGTAGCTAGGGACATATGTGAGGAAATGAATGTGGAGGCTGTGCTGAAGGAGAAGAGGCTCAGATCCACAAAAAAGCACTTTGTTTACGAAGCTCCTGACGAACCATTTACAGAAGCTTTAAAGAGGCTGGAAGTCAAATTTTTTAATGTGGTGGTGGATTGTGCCATTGGGTCACTAAATGAGAGATTCAAAGCATTAGATGATGTGAGGGACATATTTGGGGTTCTCCTAAACTTCACCACAATGAACAAGGAAGACTTGTCCTGCAAGTGTGAAAAGCTCTCTAAGATACTGAGCTCTGGAGCTGACTCTGACATTGATGGAAGAGAACTGGCCCTCGAAATTAAGAACTTGCCGACTTTACCTTCACACAACATGACTGCATTGGAGCTTCTCTCCTTCATTCATCAGAAGCAACTGGAGGAACTATACCTCAATCTCTGGGTTGCACTAAGAATTGCCTGCACTCTACCTGTGACAGTAGCGTCAGCCGAGAGGAGCTTCTCTAAGATGAAGCTAATCAAGAACTACAGTACTTCAGATCATCAATGGGGCAGGATCGCCTCAGTGGCCTTGGCATCATAAGCATCAACCAGGACGTTGACAGGGAGATTTCATATGATGATGTCATTGATGATTTCGCCCAGAAAAAATCTAGGAGGCAAAAATTTTGAAGATACAAACTGTTCTGTATAACTTTTAACTATTACACGATTGTATCGTAGAGTTAGTAATTGTTTGGTAGTTGATAATTGCATTATTTTTTTATACACAGTTCTGTGTCATTTATTCTAAATAATGTATAAGCTAATTTTCAGGAATTTCATGGGTATTTTTTCTGTTTTGTTTGTCTTTTGAAAGTACATATTTGTTGTTTTGGACACAAATGTTTCATTAAAATTGTTTCATAATTGTTTTTTATTAACACAGCCATTTTTTGTATGTGTGTGGTGAGGTGATGTAGTAAGGCGTGAGATGGTGGATGGAGGGGTGGGGCCTCAAATGGGTATACTGCTTTGGGCCCCCTAATGGCTAGAAACGGCCCTGACTTATTCGAACTATAGTGGATGTAATTTCCCAGAAGAGTTCCTTGTTCCATGCACATAGTCCCAATATATAAAGGAGGAGATCGATCCCAGGCCAAAAACTATAGGCCAGTGTCGCTTACATCTCATCTCACTAAAATATTTGAAAGAATAGTTAAACAGAAAATCTATGACTTTTTGGAAACTCAGAAAAAATTCAATGATAACCAACACGGGTTTCGATCGGGCAGATCATGCCTATCATAACTAATGGAACACTACAACAACATTATTGATTCACTTGAAAGTAATGAAAACTATGATGTACTATACACAGACTTTGCTAAAGCGTTCGACAAGTGTGACCACGGAATCATAATACATAAACTGAAATATATGGGAATAACAGGAAAAGTAGGGAAATGGATATATAATTTCCTTAGTGAGCGGAGGCAAGTCGTTACAGTACAAGGACTATCTTCATCAGAATCAGAGGTCCTCAGCTCAGTACCACAAGGAACAGTATTAGCTCCACTACTCTTCATAATCATGCTAACTGACATAGATGAGGACGTTAACAGAGACAGCACAGTAACATCCTTTGCGGATGACACAAAGATCAGTAGAAAAATAAGAAACCCAGAAGACATAGGATCTCTACAAACCGACATAAACAAAATCTACAAGTGGACTGAAGACAACAATATGAAGTTTAACACCGAGAAATTTCAGCTATTACGGTACGGAAAAAGAGAAGACCTAAAGTGCATGGAATATTATACTCCAAAGGGACAGGAAATTCAGAGAAATTCCAGAGCAAAAGATTTAGGGGTTGTAATGACAGATGATGCGAAATTTGAAACACAAAATAAGATAGCAGTAAACAGAGCAAAGAGAATAACGGGTCAGATATTGAAAACTTTTAAACGAAGGGATAGGAATGTAATGATTCCTCTACTGAAAACCCTGATAATACCCAAATTAGAATACTGCTCGGTCCTAACTTCCCCATATAAAAAAGAACATTAGACAGCTGGAGGGGATCCAAAGAAGCTTCACAGCCAAGATCAATGGGTGCAAAGAACTAAATTACTGGGAAAGGTTACGAGAACTAGACCTATATTCACTGGAAAGGAGAAGAGAGAGATACACCATTATTTACACTTGGAAAATAATGGAGAAACTAGTCCCTAATCTTACTCTGAATCCCATAACTCCCCAAACAACGATGGAAGGTAGAAGCGGTAGACTGTGTCGTATTCCCAAATTGAAGGCGAGACAGGGAACATCCTTAACCCTGAAAGAAAATAGTTTTGTAGTGAGAGGACCAAAACTGTTTAATCAGTTGCCCAAAGACCTAAGAAACACGAAGGGAGTTGCAGTGGAAATCTTCAAAAGAAGACTAGACGCCTGGCTCAGAACAATCCCCGATGAGCCGGGCGTACCTGGCTATGTGAGGTGGAGAGCGCAAGAATCCAACTCACTACTTCACCAGGCCAACTCGAGAGGAGGGGCGACAAGCTTGACCTTCGCGAAATGAGAAATCATCACGCGGAACCTTTGTAAGGTTGTAAGGTAAGGTATATATATATATATATATATATACCGTAAAGAACGACGCTTTGTATAGGAGAATTATCCGCGCAAGATGAGAGCGAAAGAACGAAACAAATGAAAAAATGAGGTACCCACCCGGGAATCGAACCCGGGATCTTCCGATTGCCGGTCAGATATGATAACCACTACACCACAGGCCTCACAGGCCTGTGGTGAGGCCTGTGGTGTAGTGGTTATCATATCTGACCGGCAATCGGAAGATCCCGGGTTCGATTCCCGGGTGGGTACCTCATTTTTTCATTTGTTTCGTTCTTGCGCGGATAATTCTCCTATACAAAGCGTCGTTCTTTACGTTAATTATACTGCGTGTTTGCAGTTATAATATATATATATATATATATATAATATATATATATATATATATATATCTATGGTTTTCAGTGTTGGGCACTAAAGCGTTAATCCGATAACAGTTAATTAACGAAGTTAACTTTTTTTAACGGACTATTAACGGAAGTTAATTTCCATTTATCGTTATCGGACCAGTTAACTTCCGATAACTCGATATTTAGTCTGTTAAAGTCCGTTAAGACGTTAACTGCGAGGAGTCATTCACGGAAGATCACCGCTCCGCGAATGAATTCAAACCGCCATAACTTCAGTTCCCGCCATAATAATTCTCTGGTAAATTAAAATTTAGTTAATGGTTAGTGGTTACAAGGGTTTCAAAACATGTAATCAGTACATTTTTTATTAAAAATAAAAAAAAAGTTATTAAGCAAAAAAGTTGCAAAACTTGATAAAAATAGTTAAATACCTATTTATTGTTGGATTTTGCATAAATAAACATTTTCTATGGGTTTTAAAGCTTTTTTCCTTGATTTTTTTAAATGTTAGTAAAGAAATAGTTATCGTTAACGGATTATCGTTAACTTCCGTTAACTTTGTAGTAAAATTATCGGATTATCGTTATCGGAGTTAAAAATTGGGATTAACGGATTATCGTTATCGAAGTTAACTTTTTGGTTAACGGTGCCCACCACTGATGGTTTTATATATGTTATACAGGGTGTCTCAATATACATGCAACCCATGTCACAGCTAATAATTCTGCAATATTAATGTTCTCGTTCTATTTTTCAGATTTGAAGAGAGGAGACGATAACAACTAATAATTATCAATCAAAATGCCTTGGACAAAGGAGGAAAAAATTTTTTTGCGTCACTATTATTTGGAGACGAAATCATTCAAAACTGTGCAAGCGAAATTTCGCAGGAAGTTCAACTTCAACAATTATCCCCAGAAAAGCCAAATTTATCGTTGGGCACACAATTTCAAGCCACAGGATCAGTAAACAATCTCAACAAGAAAGCAGAAACACCCAGATCTGGCAGGAAGGTGACTGCAAGATCTCCTGACAATGTGAATGCGGTGAGAGATTCTGTCGGAAGGAGTCCGAAAAAGTCAATCCGAAGACGTTGCCAAGATCTGGGTCTTTCACATGCGTCAGTGCAAAGAATCTTGATCAAGGATCTTCAGCTGTACCCATACAGGATCCAGATCAAGCATAAACTCACACCAGCTGACATGGCAAAACGTGTTGTGATGTGCCGGTGGTTCGAGAACAAGATCGAAGAGGATCCTGACTTTCTTGATGATGTTTGGTTTCAGCGACGAAGCACACTTCTTGCTCAGTGGGTATGTCAATAGCAAGAACAATGTGTTCTGGGGCACACAAGCCCCAGACGAGGTGCTTCAGAGGCCCTTGCACTCTGTGCAGGGTGTCAGGGTGATTGACAACCTCGCTCGTCGGCTTCAAGTGTGTCTGCAGCGCAACGGCGGTCATTTGGAACATGTGCTCTAATAAATGTATCATTTGATCTAGAGACCTCAAATCTTCAGTTTTTAATTGTTATCATATCAGCTTCCAGGAAATGTAATCTTTTTTGGAGTTTATTTTCTGAGTAATAAATTATCATGATGTTAATGGGTTCCATCTATTTTGAGACACCCGGTACATGTTATAATTTATAATCGAAGTCGCGCCCTGATGACTGTTATAGTGATTTCATTCATTCAATATTTCCCAAGCTATGTATGACTTTTCCTTCCAACGAAGGTCACAATGAAGTTCCATTGGTTGAAGGAAACCAGTTGGAATTTAGGAAATAATTTTATGATAATCACACACACACACACACGCACATGTTTAGTTACCTTACAAAACCGCGACATTTTCAACTATGGATGGCGACATTTAACCTAATCTAAGTATCCTAATTAACTTAACCTAACTAACTTCGCCTAACCTAACCAAACCTATAGCCTAACTTTCATTACATTTCTCATACTTAATGATTTTCATTTTAAGAAAAATAAATCTGAAACTATGGTGACAGCGTGTTCGTGTCGCGATGGGCTATTTGTGTATCCTAAAGACTGTCGCGGTTCAATAATGTAACCAAGAACACACACACACACACACACTCGGAATAGATACAAAAACTATTTCAGTAGAAGTCTACTAATAGTTAAAATATAGTACATAACAGCGGTTCCTAACGAGGGGTCCGCCGTCCTTAGGGGTCCACCGTCCTTCCCCGGACTAGTTAAGTTAGTTAGGTTAAGTTAATTAGGCTATTTAAATTAGGTTAAATGTCGCTATCGACAATTGAAAATGTTGCGGTTTTGTCAGGTAACTAAACGTGTGTGTGTGTGTGTGTGTGTGTGTGTGTGTGTGTGTGTGTGTGCGTAACTTAAGATTCCATGGATGAAATACAATTGCGGATAGTTTTTAAGTTACACAACGATTCAAAGACATAATTCTAAAACTATTTCCTATATAATAATAATGAATAAAATACTGTATATGTATTAGTGTAAAATGACAAAATTATTTGTATTTCGTAAGCGAAAAGGGTCTTTCGAAGGACAAGGTTAGAGACCCAATGAGTGGTATAGAGTATTTTGGAAAATGAATGAGTTCCAGCACTGATGAATATGAAAAGAAATTACTTTAGTTTTGTTGGATTTTATAAGATAAAACATTAATCTTGACACTGTAGTTCTTTATACCACAAATTGGGTTACTCGAAGTGGATCGAATCTCTTATATAAGATCACCGTCGACCCAGGGCCGGATTAAGGGTTTCGTAGGCCAAGCGTGGACTGCGTGGACTTCAACAAATCTTTCCAATATATCGGTATTAGAAAAAGTACTCGACAAATATAGATGCTTTATTAAATGAGATTACATATTTTTCATTTGTAATTGAGTATAATATAGATAATTTTAAGAGATTAAATACGATAGGCCTACAAAAAAAATATATTTCATCAAGTAATGTGTATATATATATATATATATATATATATATATATATATATGATGAATAAAACCACGAAGGGAAAAGAAACACAAAGTGGTGCTCAAGCGCTTTCGTCTAATGACATCCTCAGGAACACGAAAGCGCTTGAGCACCACTTTGTGTTTCTTTTCCCTTCGTGGTTTTATTCATAAATATTTTTCACGTGTCACTTTCGTGAAATAATTTTCATATATATATATAAATTGCAAACAGTAAGTAAATTGTAAAGCAAACAAACGTAAAGTATATAAATTGTAAAGCAAACAAACGTAAAGTATATAAATTGTAAAGCAAACAAACGTAAAGTATATAAATTGTAAAGCAAACAAACGTAAAGTAAAGTATATAAATTGTAAAGCAAACAAACGTAAAGTATATAAATTGTAAAGCAAACAAACGTAAAGTATATAAATTGTAAAGCAAACAAACGTAAAGTATATAAATTGTAAAGCAAACAAACGTAAAGTATATAAATTGTAAAGCAAACAAACGTAAAGTATATAAATTGTAAAGCAAACAAACGTAAAGTATATAAATTGTAAAGCAAACAAACGTAAAGTATATAAATTGTAAAGCAAACAAACGTAAAGTATATAAATTGTAAAGCAAACAAACGTAAAGTATATAAATTGTAAAGCAAACAAACGTAAAGTATATAAATTGTAAAGCAAACAAACGTAAAGTATATAAATTGTAAAGCAAACAAACGTAAAGTAAATTGCATACAGTAAACCGAGCAAAAAGCTGGACATGAAAACATCTAACGGTTTAACCTAAGTGACCTTATGTTTCTGGCTTTCTTTTGGGAGAACATCTTAATAATCTCTGAAAAATCCAGACTGCGAGTCAAATCACTTTCAATTGAGATGAGTGCTTGTGCAGATAAGCGAGATTGTCCCAGGGTTGATCGATAACAATTCTTGACTCTCTGTAGAGTCGAAAATGATTTCTCTCCTTCGGAATTAGTACCCAACAAGCATAAATAAATACGTAGAGCTATGTAGAGGTTTGGGAAAGTCGCGGTCATCATGTGCTGCAAAAGAAATTGTAGCACCTGCTCTGCCGATTTGAGGGACACCTCAGAAATACTGTATTTGGAGAAAGCAATGACTTCATCACTGAGATCTAGCTCTATATTACTTCTGTAAACGTCAACGAGATTGTGCGCTTTTTGACGGATATCAGACTCAGACAGTTCTTTGCAGTCGAATATAAATCCAAATAATTCGGTGATTCGTTTGTAGGCGGCGTGTCTTTTGTTGAGTTCTGTTAAAATTCTGTCGATTATAACGAAATATGTCTCTATTTTGAATTTCTGCTTGCCACTCAATCTCACATCGTCGCTGCTAGACTCATCAATTGCACGTTTTCTTTTCCGAATCCTGGTAGTAGAGTCATAATACTCCGGAGTACTGTACATCTGACTGCTGTTGACGTTGTTCCGGAATATCTGAATTTGACGATGTGGATGACGACGGCGCGAAAAAACTTTAATAACGATCCACTCAGCTTTTCATCTTCCTGTTGTCTTTTCAAGCGTTTCTCTCTTTAATGTACCACTTTCATGGTGTCGAACATAACCGTCCGACATTATGCACTGACAATATTGCAATATACGTCTATGATATTTGATTTATGCATAAAATTGTAAAAATTTCTGTAAAAGAAAAATACACATCATTTGAAAGAGAAATAACAACATATAAATATAACAAACATAAAACATAATTTATTATTTTATATGATATAAAATAATAAGTTTAGGCTCCCTAGGTCTATTCTACAGTCTACACAAATAAAGTGGAAAACAACTAAACAAACACCTCTACTTCTAGGTCAGATGACAACTGCCAGAAAATCTGCTAGTGTTGTTGAAAAAAAATTTTTTTTCGTAGGCTACACTTTTTCGTAGACCAAAGCTTTCAGCCTTTTAGCCTTCGGGTTAATCTGGCACTGCGTCGACCTTATGGATGTTGACTTTGTGGAGGGGTAACTTTACACGAGTCGACTTTATGGAGGTTGACTTTGTGCAGGGGCAACTTTACACGAGTCGTCGAATTTGCGCAAGGTTGACTTTACGCGATTGTTGTTTGTTCATATTTTACGTACATTATACATTCTAACTGATTTCCACGATGTTGTTGCGTACTTTTCAGATTAATCTAACTTAACTTCACAACGCGACCTAACTTATAACCTTACCTAGCCTATGACCTAACTTAATCTAACCAATCGTATGTTTGTTGGTTAGAAAAGTAGGGCTAACCGGCATTTACATTACATTTGTCTCGCTTCGCTCAGCAAAAGAAACCACCGTACACTAAAAATCTAACTTAAACTAATCTAATCGGGTTATTAGCCTAACTTAACCCGAGTCGACATTATGCAAGTATAATGAATTCCGACTTTGTGCAAGTATCTTTATGCAGGAACGACCTTGTATAAGGTGACGTTATACAAGGTTAGACCTTATGCGTGGCTATCTTCTGCAAATTAACTATATTAAAGTATATTTATGTAACTCTATTTTATTCCATTATCTCACAAAATAATTTTTTACTTTCGGAACATCGAAGGTCATATGACGAAGGGGACCGACAGCTTTAAGTTAGATCCGAATTGCGGGTCGCTACATCATCGGAGGACGGTCCCTCATCCAACTACAGCGCAAACCCAATGTCGCTTAACTTCGCTGATCGACGGAAAGTAGTGTTACATACAACATTGGCAATGACGTAACCCATCTGTTTGTCTATTGGTAAATGTATGTGAAGTAAAAAATGTTTAATTCTTGTGTCTTTTGAGTGAAATATACACAAAGCAATTTTCAAATAAAAGAAATTGCTTAGATAATTCAGGTCACGAAAGGTTTGTTGTTTGACGTAAGTTTACTATTCAAAGACTCATCCACACTCAGTCTCAGATAAGATATTTTTATAAGTGGTTTCGCTTTATTACCGTCCATTAGACTACTGTGATAACCAGGGATATTCAACCAGTGGTCCGCGGGTGCATGAATCTCGGATAATGAGCGGAACATTCTTCAACATTATTCTTAGGAAGACGCTCCTCCCTCCACCCTTAAACAAATACTGAAGGAGGACGCCAACGACTGCAATGGTGTAAAGGAACCAAATTGTATGAATTACGTTACAAATGGAATTTTTTTTCGACCATTCGATAACTCTCTGGTCTTTTTACCACATTTAATAAAAAGTATATTCTATTTTTATTTTGTGCAGAAACGCGTATATCATTATCTTTTCCAAGAATTACCCTCAGATGTGGATGATATACTTCTTGCTCAG
The DNA here is from genome assembly GCA_023014485.1 of Bathynomus jamesi. NCBI lineage: Eukaryota > Metazoa > Arthropoda > Malacostraca > Isopoda > Cirolanidae > Bathynomus > Bathynomus jamesi. Next base: position 34,335 of record JAJOZX010005476.1, on the reverse strand, counting down.
TGTCAAGTTTAAGTTACTATTTTTATTATTAAATTAATTCCATACCAAAACATTCCGTGGAAAATATTTAATATTTTTGGTAATGTAAAAATTGCTGAAACCAATTTAGTCCGAACTGTTGCCAAAATCTTTTTTTCCAGGATCCAGATACAGTGAGGTCTAGTTCCTACTGCCAGGTAAACAAAGTCACGAGCTTTGCATTTGAATCTATGCTTAGTCTTAAATAAATAACTTAATGAAATATTATAAATTATCATTCAATACGTGAATATTTGATACACTAGGCCACACCTACCTATGACGTAGTGAATCTTCACTATTGGAACCGATCACGGTCACTATAATTCTATAACTTCTATTTAGATCTTAAAAGAGCTAGCGGTGCTTTCCTGTTAACGGGAATACCCAACCGTCCGCCATCATCTGGACTCGTATCTTGCGGAATTCATGTGGCGACAACGTACCAAAAGCAGCGACGTTTTTTCTGCGATTTTAGATAACATAACGACATTTTGGCCCCCTGCTAACTGAAATTATCGCTTATACATTAACTAATTTCATTTAAATGATTAATAAATTCGGTACTTACGTATTATCGGGACTACGAAACTGTTTATGATGTATTTTTGCTCTCGTCGTTTTCGTTTAAACGAACGAAAATATCACAACTTAACCTACAGTAACTAATTACGTATCAAAGGCGTACAGTTGACCTAACCGGGCATTCAATTAACCTAACTGGGCATTCAGGTGACCTAACCGGGCATTCAGTTGACCTAACCGGGCATTCAGTTGACCTAACCGGGCATTTTCCGTTATATTAACCTCTTAGGTTCATTCACTGCCCGGTTAGGTCAATTGAATGCCCGGTTAGGTCAACTGTACGCCCTTGATGATTGGTTAGGTTAAGTTGTGATATTTTCGTTAGTTTAAACGAAAATGACGAGAGCAAAAATACATAACAAACAGTTTGGTGGCGGGCGGTTGGGTATTCCCGTTAGCAGGAAAGCACCGAGCTAGTAATATATAAATAACTAATAATATAGAAATAATAAAAATAATAATAATAATAATAATTAATATGAAGGATAAAATGCATTCCGTGTCTGAGGTTACAACGCGTATAGCATTCACGGAAGATTTTTCGTTTCTGAGAACTTCAGCAATTCCTTTACAGCGCATTTGGATGTGGCCTTCTGTTATCCAATAAACAGTATTAAATGCGTGTTAAAAAGAGTATACAGCAATGATGTTTTCCTGTCGGCATAAACCTCACTAACTGTTCTCGATGTCATTCAAATACACGTACTTGTTAGTTCTCAATATTAGATTACAAATGCATTTTTACAATTTATGCATTAGCAATATATCGTAAGGAACGCTGTATTTGGCTACTCATTTTAGATATATATATATATAGGGGTTGGGGGGTTAGGGGGATGCATTTCAGATCCTTGCATCCAGTGTACTGTATCAGTGTTATTTTTATTCCCTGTTTAACTTTGATCTAATTCAAGATCAAGACTAAAGAAAGAGTTTGACCTTCATTTCAACTTGACAGAAAGCTTAATATATTTGCCTTTTTACGGAGGAAGATGCGTTCGGAATAACTCAGACGGGTTAAGGCGATTTTTACGTCAAAGCAATTTCTTAAAAAGCTGAAGGAGTCAAATCCAAAGAAGGATTCGTTGGTTGCAGATTGGACTAAGAATGCGGGAGTCTGGGTTCGACTCCCACTTCTCCCGCAGTTGGAATTGATTGGTCGGACTCAAGTCACTCTCGGACTTCATACCCAACCACTCCGTGTTGGGAAAAAAAGGGGGTCTTGATGTTACTTTGTACTAACTAAAGTTTAATTTATATACAGTTTGAAATCTTTAAACTTTATCTTGAAATTAATTAATTAATTAATTATTAATAATAATAATAATAATAATAATAAATCATAATGACCAAAACCTGGCACAGCGCTGAGGCCAACTAATGCGAACCATTGCGCTAACTCCTGACTTATCATTACCAGCACCATCGAGAGTCGAAGCCTCGGCTTCAGTGTCTTCCTACCTAATGAACATTAATTGATAATGGAATGACAACATCATTAAAAATATCGTTCTTCGTACAGTCTTCGAGAACTTGGTTGATAAAAATGCTCAAAATGATGCCAAGGAACAGCTGCTGACGAGTCTTGCATACTATTTTTATTAGCTTCGTTGTGGACGTCACTCGACCGCGCGTAATGTTCTGCTTCTGAGACGGGTGTAGGAACTTGGGGGTTGAACCCACAAATTGGTTACGAGGAGACCGAGGAAAAATGATTGAGTGGTGGAAAGACCGATTGGAAATTTTCCTTTCGTTTCTAGACAAGCTTGGGAAAAGCGGAGAAAAATTATAGGCGCCACAATGTCCCAACAGAACAATTTCAAATTTCCATCAGGAAAATAAATGAAAGCCATATAAGGGATTGATGAGCACAAATTCCTCGTACTCCTACAGGAAGGTGATAAATTATACGGGTTCTTTGTACGTCTAAGAATAGATTGTTGTAAAGTTACTAATATTACATATATTAATTGTTAAAAAATCTTTGAAGTAATTTTTAAAAAATCTTTCCTAATCAAGACCGGAAATAAAAAGAGCAAAATAACATTTGATAATTTGAAGAGAATCTCTTCAAGAGAAGACGGAAGAACTGACGACTTTCTAAAGTAGTGTGAGGGTTGAACGTCAACTTCTTACGACTTAAACCAAATATCAGTGTTGGGAGTAACGGCGTTACTTTTTTGGTAGCTGTAGCGGTAACGCCGTTACTTCCGAGATATTGTAACGAAAATGGTAACGTCACTACTTTTTAGAGCGATTTCAATCGTTACTCGCTACTCGTTACTTTCAAATTGGTCATTTGACTAGTGTCATTTATTAGCTGTTAATTTTATAGCTCTTATTCATATTTCCTCTCTCCAATGTTATTTAACATCTATGCGGAAGCAATGATAATAGAAGCACACTCAGATCTGGAAGAGGGAATCAGAGTGGGAGGAAAATTGATCAAATCTGTAAGGTTTGCAGATGACAAGGCATTTGTTTGTAGTAATGAGGAAGGACTGCAAAGAATGATCATAGCTTGACAACGGCGGAAGAATTCGGACTGAGAATTAATAGACCAAGACAAATGTAATGAGAATTGCGAGAAGGAAAGGAGCACAAATGAACCTAACGATAGGAATCGGACCTTAGAAGAAGCTGAGCAGTTTAAATATCTGGGAAGTTTATTAACCAACAATGGAGATTGCAATAAGGAAGTAAGATCTAGAATTGGTATGGGTAATGTAGCTTTTGAGAGACAGAGAAGACTACTTACGGGTAAACTCAACTTGAAGCTGAAGAAAAGGTTAGTAAAAAGCTTGATATGGGGTGTGGTACTGTATGGAGCAGAACAATAGACACTGAACACAACTGAAAAGAAACTCCTGGAAAGTTTTGAAATGTGGATTTGGAGAAGAATGCTAAAGATAAGCTGGAGGGAACACCAAAGTAATGAGAAAGTACTGCAGCAGGTGAGGGAGGAAAGAAGACTCATTAAGGTGATAAGAGAAAGACAGAAGAAATGGCTCGGACATGTGTTGAGAGGGGAAGGATTGTTGAAGGAGGTGATCGAGGGTAGATATGAAGGTAGAAGGCTGAGGGGAAGAAAAAGGAAAGCAATGCTGGATGATTTGAAAGCAGGCAGGAGCTACCATGAGATGAAAAGGGTAGCTCAGGATAGAACACTACTTTGGCGGAACACATGAGTTGGACCTGCCTGATAGGCAGAACATGATGGATGGATGGATTTATATTCATTGCTCTTAATACTCCAATCCCATCCAGTGGAGCCCTCGAACGAGTGTTTTCTGTGGGCAAAGATATCCTTCGACCCAAACGAGGAGGAATATCAGATGCCAATTTTGAAAAACTAGTGTTCCTGAAGTCGAACAATACACTCCTAAAAAAAAATCTGCAAGATTTTTTTTTTTTTTTTGACAGGCCAATTTTTTAGTTGAGCTCAAATTTTGATTTTTTTTGGTCATATATAATTTGGTATTATTAAAGCTTTTCTACTCTTTAGTCTTTTCTTAAAAGTAACGGTAACGGTAACGGTAACGCGTTACTTTTTCATAGAAGTAACTGAAGCGGTAATGACGTTACTTTTTTATCAATGTAATGGTAGCGGTAACGCAATTACTTACAGAAAGTAACGCGCACACCACTGCCAAATATGAACATTGAGAAGCTGTTCAGGTTTTATGATTACGCGATACGGTATCTCGCATCACCGATAAGAATAGTAAAAATATGCTATTGCTAAGCTTCCATTCTCGAGTTATCCAGATTCCAGAGAATCTTCTTATGGATATGCAAAATTAGATCTTATGCAAGAGTGTAATAAGCAGTGGTGGGCGCGGTACCAAAATTTGGGGGTGCGTTACGCGGTACTGCGGTACCTCAGCATGCCCAGTGCGTTACGCGGTACTGCGGTACTTTTTCAGGTCCCCTGGTGCGTTCCGCGGTACTGCGGTACTGCGGTACTGCACACAAGAACAACACAAGTAATAGCACATATTTTCAGAAATTGCATATCGGCGATTTCGCACCTGAACTTTCTGCCATAATGGCTAAAAATCGATCTTTGTCACAGAAATGTAACACACGTGCAACCGGCTCAAAAGCAAGCACTGCACTGAGGCGTTGTGATAGGATGGCAACGTAACATGTTCTGAACGAAAACTTAACGTGTCTAGAGTTAGGCTGATGCAACACACGCAGCATTCGTCTTACTGTACTCCTGTAATAAGGTTTACTTCAAACAAAGTGTTAATTTTTTGAAAAGTCGTGTTTGTCGGTACCGCGGAAAGTACCGCGGGAAATTTGAATGCGGTAGCGGTACTGCTGTACTTTCAGCGATCCTTTGCGGTACTGCGTTATGCGGTACCGGTTTGGTAGTGCGGTAGTACCGCAGTACCGCAGTACCGCAAAAAATACCGCAAGTGCCCAGCTTTGGTAATAAGTTGGATGATTTCGTCTATTTCTTTGTACAGTGTATACATAAAACCTTGGTTAACCTTGGTTAGCCTTGGTTTTGATTCCGCCCGAATTGTTCATTCTGACGAAGGTTCAAGCTTGTCACTCCACCTTAGACCTACAGTTTAATGTGAAATCCGAACCACGTCCCAGCACGGGTGGTTATAAATTACAAAGTCCTCGCCCGGACTCGCTCTCACGACCTCCCGATCAGCAGCCCAGCGTCTTACCCACTAGGCTACCCAGGGTACCCATTTATCTACCAAACAATTTGTTTTATTGTGTGGAAGGATGAACAGTTGGGTTTTGCTGGGCTTCGCCTGCCATCACCGGGTCTCGATCCCTGGCCCGAAAGATTCACAGTCAGCGATGCTAACCACTACACCACCTATAGACCCATTACTTTACTATGCATACCTTTCAAAGTAGCAGAAAGACTAATCTTACAAATCCCAACCCACACATACCACTATCGCCTGCTCAACATGGATTCAGACCTCACCACTCAACCACACATTACTCACTAACCTCACGCAGCACATCATGGATGGCATCAACTCCAGACGACCAGTTCAACGTACACTATTAGCACCAATAGACATTAGTAAAGCATTTGATGCTATCCCACGTTTCCCTCTCATAAACAGAATACTCAACACAAACATGCACAATAACACCAAAAGGTGGCTGAGCACTGTAGCGGATTATAATGGGGGAAAAGGGGGCATTTGCCCCCGGCCCCAGGTGCTGACCAGCCCCAAGATGCTGACTGGCCCCAAGAAACTATGTAAACGCTATAATCTACCGTTGAAATAATTGGTCGACCGTGAGGAAGGAAAAAAATTCTAGATTCCGCTTCTACAAAACCTAGTTTAGTATCCTATTTATGTGAACAAAGTATACATTTTCTGTAAACACATCTTTGTTTTTGTTTCGTTTTCTGTTGATCGATCCCAGTCAGCTGATCACAGCACTCTATGTATGATGTACCAGGTAAAGAATTGTGTTTTTCTAGTGTTTTTCTAGTGACACCGGCCCGAAAATATTCATTGCCCCCAGCACTAACAATGCTTAATCCGGCCCTGGCTGAGCAACTATCTTTCAGGAAGATACTCACATATCACGTCATCCAAAAACAAACTTTTTCCGAAAGGGGTCCCTCAAGGCTCTGTTCTCTCACCAACACTGTTCAACTTATACATGCATGCGTATGCGGACATTTCTTCGAAAACAAAACTTCGAAATCAAAAACTTCGACATCCAATAACTTCGACAAAAAATTACTTCGAAAATAAAACTTCGAATTAGGTTAGGTTAGGTTAGGTTAGAATAATAACAATAACTTCGACAAAAAATTACTTTGAAAATAAAACTTCGAATCAAAAACTGCGGACATTTCTTCGAAAACATAAAAGGATAATTATAAAATATTACACAAATCTTTTATTATTAAAAACCTCTTTTACTATAAAAACCTTTATGCCATCCCTCAATCGCATTGTTAGTTTTCGGTAAATCGTTTTCAACTCTTTCATAGCATGACCACATGTCAATTTTAAATTTGACAGCACGACGTCTTCCCCGTCTGTCAGGACGGCCGATCCACGTATCTTCGAAGTAATCAACAACAGGTTGGTCTGCTTCATGTGGAAGAATGTTTTGTTCAATTAGCATATTAAATCCCTCGACAACTTTGTTAGGTGGCACGAAGGCAAGAGCTGTAAGCATTCGAATATTTAGAGCGAATTGGGCATCAGTGTCGTATCGTGCTTTGAGTCCATATTCACAGACTTTCCTATATAAGCATTGGCCAAAATGGAAAAAGCAACCATAGTTTGCAACTGATTGAAATTCCGAAGTTAATGCATTAATCATTCCTGTTTCAAAATCAGTTAAAATTGAATCAATGTTTAAGTTAGGAGCGAGGACTTTTACTTGTCTCAAAATGTTTATGTTTTCGAAGAAATGTCCGCAGTTATTGATTCTAAGTTTTATTTTCGAAGTAATTTTTCGTCGAAGTTATTGGATGTCGAAGTTTTTGATTTCGAAGTTTTGTTTTCGAAGAAATGTCCGTAAATCACATACATGACATTCCAACACCCATACATAACAAGCTTACCTTTTCATCATATGCAGATGACATCACTCTAACATCCACCCACAACAACATCGACACCGCAACAAATAACCTACAAACGTACATAAACAGTATACAAGACTGGCTCACACACAATAGACTCAAAGTAGCGCCCACAATATCAACCATCACCTTGCTAACAAGCACACAAAAGAACACCAGATAACTCCACAGCTTACACTAAGCAACACCAACGTTCCACACACTCACAGGACCAAAATACTTGGGATCACATACAACACATCATTATCTTTTGCAAACCACATTCAGGACATTAAAAACAAATGTACGTCAAGACTTAACACGCTTTGGGTACTAACAGGCACAAACTTTGGACACCAGCAGGGAACAACATCACTCATATACAAACAAAATATTCGCTCAGTTATGGACTATGCTAGCCCATGCTGGACACCCATTATCTCAAACACACACAAACACCTTACAGACAATACAAAACAACGCACTTCGTATCATTACAGGATGTACTCAAACATCACCAATAGAACACCTGCACACAGAAACAAAAATATTGAAAGTTAGGGAACACTTAGATATGAGGGGAACACAATTCATGGCAGCAGCGACAACTAACCCACAACACCCTTGCCACTACATGTACAATCATGCACCGACACCTCGCACCATTAAGGTAACACCAGAGAGACATTATAACCAAATACTCCATTCCATACCACGCCCCACAGACATCACACAGTACAGAAAACACATACACACACACACCTACAAAAGCACTGACACGACTGGGTCCGAATGCGGTCCTAGGTGCGAAGCCGCCACTCATTGACAGGTCAGAGACCAGCCTGAGCAGATCGGATCGAGTTAACTTATCACGATTTCGATGTGGACATCACCTCAACTTACAGACATATAAACACAGACTAGACAATTCCATAGACGACATCTGCCACCTGTGCCAGGACACACCACAAACAATTGAACACATTATGACAGACTGTACCGCTCTAGCACAACATAGAACACAACACAACATCACTAGTGCGCTGAGCCTCTGGTCCACTCCGGAGAGGGCGATCGGTTACCTGCGTGCCGCCGGCTTGCTCGATCAGGGTGGGCTGATCGGCTAACCACCACCACCACCAACAACAACAACAACAACTACACCACCTAGGCGCATACTTTATCCCTTATTTATCGTTGAGACGGCTGGCTCAGAACAATCCCAGACGAGCGGCCGTACATGGCTCTGTTAGGTGGAGAATACAAGAAACCAACTCTACTTCACCAGGCCAACTCGAGAGGAGGGGCGATAAGCTTGACCTTCGTGAAATGAGGCATCATCGCACGGAACATTTGAAAGATATATATATATATATATATATATATATATAATATATATATATATATTGTGGTGCGCAACCCCTTCATTTATGTGGTGCACATCCTTTTTCGATTGCACTTATTTCGTACGCGCGTGGTTCGTTTATTTCAGGATGACTCTGCCTATCCACTCGGATGGCCTTTCAATTTTATACGCGTAGTTTTCCTCGGCTTACTTGAAGCCCACTTTGAATTTCAAACTTTCATTGTTAATTTACCCTCAGCTTACAAGAGAGGCCTATTGCAAGGTAGCATAGAAACGACACACTCCCTCTTATAAAGTTTATTTAATTTCACTCCAATTAAGACAATAAATTGAAAGAAATATGCGGATGTGCGATTACAAATTTTGTTTAAAAAAATCAAATTCTTAATTTAAAGAAAATGTTTGCAAGTATTTAAGTCTAAAAAAAAAAACATTTATACAGAGGGTTTTTTTTTTTTTTATTTGCGTGTAACTTTAGAAACGGCACTAAATTCAAATTTCGTAATCTAAGAAGCAGTTTACAAAATAGTTTACTTATAAAAATTTGGGAAATTTACTCTCAACAGTTCTGCGCGAGTTCCGCAGATTCTTCCAGGAAAAAAGTTCGTCAAATAAATTAGATTACTTCTCACAATAACTGAATGGTCATGCACTAACTTCCCGGGTTTCCACGGGAACCAACTTCAACACAAGATATTGACTCTTCCCTGAAGAAACCTACTATGTCGCAAACTTAAAGTTTAACATTTAATTTGAACAAAATTAAATTAAACGAAATTTCACAAAATTCTTTGTCTGTCGGCTAACATTCATTAAGCTCTTCCAACTAAGTTAGCACAAAACAAAGGCAATTCAAATTTTAAGTACAACGTGAAACAGTTTTAATTCAACTTGGAAATTTTCAATCACGCCACAGAGCCTAAAGATTCATTCTTTAGAAGCCACTTTATTTTTACAAGGCCGAACTACAACTAACTTAGAAATCTAAGTTACACCTTAAAATTTCAAAGACTCCGCCTTACAATATTCTGAATGACCTATCAAAAACATTTTCATTACATAAGGTCGTCCCTACGAAAGCTTTCATCCATACATAAGGAAAGAAGGAGCTTCTCTTTCTCCTCACTGGGTGTTAGTGTTACAAGAATCATTCTCCTTTGATTGGATATTGACATTCCCTTCCAAAAACAAAGCTCCTCCTTTTCCTTAAAAATCAACTTAAATTAAAGTTCTTTCTTCGAAGCCACTTGGTTTCTCAAATTTATGACCAACGTCATGGTCAAATTTAACAAGTGGATTCGAAGTCTGTTTTCCAAAAGTTTAACCACGAAGCGAAGAGAAAACAAACCATTTTACATCTGAACCCGGCCAGCTTGTTTTCCCTTCTCTTTGAAGCTAGGGCCGCTCCTCGACCCTACCATAAATCTTTACCGCAAGGCTGTCCTGAGTTATATTATTACCGTGAGAATACAAAAATAAAAATCGAACGTACGTTAAACAATCTGAAACATTTTTATTTTTAACCCTGTAACAAGAAACCTATTGATATTCTTCAATAACCATACTCTAAACTACCTTGCTTTAGAGATTTAAACAACAAAATCTTAAAACTAAAATTTCTGCTCCTATTTTCGTAAGAGATTTCGGCACAAATTTGCCGTTACAACAATATATATATATATATATATATATATATATATATATATATATATATACAGGGTGTCCCGTAAGTCTGGAACCATAGGGCAAAATTATAAAAACGGCAATAAAAACGCCGAAGAGACTTTTGGGGACTGTTTGTGAAATGAGCGAGGATGGTAGTGGCTGTGTCATCGTCGGTGGATGTCCTCGGAGGTCCACTGCGTGGTTCATCTCCTATGGATCCCGTTTCCATGAACTTTGCTACAAGTTTGCTGACACAGCTGTATGTTATCGGCGCGCGGTCCGGATGTAATCTGTTAAATTCCTCAGCGACCTCCCTCTGACTCCGATTTCCTACAAGCAGAATTACCTGGATGCGTTCTTCCTTACTCAAAGACATCATGGGCACTTGCATAAACAAAAAAACATGAATTACTTATTTTACCCTATGGTTCCAGACTTATGGGACACTCTGTATATATATATATATTATATATATATATATATATATATATGATTAGTTTCTTTATGTTAATTCAAAGTGTTTATCTAATATCTTATTAACTGTAAGTAAAATGGTTTTTCTCATTTGAATTTTTGGTTTTCGACAAATAGGCCTATCTCTGATTGGGAAAATAAAAAATTTCTATCACTTTCATTTGTTATTTGAAGAGTAAATTTCAAAATACCAAAATTAAAATAATTTTTAACAAATTTTATTTCACTCAAAAGATTATAAAAATATAATTTAATTATAATAAAAATTTATAATATTCTTTTTTTTAATTATTAGATTTAAAACAAATTATAATGTCTCGTTTATGAAAAGAAATTATAATACCTCGTTGTTCAAATCCAAACAAATTATATAATTGAGGTACACACTATCAATCATAATAATAATATTTACAGTATGTGGATTTACTATTTGTATTTCAGTACTATTTTTTATACTTAAAATATATTTTACTTTTGAAAGTAAATTATAAAGTCTTAATTTCCTACTTTCATATTGGGTGTCCACCAGTGATATAGGACTCGAAACGGGTCTCGGGCTCGGTAGTTTCGACTACATCACTGGTGGCCACAAAGTCCCTTTGCGTGAAAAACAAAGGCAACATACTGTAATTTACTGTAATGCTGTTATATCACTGCAAAGGGACTTTGTGGCCACTTTGTGCATAAAAAGAATTCATTTCTTACGGAATATTCATCATGGTATGTATATACATAAAATTTTTTAAAACATTTAATTTTTAAAGTTTGTTACAAAATGGGAACTTTTAAAATGGTTAACTGCCACAATATATTTTGATATTGTTTCAGCGAAGTCACGAAAATTAAACCTTAAATGGAAAATAAATTTTTTTAGTTTTAACCCATTTTTCAAATTTTATTTTTCAAATTTTATTTGAAAATGTTTGAAAGTTTACATTAAAGTATTTTATACCTTTTGAGGAGTAATCCCTAATTTACTTTATATACAGTACTGTACAGTTTCGGTAAAAAGTTCGGCTATAAACAAAATTTGAAAAGCATAAAAATTTACCAATTAGCTTTTGGTTTTTGAATTTTATTACTGTCCCTAAAAAGAATAAACTATCCCCCGTCTCTAATAAAACAAAAAAATAAAATTACCAATTATTGATTTTTTATGCTTTTTAGAACTAAGTTTGTTTCTAGGCGAACTTTTTTCCGAAAGTGCACATGCCACAACGTAGTTTTTAAAAATCTGACAAGCCACTAAAATGAGATGAAAATTACAACCCTTATCGGATCCTTCAGAGCCAATAGAGCAACAACTTCGGAGCAGTGCTAGTGTCTTCGAGCAACTGATAAATGAGAAAACTTGACTTGGGTTTTAAGATCAAATGAGAGTTGCACAACAAAAAACAAAATCTCGTTCTTTTTAATTTTAATTTTTTGTTTTAATTCATGTTTGCCAACAATACTTAATTATATCTCTCTGTGTGTGTGTCAGAGAGAGAGAGAGAGAGAGAGAGAGAGAGAGAGAGAGCTTAAAAATGTCCCTTGCAAGATTCCGTTTTTCGTTGTTTTCTGTTTTTGATTTTGGGTAACAAGTGAAATCCTACATTCCGCAGTTCATACACCATTTCTGTTATAAATTTAGTAACTGACACTGTCCAAGTCATCGACGTCGAATTTGAATTCGTTCGCCATTAACGCCTGGAGGACAGAAAATCCTGTATGAAATTTGCTCAAAAAATTTTGTTACCTCTATCCTGCTATTAATGATAAATATAATATAATTAATGCTAAAAGTTTAGATTTTTCTTGCGTTAGTTTTAAATACATCATGAAGGACATATTTCTTCGTGAAATTTTTAGACTTCATAAATTATCATCCATAATTTAAATACATTATATAAATTAAAAGAATTACAACCTCTGGGTCGTGGGTACTCTATGCAGGAGTCCCCAACCCTGTGCCCGCGAGCACCATGGTGCCCGCCGACCCTTTTGCGTGTGCCCGCCACTGACTGACTACGATTGATAAGTTTTTATTTAAATTTTTAATAAAATGTTAAGTATGTTACAATTTTAAATATTTAGTTACTAAATATTAAATATGTAACATACTTAACTTTATTAAATTTTAGTAGTTAATTACAGAAACAGATGCTCATTTATTTGAAAATAATTATTTCTTTATAAAAATTAAGTTATCGTTTTGATAATTTTTTTTAAGATTTTAGTTAGCCCATCCTTGTTTTTTTGTGTATTATGTTCATTATTTTACATAGGAATTAAATGTTTTTTTTTTGTGTATTACGTTCATTATTTTACATAGGAATTAAATTTTTTTTTTGTGTATTATGTTCATTATTTTACATAGGAATTAAATGTTTTTTTCTGTGTATTATGTTCATTATTTTACATAGGAATTAAATGTTTTTTTTGTGTATTATGTTCATTATTAAGTCCAACTATAAATTTGCCTTGAAAAAGTAAATGGTGCCCGCCGCACTACCGGTAGTCTTGAATGTGCTCTTCGGCACACAAAGGTTGGGGACCCCTGCCAGATAGAGTATGACTAAAGTAGTAGTAGTATGGTGGCATCCGCCCCTTTTTACTTAATGTATTATGTTTAATTCAGATTCCATATTTCAACAAAATTTTTATATTAAATCATTGGTTAGAAATATCGCCAAATTTGAAGTCAGCGAGGATAATCCCTGAATTAATTAGGGATACTCAAGGGATATAAACTTTATTGCATCCTTGTAAGACGCGCGTACTTTTATTGAAATATTAAACGTCATCCAAAACAAATTTAACTTAAGGATTATTATGTCATGAGTTACAGTCCCCAAACGATGTAACTGACCTTCTGTCCACCATTTATGGCACAACTTTTTTGTTTTATTTAACATTTTAAATAGATTTAAAAAGAGGGTTATTATCTAACCAAATTAAGGGATCACAACTTAATATATTCGGATAATTTAAAACAAAGAAAATAGGTTGTTATTAGCTCCGTGAAATTGGAATGTTTAATCTCTAGAAAAAGATGTGGCCAGATGTTCCTCAACACAAAAAATATATAAACATTTAACATTCGATTAACACTTACAAATTATGAAAACTAAATAATGGCTGTGTTTTGTGATACGAAGTTTGAAACAGTTATTTCAGAGTTTAATGTGAAAACATTGTTAGGCAGTGAATCTATATTATAATGGAGCTAAGTGCGATATATCTTCTTCTTCTCTTATTTATTATTTTTTTTTATATTTATATATATATAATATATATATATATATATACATATATTATTTTATTATTTATATATATATATATATATATATATATATATATATATATATTATATATATATTATATTTATATATATTTTTTTTATATTTATTTATTATTATTATATATATATATAAAAAGAGGAAGTTTGTTTATTTGTTTAGTTTTCGCTATAGAAAAACCAAACGGTTGAACTTACAAATTTTAAAATAACTTCATAATAACCAGTTTTTTACAAGGAATCTAATGGTGCTATATTTTTTTATTTATTTAAAATTTATTTATTTATTTAAAATTTAACGAAAATAGCACGACTTAACCTAACCAATCGTCGATGCCGTACAATTAACCTAAAATAAATAAATTAAAAAAATTTATTGTTTTTTATTTATTTTTTTAGGTTAATTGTACGCCTTGACGATTGGTTAGGTTAAGTCGTAATAGTTTGGTTAAAGAGAAAATATTCGACCTTCAGCTGGATATTTTAGAACCCGCACGAAGGGCGGGTATAAATAAAAAAAATTATTGTTTTTTATTTATTTTTTTAGGTTAATTGTACGCCCTTGACGATTGGTTAGGTTAAGTCGTAATAGTTTGGTTAAAGAGAAAATATTCGACCTTCAGCTGGGATATTTTAGAACCCGCACGAAGGGCGGGTTTTAGGTTACCCGGGCAACGCCGGGTGACCTGCTAGTATATATATATGTAACCAAAAAATCTTTAAAGTAAATCCTTTGCAAGGTGCCAGCCCCCTTCCCCCCTTGGGGGTAATGGGGAAGGGTGGGGGTAATGGAGGAGATGGGTGGGGTAGAGGGATGGGGGTAGTGGGGGAGGGGTGGGGTAATGGGGAAACTCAGAAAAAAAATGATAACCAACATCGATTCCGGTCAGGAAGATCATGCTTATCACAACTAATGGAACACTATAACAATATTATTGATGCACTCGAAACAATGAAAAGTATGATTTGGGGTGCCGCAGGGCTCCCAATTACTGTCGGTTCAGTTATTTGGTCAATAAAACTATAGAAATGAACGCAGTCATGAAAATCTTAGGCTTCAAATCCGAGCTCATTGTATTAAGATTTGTGAAGCTTTAGATTTTCATGGCTGCGTTCTTTTCTGTAGTTTTATTGAATGAATAATTGGTTTGCCAGTAACTGGAAGGTTGCAGGCACCCCAATTACTGAGGCCCAAGGTGAGAGGAATAGGAATGATATCCAGATAAAGGGCTACTGATGTTCAAAATAAAATACGCCGTAGGCCAACAATTCAGCCGAAGCACCGCAGATCTAGC
The DNA here is from genome assembly GCA_023014485.1 of Bathynomus jamesi. Lineage (NCBI taxonomy): Eukaryota > Metazoa > Arthropoda > Malacostraca > Isopoda > Cirolanidae > Bathynomus > Bathynomus jamesi. The sequence goes on along the minus strand of JAJOZX010005476.1, from coordinate 19,075 downwards.
AAAATCGGCGCGTAGCGACGACCTTTTGCTAGTAATAATAATAATAATAATGATAATAATAACATTAATTAGAGTGTAATAAATATACAAAATAAAATAATTTTTCAGGTGTCCATTATAGTTTTTGGTGTAATAAACAATAAATTAAATGTTAGTTGGTTAATATAATAAGGTCAATGAGGAAGATCGGATCAAGCCTCTTCTATACCTACTTATTTTTTCTTAAAGCAATTTTCCTTGAATTTTAATATATGCAACCACTAAAGTCTAACTGGACGCTAAGGATTTATGATTACGGAATTAAAACAAACAAACACCACACACACACACACAAACACATACATTATATATATATATATATATATATAATATATATACACAGTGGTGAGCTGCCAAATTTTAACAACCGGTTCGCTAAGCTGCCAAAATTTTAACTACCGGGTTCTGTATAAAAAATTCTGAATTCGGCAATAAAAAATTGCCAACCCTTCCCACCCGACCCTTTCGCAATTTTAATTAAATTAATTATCTCGCTATTTGCCTTTTTCAAGTGTCTGCATTTTATGATTCAGCTAGGTATTAATAACTGCATGACAATTAATTAGTATAGTTAATTAGAGAAATAGACGTTTCTAATGAAATCAGAAAAGAAGAATTATTTAATAAAACCGATGAATCATATAATATCTACATAGTTAAAATTAAATTGCTCAGTCAACTTTAGCAATAATGAATTATTAGGCAAAACATAAATATCAGTACATCTATGCTTTAAAATTTTTAATTTTTTTAATTTAAACATTTTTACGTACCTTATTATTACTTATTACGGTAATAATTTCCAAATGGCTTCTTGGTTTTCTCCGTAAACTGTCGTTTTGGATACACGAACTCTGGTATCTAAGCGGATCGATGACTTCTCATCCATGATTTGATATATGTTAACGGGTTCCAGAAGCTTAATGGTTTCCCCAACAAATTGATGATCATAAAGCATGATATGTGTTTAGTTGTTAAACTTGCTCTTCTATCACTACAAATAATATTCATCACCGAAAAACCTCTTTCTGCTTCTGAGAGCTCTCTTCAGCGTTCAGCAAAAAAGTTAACAACCAGTTCTTATTTTCAAAAAGATTTTAACAACCGGTTCGCGCGAACCGGTGCGAACCGGGTCCAGCTCACCACTGTGTATATATATATATATATATATATATATATATATTATATATATATGATGCAAACCACAAGGAAAAAGAAAAATTATTCCAAGACCTTTCGTGTATTCAGAAGTACACCTCGTCATGAAATGAAGGAGAAGGCGAGATGACAAAAATATATACATATGTACAACGGGACGGAAAAATAAAAAGATTAGCACCTGATTAACAAGAGTTAATTAGAGGCAAAAAGTATTTTAACAGGATATTGTCAATTTTATGCATTCCCGCGCTGTTATTGAAATTATTTTTAAAATGGATAAATGCACATTCTAGAATATTCAACCTCCTCAGGAAGTGTTATAGTGAAAAAGCCATCCCAAAATCCTTGCTTGGAAAACGATACCATATGTTGGACGATACACCGTTTGATGACACCGAAAGGATTACTTTAAAGAAACATATTAATATAGCCCGCATCGAAGTGAAGAACGCCTTCAGAGACTCCGAAGTAAGAAAAGATATTTTTTCCACCGTTCCTCTTGCTTGGAGAAGTACACTTTTGGACGATATTTGCAACAACTTACGTAGAAGGCAAAACTCAGAACAGAAAATTAAACAACAGACTGGATGATTTAATTCGTAATAGTTACTGGACTAAAACAAGTTATTTTAGTAATATCGTTAACTTGTCGTCCTTCAATACGAAATGTGCTTTAGGCTATGGCTTACGATTCTCTGTTCAAAAAAGCCCAGCAGCTTACTGGTTGCTAAATCTTTATCAATTTTGAAAAACATAGTAATATATCCGAAAGTGAGGTGACTTTAGCCAAAGGTTGTGTGTATAGTGCTTTTAATACGAGGTATGAATCGAATTATCCTTTGAGGTTTGTATAAGCCCTAAAAACACTTAAAAAATAACGATTCATTACATATTACTAAAGTGGACAAATCTAATTCGATCGTCATCATGGACAAAAACACTTATATTGGAAAGATGAATACTTTATTGAGTGACCGAGATACGTACAACCCTCTAAACAGAGACCCACTGGAGGATGTTAATAAAATGTTTAACAGAAAATTAAGAGAAATATTAAAAAATAACTATAATGGGCTTTCGCAGCAGTTTCTTAGTATCAATCCGTCACTACCATATCTGTACGGTTTAGTAAAAAACGCACAAAGTTAATAAACCCATGAGACCTATTGTTAGCTCAGTAGGCTCCGTAACCTATAAGCTATCCAAATGGTTAGTTAGTTTATTAACGCCGTTAGTCGGCTCTATTTCTAAGTCACATATTGTAAATAGCATGGATCTTATTGACAAACTGAAGTTTCCTAATGACCCTAATTTCAAACTGGTAAGTTTTGATGTATGCTCGTTATTCACAAAAGTCCCTGTTGATGACCTACTTGATTTTTTAAAAGATAAGATCTCTGAATATTCTTTCCCTGTTCAACAAAACACTCTTATTGAGTTAATTAAGCTTTGCGTCAAAGATTGTAAATTTCAGTTTGAAAATAAGTTTTACGCTATGTCGTTTGGATTGGCGATGGGTAATCCCCTCTCACCGGTATTAGTTAACCTATATAGGGAATTTTTTGAAAGTAGATTGTTGCCTACTATTGTTAATTTTAACCTTGTTTGGTACAGGTATATAGATGATATTTTATGCCTTTGGCCTAATAATTTGGATGTTGACTTATTTCTTGGTAGGCTCAACAATTTAGTCCCATCTATTAAGTTCACGGTTGAAAAAGAAAATGATGGAAGCTTATCTTTTCTGGATCTAAAAATTTGGGGATGCTTGAATCAGTTCAAATTTGAAGTCTATCGCAAGCCTACTAATAATAATTCGTATGAGCATTTTTATTCTGACCATCATTCCTCGATTAAATCTTCTATTTTCTCTGCTATGTTTCTTAGAGCATTGAGAGTTGTCAGTCCTGAATTTTTAGATTCCGAGTTACGCAATATCATGAATATTGGTACTAAATTATGATATCCTATTTCATTTCTAGATAACTGCCTTAGGAAAGCCAAGAATAGGTATTATAATAATGTAACTCTAAAGAAATTTGAGCGTAAAAATATCCTTAACCTACCTTACCATGTTAATTTTCAATATCTTCCGACTTTACTTAAAGTAATTGGTATCAACGTAGTCTTTAAGTATAATAATACTGTTAAATCACGCCTAATAAAGAATAGCCCGGATAATGCGGTTGGTTGTGTATTTGATCGGATGCACACAATGTAACTCAATATATATAGGCCAAACGGGTAAAACGTTAGATATTAGGTAAAACAGCATAAATATGCGTGTAGAACAGCAAATAATTCTAATGCATTGTTTAACCATATGTATAGATGTAATCATAGTATCAAGTGGGATTGTTCTAAAGCGCTCGTTAAAAACACGGATATAACTGAAAGGAATATTCTAGAATGTGCATTTATCCATTTTAAAAACAATTTCAATAACAGTGCGGGAATGTATAAAATTGACAATATCTTGTTAAAATTCCTTTTGCCTCTCATTAACTCTTGTTAAGTATGTGCTAATTGTTTTGGTTTCCGCTACGTTGTATAGATTTATGGGCATCTTGCCTTCTCTCTTCATTCCCTGACGAGGTGTAGCTCTGAATACACGAAAGGCCTTGGAATCGTTTTTCTTTTTCCTTGTGGGTTTGCATCATTCATTCATTTCACGTGTTTAATTGTGAAATTCATCCCATATATATATATATATATATATATATATATGTGAACATACAGTTATTGAAAATTTAGAAACCAGTGAGGCTCTCTCGAATGCGCTTCGCCAGATTATCAAAGCTACCGCTTCAATGCCTCGAGCCATCCCGGACTCTAAACCAGTTATTTCCAACCTTTTTTGATAGCGACACACTTTTGATGTATCAAAAAGGATCCGACACATCATTTATATTTTTTAAATTTATTGAGAGAGAGGTTAAAAATATAGTGACAATCAACGAAAACATCAACAGCAATGAGTAAAAAAAAAAAAACTAGCATTCCAAAGTAAACATTTATTTAATGAAATACTTGATCTTGATGATAACTACATATTTTGTTTATATTTGGAGAAATATGTGATGAGCACACTCGCATTCGAAACCCTGGATAATTTCGCGACGGACGCGCTAAAGTGTCGGGATACACCGGTTGGAAGCCACTCCTCCAAACGAACATCGTTCAAAATTATATATATATTATTATATACAGTATATACACACGAGGTTTGTTCAAAAGTATCCGGACTGATGTGATTATAGACAGCATATGGTACTTACAGGGTTTGGGGGCTTACTCTCCCTCATAGTACGCTTTGATATGTGTGAATTCTACTTCATTTATACCATCACCATTTGTATTTGTTATACTTCAAATATCTGCTAAAACGTAGTGCTGTGAATGCCGTTAAGAAGCTATTAATACGTTCCTGTACGTGAATCTACTTTTTCTGAGACTTGGCATTGACGCTCATGGGATAAATGCGTTATGAAATGAAACGTCATACAGGGAACCTACTGTTATGGTCTACCTCCTTCATGATACGTTACTTATAAAGTAACACAACTAACAATATTCTGATGATGTAATAGCGATAAAAGTAAGAATTATTGATAAGCTCTTTGAGAGGCAGGCAGAGAGATTATTCAAATTCAACACCATGCTCACTCTGAACGGTGACTTCTTCAATGATTGTGTCTTCTGGTAGTAAATAAACTCCAGGAGGGGGTGGGAGAGGTGTAGTAGTAGTTTTGGTAGTCGTTGTGGTATCAGAAGGTTGATGGTTGAGGAGGGGATAATTCAGATTTCAACACTTACTTGATGCACATTCGGAACGATGACTTCTGTAATAATTGATTATTCTTCGATGGGAGAAATATCGTCATCAGGTGGGGTAGTCTCTGGTGTAATAGTAGTCTCTGGTGTGGTGATAGTCTCTGGTGTGGTGATAGTCTCTGGTGTAATAGTAGTCTCTGGTGTAATAGTAGTCTCTGGTGTGGTGATAGTCTCTGATGTGGTAGTAGTCTCTGGTATAATAGTGGTCTCTGGTGTGGTGATAGTCTCTGGTGTGGTGATAGTCTCTGGTGTGGTGATAGTCTCTGGTGTGGTAGTAGTCTCTGGTGTAATAGTAGTCTCTGGTGTAATAGTAGTCTCTGGTGTGGTGATAGTCTCTGATGTGGTAGTAGTCTCTGGTATAATAGTGGTCTCTGGTGTGGTGATAGTCTCTGGTGTGGTGATAGTCTCTGGTGTGGTGATAGTCTCTGGTGTGGTGATAGTCTCTGGTGTGGTAGTAGTCTCTGGTGTGGTAATAGTCTCTGGTGTAATTGTAGTCTCTGGTGTAATTGTAGTCTCTGGTGTGGTAGTAGTCTCTGGTGTGGTAGTAGTCTCCGGTGTAGTAGGTGTGGTAGGAGTCTTGTATCCATACTTGTGCAACTTATCAGGAAGCGCCAAAGAAGTGCCCACAAGCACCGCTAATACCACAATCAGCTGAAATATATATTACCCATGATTGATCAACTGCTGAAATATAATGTTGACAAAGGTGAAATATAGTTCATAATACTATAATATAATGTTAACACTATACCGTCACAGTTTCAACAAGGAATGAAAAAATATTTCGTAAATATATTCGATTTTTAATTTTTAATTTTTGTTGAATTCCGGTAATTAAATTAATTATTAAGATTTCATTGTTTCGTGTCTATTTTCCATCATTTGTTACAAAGAACATAAAATCTGTTTAATAAAGCAAATCACGTTAATCCTTTAATCTAGACTCGTTTAACTTTGAAAACACGTCATTTCATCAGCTTGTAAAACTGCTTTGTAAGAATTAAAGCAACATCCTTCTATAAGTGTTGCAGTATTGACTTAGAATTTACTCAATATTTATGACATTTAAGTATACAATCAAGTTACATTGACATCGTTTCAACATTGCCTCACGCTATTTCTAGATAGCTTTGCAGTTTGTCATTATCTAAGTATGTATTTATATTGCTCAGTCAAAAAATATGCAAGATTTTAAACCATATTATTCGACAAATCGATGAATCGGTACAGAATTTAATTCTGTACCGACTCATCGATTTGTTGTACAGTGCTTACAAGAAGTCTCACGCCTCTGTCTCGTCCCAAGCTAGTCTGTTAGGTATAAAATGGGCGGTCCTTATGGCAGCGGAGGTGTGTTCGGATTGGTGCACATAATTGCTCTAACCCAATCAATGACGTCCACATCTATCTTTGTGTTGATATCACTTCTATTTATATATAGAGACATACTGTATATAGATATACATATATAGAGTATGCAGGGGATAACGTGTCTCAGTCCCAGCTATGGTAGTTGTCTTACAATTAACAGTCCCAAGTGCAAGTTACGTTAACACCTCCACATAAACTACCCTGGACTAAAATAACATACGTGAAGCCCTTACCCACAAACCATCTAAAAGGTGTGATTTAAAAGCTCTCTCTCTCTCTCTCTCTCTCTCTCTCTCTCTCTCTCTCTCTCTCTCTCTCTCTAATCACACCGCATCCCATCAGAGGTCTTCAGCAGGACATCGGCAATGTATCCATATAACGTTAATAATAACCGAAACTCGGGGAAAATAATACTCTCTGCCTTCCGCTCTACCCCAAATCCTTTTCTCCTAGTGACCTCTTAATACAAACTAATCTATCATATTTTGCGACTTTTTAACTCTGGTAGGATTCAATTCCATTCCTATAGTGTAAGATACTTAAATTAATGTGTGTATTATGCCATATGATGTGTGTAATAAATAAATAATCATTTTTAAATAGTTGGAGCGTTCAAGGTCATCTGTAATAATCTATAGACTACCCCCAAGCCCACTCTCAACACTTAGATTCCCCTAAGACACAGGCGTCTTCAAGTAACATGAATGCGTAGAGATCTAAGGTGTTAGATTCCATATTATATAATTTATGTGCTAGGTTTAAGAACGCTGGCATTGAAGGATGGAAGGAAGGGACAGTAAAAGCGATAATAGGTTTAATGAAGGAAGTGGAATGATGATGGAGGTAAGCGTTGCTATGTCGAAGGAAACGAGGTTGGGTGGGGAATTACGAAGGGAGGAGGAAAGGGAGAGAGGGGTCTAAAATGAATGCGGGGATGGGTTAAGGGAGAAGAGAGAAATTCATATGAAATGCTAAACATAAACTCAAATATTTATTTTAATGCCCTAGACCTAGAAAGACAAAGAACAAAATACCTTAAACTAACAATGAATTGACAGAAACAGAAGAGTCTGGTCTTAGACGCACTGATAGGTTTAACGTATGTGGCTAGAGGCCGCCACTCAGAATTACCACTACTACCTAAGTCATAATAAGGTTATTTACTATGACAGAGTAGTTATGAGTAGTTATGGAAATAAAATATGATTATACTGTTGATGGCTGACTATATTCAGTTGGGATATAAACTATTGCTGACAATCTTTGGATCCTTGGCTTTTAAGACGAATTTTTTATGCGTATGTTCAACAAAATAGGAAATTGGTTGATTATTATTACCATTCGAAAGGTTGGTACCCTTCACAACCGAAATCAATTTCAGAAGGGGTGCATGGTATCCTCATTTCCTTTATCGTCCCAGCACGCTTCACATAAGCCATTTACATAAAGATGGAAAGGCCGTCTGTGCACCACGAGACGACCCAGGCAATGTGGGGAGCGATGGTGACATTGCATGAATATAATGTGCCAATAAGAGAAATATCAAGACGACTAGACGTTCATCGAAGCACTGTGGAATGGTGGATTCATCGGTATGAAGCAGAAAACTCAATCGCTACTTTGCCGAGGTCTGGTCCTCCGCGTTCAACATCTCAAGAGGAAGATGCTGCGATTGTTAATCATGCCAGAGAGCATCCGTTTGTGCCAGCGACGCATATTTACAGAGACCTGAACCTTCGTTGTAGCGCAAATACAGTGAACAACGCGGATGGGATTTGCCTTGCAATACTTGCCGCAGGAGGAAGAATTCTGGAGAAAAGTTGTGTACTGTGACGAAAAAACATTTTCAACAGATAGTCATGGTTCCCTGCATTGTTGGAGGCAGCGCGGAAAACGCTATGAAGAAGGAAATGTTTTCCCGAGCAAACGTAGTGGTCACATCAATCTCGGTGTGTGGGGCTGGATGTCTGGCTACGGTGTCGGAGAATTGACTCAAGTAGATGGACGCTTTACTGGACAGCAATATTGTTAGATACTGGAAGAGGTGCTGCTACCCAGTGTTCGTGCGTATCTGGTTCCAGCACCGGAACCGTTTTACTTAATGGAAGATAACAGTCCCATTCATAAGAGTAACGTTGTGAGAGCGTGGTAAAGATCACCCAAGATTATTAATCTAATTCTGCCACCACGTTCTCCTGATTTGAATCCGATTGAAAACCTTTGGGCAATAATGATTAACGAATGGGAGCAACGCAATGAAAGAGCATTTGAAGCACTTTTAGCTCACACGAGGAATAGTTGGGAGAGCTTACGCCGAATCCCTACAATCTGGCCTCTTCTATGTCGCAACGATTGCAAGAAATTATTGATGCTGGAGGAAGCTATACGAAATACTGGTTTAAAGCCATGACGTAAATGTGTATCGAATATATATTTATGTTAATATAGAATTTTATTATATTTTTATGTTTGACATCTATAAAAGTAGTATATATTGTGACCATGAAAGAACTTTACTTATCCTTAGTTAGAATCTTTTCTTGCAATGTCTACGCTCGTGGAGATAATATGCATTGTTGAAACAAACTATGAAAAGGTAATAGTTTCAGGAAAAAAATAAAAATGGGCAACATCGAGGTCATCACATGTTTATGGGAATTGTCATATGATATGCTACCAATAAACTCATATATTACTATATACAGTATACTGTATTACGTAATAATTACGATGAACAAATTAAATGCAAATTTCTCTGATTCACGGCCCAGCAGTCTTGCTTTAGACTAATGACTTTCATAAGATGGAATAGGTTTAACATAGTTCGCTTAATAGGTTACGACTTAAAACAATGGATAAACTATCTATTAGTGAGACGACCGTGACTTCCTCGAAATGCGAGCGCGTGAGAGGTTCACTGAGGAATTTGGTCATTAGATTCTTCACGTAGGATATATATCACAAACAACAATATTGACAACAATTCCCAACAATTACTTAATATCAATAATTGCATTTGAGCAAATAATTTAGACCTGCGTCAAAATAACTTAGGTATCATGCCATGATTTGGGATATTTGCCGAATTAGTCGTTCTCTATAGTCTACAGTATATATTGAGACGGTATAATGTAATGCCCAGCTAATATTATGATGACTAGGATTGCTCCATAACCATCCCAACATCCCGAAACTTGCTCATTCTGCTTCATAATCATTCGTATTTTAAACACTAAAATGTAGCAGAAGTGACTTAATAATGGACGTCATTGATTGGGTTAGAGCAGTTATGTGCACCAATCCGAACACACCTCCGCTGCCATAAGGACCGCCCATTTTATACCTAACAGACTAGCTTGGGACGAGACAGAGGCGTGAGACTTCTTGTAAGCACTGTACCTGGTATTCCATACATTAAAATCAAGCTCACCCTCTCGTCTATCGTTAATTCGCAATCATCCCCTACCTAAAGAAAAAAAATAATATATTATCTCAACACTGAAAATTCCTATAATGCACGACTTCTGCGCCACCTTGTAAATCACTAAAAATTAAGTAGAACTTTTAAGACCAATGAGAGCCGTCTTTATTTTATAGAAATAAACCGAATCTGAGGGATAATTTAGTCTTAATCTTTGCATTTTTACAATGAAAAGAGAAAAATCTCCACAAACAATTTAGTTGTGACCAACCTCTTCATAACCTTTTTTTTCTATTCTTGAGTAAGTTTTTATTTTTTAAATATATTTTCATCTTCTTTAATATTTTTGCCGCTCTAAGTTTAAATTATATATATGGTGGTGTAGTGGCTAGCGTCGCTGACTACGAATCCATCGGCCCCGGGATCGAGACCCGGTGACGGCAGGCGGCGCGCAGCAAAACCCAGCTGTCCATCGTTCCACGATAACGAAATTGGTTGGTAGATAAATGGGTACCCTGAGTAGTCTAGTGGTTAAGACGCTGGGCTGCTAGTGGGGCTTGGTTCGGATTCCACGTTAAACTATAGGTCTAAGATCGAGTGACAAGTTTGACCTTGATCAGAATATTCCTTTTTAAACTACTTAATCATTTAGTATAACGTTCAGAATCACATAAAGCTGACACAAGTTTGGATACATTTTTTATTTGCTTTCTATTTTATAAGTGGTTAATTATTTCTTTTTAAACAACTTAAACATTTTTGTAGATTTAGCTTAATAATGTAATCTTGTTCATTTCCTGTATACATTCTCTCTTCGTTGTAAAAGATGAAGTCATGTCCTGCTTAACGTTTAATTTTTAATCTTAAGCCTTTAATTTTCGCCCATGTGCATGTTTGTAATTCGTGATGGGAAGGTATACTTTAATTTCCATTTTTAGTTAACTCGGCAGATCATGATAACGTCAGATCTGTCAATATGCGGTTTAAAGTAAAAATATGGCTTCCTCTTGCTGAGCAGTCTAGACACTGCTACAGAAAAAATATTTGTTTTGTCTTTAAATATTTTGCAAAGTAAATCAGCCTATTGAGAATAAAAAACAAAAACAGATCATCATTAAATAATAATGATGTACGGTAAGTAAATATTCAGCATAAAAGCCCATAAAATTTCTCCAATGTTTTATTCTGAATTGATTGATCTAACTTAGAGGCTGAGCATTACCTGTAACATTTTAGCAATAAATTAGTAAGAAAAAATCTTTATCTTCTCCTTCGAGCCTTGCTCTCTTCAGAGAACTTAGTCATTAAAATAGAGAAAAATAATTTCCCGATACGTTACAAGAAGAATCGAGGAACCTTCAGAGAGCTCCACAGAATCCTCCGATCCACTACAAGAAGAAATCGGAGAGTAGTATAGAAGAAACTACTGCGAGTAACAAATCCGTTGCTGCCACCTAACCAGAATCCCCGTCAACTTCGAACCGACCAAGGCCATAGACGGAGGAGTTAACACACATATATATATATATATATATATATATATATATATATATATATATATATACACACACCATGGTTTGGTTGGTTTTTGCTTCCGCCCGAATTGTTCATTCTGACAAAGGTCAAACTTGTCACTTCACCTTAGACCTACAGTTTAACGTGGAAACCAAACTACGCCCCGTAAGCAGTCCAGCGTCTTAACCACTAGGCTACCTATTTATCTACCAACCAATTTTTTTATTGTGTGGAAAGATGAACAGCTGGGTTTTGCTGCGTGCCGCCTGCCGTCACCAGGTCTCGATCCAGGGCCGATGGATTCGTAGTCAGCGACACTAACCACTACACCACCGAGGCGCATTGAATGAATATACTATATATATATATATATATATATAGATATGTGTATATATGAAAAGAAGGACCAACACAACAGCAAACATTTTCGTTTATTTTTGTACTTCAAACGTTTCGACAAATCTTTTGTCATCATCAGTGAATTATAAACCTTAAAACCTTAAAACAAAATAAGAATAAATAATTAAAACTACATTAATACAAAAAGGAATTAAAGTCATTAAAATTACCTCAACTGGTAAATACACAATAATTACGTCAACCTCCATATTCGGCAGATACTGAGAGAAAACTGTATGAATGTCAGTTACATTGGAGGGTATAATATATCTATGAAAGTAGGTTGGTTGGTTAGTTAGAAGAGCTGTAATTTGTAAGATGAACTATTGTTGTTAATAGAGGGTTGTTTCTATAGATGTCCAAAGATTCTAAAATTCGGAGTTCTGTAAGGTTGTTAGTTCTTGTTAAAATTTCAAACTGAGTTTTGTAAAGGAGATGGTTGTTATCATTACTATGGTTTCTAATTGCGGATTGTGGTGGGTTACTAAGGGGACGGTTGGTACGGCCTGATAAGCCCAAATGTTGAGAAAGGCGTACCTCCAGTTGGAGTTGAGTACTGCCGATATACGCAGCCTTACAGCTATCGCACGTATATTTATAAACAATATTAGGGCTTACAGTTTTGGGGAATTTGTCTTTGAACTTTAAAAAAAAATTGTAATTTAAGTGGGTTGACGAGGGCGAATTTAAAATTTATTTGGGGATAACAAGACTTAAGAAGTTTGGATACTTCATTTCGAATACATAATGATAATTAACCATAAAAAAGCAATTTAATATATCTCGTTTCTTTGTACTGTGGTTATGGGGAGTTTAGTATTAAAAGTGTCATTAAAAATTTCTTAATTGGTTGTCAAAAAGATTAGAAGGGTAGTAATTATTAATAAAAGTACCGTCTTAAAAATTTAAATTCTTCGTTTAATGAAAAGTAATCTGAACAAATTCGGTAACTTCTTGTTAATAATGTTAGTATAGCGCTGATCTTATATTTTATAAAACTACAACTTAAATAATTGGTTCCCAAACCAGTAAAAGTTTATTTTCTAAATAGTGAGGTCTGGAACTTGAAAAACTTGAACTTTGAAGAAAATAGTTGAAAACCACTGACTTAATAGAGAAAACCGCTGAAAAAAAGTTGAGTACAATTTACTAGTTTTCAGTATCACATTCTTTATATATTTGCTGTTAATTAACTGTACATCTCTTTGACTGTGTGAAGAAAGTAGTTAAGTCATAAGTGTATAACAGTGTATAAAACTGAATGCACATTTTTATTTCCTAAAAAGTAAGTTAATTTTTAAGATACCTATATTCTAATAAATTGAAAAAATGTGGGCAATTCTTAAGGAGAGCGACGCACGCCTTTCTAGCTTACGTGACGTCAAATAATAAAACTAAAAAAACATATTTAGATTCTACAGATTTCGGGACAGACTTCGTGGGGAGCCATGGCCCCCCTGCCCCCCCCCCTCCCAGTGGCTGCGCCACTGCTGACATTCATACAGTTTTCTCTCAGGTTGACATAATTATTGTGTATTTACCAGTTGAGGTAATTTTAATGATTTTAATTTGTTTTTGTATTGATATAATTTTAATTATTTATTCTTATTTTGTTTTAAGGTTTTAAGGTTTATAATTCACTGATGATGACAAAAGATTTGTCGAAACGTCTGAAGTACAAAACTAAACGAAAATGTTTGCTGTCGTGTTGGTTCTTCTTTTCATCTGTAAGCTCCGTTTCTGTAAGGAGAAATCAATAACTTTGATATATTTAGGCCGGGTCGAAAATGGGAATTTTTTTTATTTCTTAAAAAGTACATTATGTGAGAAGTTTCATTTTATCATCTTAACAAAATATTAAAATATCAAGCATGTGCTACCCCTACTATCCCTAGCACATCCTCCCCCCATTTTTTACCCTCATATTTGCATATATTTAAATGGAAAAAATGTTATTTCTTAAAAAGTACATTATGTGAGAAGGTTTTTTTTATCACTAACAAAATATTAAAAAATCAAGTATGTGCTACCCTACTACCATATCACATGCCCCTCCTCCCTTTTTTACCTTCATATTTGCATATGTTTAGTGTTGTTATATGTTACATGATAAGTTGTTTGTTTAATGCTTGATATTTTTATGTTTCAGATAAATAGAAATAATTTGCATTTGCTTTAATTATAATTTGAATTATCATAAATTATAAATTACATATAATTTGATTTTACTTCTGAATATAAACTATGACTACTAGAAGCAAGTCATCAAATGCAGCCTTTGGATATCCTACGGAATTCCGAGCAGCCATGACTCCTTCAAAAGCAGATGTTGTGAGACACTACTTTTTTGTGCGCCGTCGTGAAGAAGCTAAATCAAAAGGATCAGCAACTGCTAATGATTGTTACAGGGTTGTTGTAAAAGATATTGAAGACATTTGGATGAAATTTTCTTTTCCTACGATTAACACCAAAGGTATCTATTTTAAAGTCAGTCGACTAATAGAAAAACCCTCAAAATTGAACAAGGTGCCGTTACATCGAAGAAATGAAAGTTTTGCCTTAAAAGTGGCTCAGTATGATGAAATGTTTGATATATCTTCTTGTGAATGTTATGATAAGGGAATTGATAGGAAATTTTGCTGGTGTAAGGCTAAAATACCAATGGCAGAATGGAAGTCTTTTGTGGGTCAAAAACAAAGAAAAAGTTAGTTAGGACCAATTGATCGCATAGCTAGTTCAACAAAGAGAGATCTTTAGCAAGAGCCCAAGAAGCACAAAACCATCAACTAAAAGCACAAGAAGAAATGACCATGGTGTAGTGCTAAATAAAGAAGTGAGGGAACGCATTTTGAAAGTGCTACTCAGATGCGGGGGGACAATGGCGAACGCGGCGAGCCCATACAGCTGGGGTCCGGGGGCACTGTAAGCCCCCCGGGAAATCTTTTGAAATCTGACCAATTTCAGGGATATTTTGAGGTCATATGCACTGGATATTAGGATATATTCCAAGGTTGAAGATGCAGTATTTCCAGTGTCATTAGATATATGACATCCAGTACGATCAATAAAAATAGCTAACAACTGGAATGATTAACTAAAAAAAAGTTAACAACTGGTACGCCGTGGTGACTGTTTCACCAGATCTTTATAGGCTAGCATTGCCTCAGTCGAAGCTAAAAGAAATGAAACAGTTAATGATTCTTTCTCATATTTCTTCTAGGGGTGGGAATTAAAATTTCATGACGTTAGAGATTTGTAAGTTCGGATTTATTTGAAATAGTGAGGGAACGCCGTTCCGTCTACCAAAAAAAGTAAGGGAACGCCGTTCCCACGCGTTCCCACAGCACTACACCACTGGAAATGACTGAAGCCACCAATGTTTTACCATCAGAATTTATAGAAAATATCGAAGAAGACATGGATGTAGATTCAGAGAGTCAGGATGTAGATTATGAGGCCGATTTAGAATTGACGAAGAATATTCAGAACAGGCACTCATATAAAAACCTAGCATTAACAGCAGATCGTTATCGTGTCAGTTGTAGCGCTGCAGCTGCAATAGTCACTGCAGTTTTAAAAGATATGGGGATCCTTAACCACACCAACATGCTTGACAGAAAGAAAGTAGAAAGAGAAAGAAATCGCATGGGTGAAACAAATACTTTTAGGTCTAAATTCGAAAATCTGAAGATGGAGTGCCTTGGATTTGATGGAAGGAAAGATAACACATTAACTAAAAGTGGAAAGATAAAAGAAGAACACTAGGTTATTGTGAAAGAACCTGGAAGCATCTATGTAGACTATGTCACACCAGATAATGGAACTGCTCACTGCATAGCAGAAGAGTTGATAACTATTATTACAGACTCGAACAGCACAGATACTATCAAAGCTTTACTGTGTGATGGTACTCCTGTAATTACAGAAAAAATTGGTGGAGCCATAAAACTGGTTGAAATTGATCTTAACAGACCAGTGCAGTGGTTGGTGTGCCTCTTGCATTTGAATGAGCTGCCTTTTATGCACGTCTACAAAGCTATTGATGGTAAAACAACAGGTCCAAATACTTTTGTGGGTTCAATTGGAAATAAACTAAAAACAGATTTAACAAAATTGGAGGTAGTCAAATATTCTCGCGTAAAGGGAAACATTAAAGAAATTCCAGCAAATGTTGTGAAGGAGCTAAGCAGTGATCAAAGATATCTCTATGATATGTGTCTGGCAGTGCAAACTGGGGACACTTCTCAAGATATGTCCACTCGATCCCAGGTACCCTTCACCATACTCGCTGGCTAACTATAGCCAACAGGGTCCTTCGATTATATATCTCAACGCCAAATCCCGATAAAAACCTTCAAGATATAATCAAGATTATTATGCAGTTCTATGCTCCAGGGTGGTTTTAGATAAAATCTCATCCTAATGCAACTGATGGTGTATATAACTTTTGGCATTTAATGTGCTTGCTTCGAAATTTAGATAAACAACATAGATCAATCATAGAACCAGTATTAAAGAATAACGCCTACTTTGCCCACCCAGAAAATATACTCATATCAATGGTAACTGACAAGAGACTAGAAATTAGGGAGCAAGCTATTCAGAAAATCATCCTTCCAAGAACAGGATTTTCAGGTACCAGAAACTTTGAGTTGCCTCGAACCCTCAATTTCCAATCTACTGACTACACCGAGATGATCGATTGGCAAAATCGATCATTACTCCTCCACCGCTGCTAAACAATTTTAGCGACGATGAGCTACTACAGGCTCGATGCAAGCCACTGGAGATAGCTTCTTTTCCATGCCACAGTCAAAGTGTGGAAAGGGCAGTGAACCTAGTAACAAAGGCATGTCAGGAAAGAATAGGATATGACAACCGTCAAAAGTTTATCTTAAACTCATTAGAATCAAGGCAAAAACTGTTCAAGTTTGAATGGAAGGCCCAATGGAATGAGTAAGAAACATATGAAATAAATTTCCTAACGATATTGAAAATTTCTTCCCTTTTGATGTGATAAGGAACAACGAAAAAGTTAATTGAATTTTAGCACATTTATTATGCCTCTAATTTTTTCTTCTGAATATATTGTTGTACTTAATTAATTTTCCTAATACTGTACATTATTAAATAAAATATTATACGTTAATGAAGATTTATGTCATCAAAAACCTGAATGTAGAGTAAGTCTCGTATAAATGGAATATTCTTCAATATACAGTAGGTCAAAAAGTGAAAAATTGTGCCGGGTGTAGGAGGCTTTAAACAGCGAAAATAATTTAAGAGGGGGTTCCTCTGTTCCATTCAAACCCCTCACAATATGTACTTTTTCAATATAAAATTTCGACCCGGACTAAAATATAATATATATATATATATATATATATATATATATATATATATATAAATAAATAAGTATAATAAATAAACGAACAACAAATTAAAATGGCGCAACAATTAGCGAGAATCAAAACAAGTTACAATGTATATTAGATTAAAAGATTAAAAGTTAAATGATATAAAGAATAAAAGTATGGATAATAAGTAAAATATAAAATGGTTTAGGTAGAGCAGAATTGTAAAATTACTTACAATTAGCGAAAATTAAAAGCAAGTTGCAATATGTATTAAATTAAAAGATTAAAAGTTAAATGATATAAAGTATAAAAGTATGGATGAAAAGTAAAATATAAAATGGTTTAAGTGAAACAGAATTGTAAAATTTCTTACCAGATTGTAATGACTAATTATACAGAAGGTTGGGAATGGTTGCCTGTTGAAAGAATTCCATTGGGACGATGGAGTCGGACGGAGTGATAGTGGATTTCTTTTGAAAGTTTATTTGGCAATGTTTAAATTGAAAGCGGAACTGTAATCGTTGAGGGTTGGCTGGATTCTAAGGATGTAAAGGGACTCAAGTATGCGGAGGTCGATTAGTTGGTTGGCTGAGTTGATAATTTTGAAATTGGAGGAAAGTAACGGGTGGTTGTGGAGGTGGCACTGCCACCTCCACAACCACCCGTTACTTTCCTCCAATTTCAAAATTATCAACTCAGCCAACCAACTAATCGACCTCCGCATACTTGAGTCCCTTTACATCCTTAGAATCCAGCCAACCCTCAACGATTACAGTTCCGCTTTCAATTTAAACATTGCCAAATAAACTTTCAAAAGAAATCCACTATCACTCCGTCCGACTCCATCGTCCCAATGGAATTCTTTCAACAGGCAACCATTCCCAACCTTCTGTATAATTAGTCATTACAATCTGGTAAGAAATTTTACAATTCTGTTTCACTTAAACCATTTTATTTTTACTTTTCATCCATACTTTTATACTTTATATCATTTAACTTTTAATCTTTTAATTTAATACATATTGCAACTTGCTTTTAATTTTCGCTAATTGTAAGTAATTTTACAATTCTGCTCTACCTAAACCATTTTATATTTACTTATTATCCATACTTTTATTCTTTATATCATTTAACTTTTAATCTTTTAATCTAATATACATTGTAACTTGTTTTTGATTCTCGCTAATTGTTGCGCCATTTTAATTTTATATATATATATTATCCTACCTTCATGTCGGGAGTGATATACGAGTGTTGGTTGAACTTGCAAGAGTACACCTGAATGAAAAATGCTCAAACTCGATCTGATCTGCGTCTTTTATATCGAAGGCTGTTCAGCGTCCTTGAAAGGAGTGTGTATTCGTTCGTACGTTTGGTCATTAGTCACGGAAGGTTGCTCTTTATCTCTACTTCCTTCAGCCCACTGATTCCCAGATTCGAATCGGGTACTTGTAGGTTATCCCCCCCCCCCCTCCACCAATTTTGACAGAATATTTTCGTTAAAACTAACGAAAATATCACGACTTAACCTAACCAATTATCAAGGGTGTACAGTTGATCTAATAGTAAATACTATTCCAGAAAAACAATGTTATAATTAATAATAGATCAACTGTACGGCGTACACCTGTACGTACATGATAATTGGTAAGGTTAAGTCGTGATATTTTCGTTAGTTTTAACGAAAGTATTCTGTCAAAATTGGTGGAGGGGGGGGGGGGGAGATAACCTACAAGTACCCGAATCGGTTTTCACAATATAAAGGATGATGTAATAATTTAATCAGTTTGTTGAACGGATTTTATGAGCAGTCACGCCTATAAACTTTAACTCACTTTGATTTTAAGTATTAACAAACTTGTATGCTGTGTCCTTAATTTGTTTAAGTTAATGTTATTTTTACGGAGTGTATTTTTATTTTATTGATTTTTTATTGTTAAAATATGAAATGCAAAGCCAAGATTTGGTTTTATACCTT